>CM076848.1:183607304-183996059 GCA_039519185.1 Astragalus membranaceus | reverse complement strand
AGCGCCCCTGTTGCCTAATAATTAGAGGCGCTTGTTGGGCGCTCCTATAGAAGGTTTAGCAACAGCAGCGCCAGATTTAGGGGCGCCCGAAAGCGCCCCTAATGGATTAAATAAAACGCCCCTGATGCCTTTTACTGTTGTAGTGTCTATAATATAGTCCCATCGTTAGCAGCAGCGAATACATAGTTCTTCAAATAAAATGCATCAAGTAATAAATTTTTGTTTTTGACAAAACTAAAAAATAAATGAAGTTTAAAAAGAGTACTACTACATAACCGAAGTTGGTTGGCTCAGTTGGTTGGGAGTCGGCCCATTGGTCTTGGGTTCGACTCCCGCTACCGATGTGAGGACCTCTTTGATGGGTAATCTGTAAGTACCTCTGTAAGTGCTTAAAGAGCCTTGAGGCCTGTCCTGACCCAGGCAGTGGCGGACCTGGCTTGTTACCAGGGGGTTCAGTTGAACCCCCTGAAATTTTTTTTTGCACTTATCACCTTATATAAATAGTCTAATTCTCCTGAAATTTTGATTTTGAACCCCCTGAAAATTTTAAATTGCACTAGTAGACCAAGTTTTGCACCCATTTGACACTGGTCTTAAAAAATTTGACACCCTGACCCCGGGGTCCTGGGTCCGCCACTGGACCCAGGTGAGCCCTCAGAGCCCAACTCACCTAAATTTTTTATAACCAAAAAAGAGTACTACTAGCCACAAAAAATAGGGGCACTTTAGTCTTTTTAAAAAAGTGATGCCTTTCTTCCACTTTCATTCCAATTTCGGAGGGAAGGATTTTTGCATTGGGATTTGAGAAACACATTCTTTCCTTCCTCCTGACAGGGCAACCAAACAAGGGAAGGCTCAATTTTCAAAAATCTTTCCATCCCAAACCTTTCATCCCCCCTTCCCCTGTTCCAAACACACTATTAAGTATCCAAAGCCAGGTTTTGTTCTTTTTCGATGTACCTTTAACTTTTTTTTCTTTTAATATTCACATTCTGCTAACTATTTTATGAAGCGTTCCAAAATCCAAAATATTGAAGCGTCAGACCCGTACAAAATTCATCTCTCTATCTTTTTCTTTCTTCATCTTCCACCTATATCTCTTCTTCTCTTCTTTTTCTTCGTTTTCAACCTCGATTTGTCTGTCTCTACATGCATTCACCACTTTTTTTAGCGAGAAAATCTTAAAAGAAACAGATTGAGTGTTGTAAAAGAGAAGTTTTGAGGGTGAAAAAGAAGTTGCAGAGCGTTTTCTTTTGAATCACCGGTTTTTGAAAACCGCCCCCGGTTCGGTCCAACATCCAGTTTATACTGAGTTAATCCGGTTCTCCCGGTTGAACCGCCCGGTCCGGTCTGGTTTTGATATCATTGTCTTGAACCTTCATCTCTGTATTTTTCTTTAACTCCGAGAATGTGATGTCTTTTTTCATCCTCCAGAAGGCAAGATTGAGACATTGAAACCAAACACCATTTTCCTTCATGGTGATACTTCCACGATGATGGAGTACAGTCAGTCGCGGACCTAGCTATAAGGCTTGAATCCCCTGGAAAAAAACAATTTGGCTTACCACCCTATATAAATACTTTTTTTGACACCCCCTGAATATTTTAAATTGCACCAATAGCTCAAATGAAAAACAAAAACAAAAACATAAACTAAAAATGTAAAATAGTAAAGGGGTGGGATCACTTTAAGAGACCAACTGCGCCTTACTCAGGGCCCAACTGCTCTCTGCGCGCATTGAATATCACTTGTGCCAACGCATCACCTTTTTCTTCTTTTCAAAATTTCAAACTTATCGCTTCCGTCTCATGCTTGAAACGACATCTTTTAGTGCTGCCGGCACTGCTACCAAGCGTGACCTCAGTGCTACCAGTACAAAGCGCTGGCTGGATTTCTAATTCCACTGCTCTTCTCCTATCTACCCAACATCTTTCAACCTTGACTTTTTCAAAATTTTGTTTAAGCTCAAGAAGCTCAAGGTTGAAAGGTTTAGTTTTATCTAGCTCATTCTTCAACTTAGCTACCTCATTCCCAAGAGTCTCAATTTGAGTGAGCATGCTTTTGTTCCTCTTTGTCAAATTCTTAGTTTTTACCAAAAGAGTTTCATGTTCATTATAAAGAGCTTCAAACGCCTCACTCAAATCTTGACTACTGCACACATCATCAAATAAATCATCATGTTCAAGTGAGTCAGAAAGACTATGGTTAGTAAGGATTACCTTAGGGGTGTCATTTGCCATAAGACAAACAACATTGGCAGCCTTCTCTTCTTCATCTGCTTCACTATCAGTGTCAAGATTGTCCCATGTAGCCTCAGGTGTGTCATTTGCCATAAGACAAACAACATTGACAGCCTTCTCTTCTTCATCTGTTTCACTATCAGTGTCAAGATTGTCCCATGTAGCCTCAGGTGTGTCATTTGCCATAAGACAAACAGCATTTGCAACCTCCTCTTCTTCATCTGTATCACCATCAGTATCTGTGTTGTCCCATGTAGCCTTCATGGCTTTCTTTTGTTGGTACTTGGATTTTAGCTTAGGAAAATTTACTTTGATATGACCCGGTTTGTTGCATTCAAAACATTTTGGTTGACCATCTCTTCTGTCATAATTGTCTTCTTTGTTGTACCCAGATTTCTTTGAATAGTCACCCTTTCCAAGCTTGTTGAATCTCATGAATTTTCTGAATTTCTTGGCAAAGATAGCCATGTCTTCATTATCAGATTCTTCATCAGACTCAACCTCTTTCTTTGCCATCTTAGGAGTCTTGGCAGCAGCAAGAGCAAGAGACTTACTTTCTTTGACCGCTTCTTTTTCTTGAGCCTTCCTAGCGCCCAACACCACCTCAAATGCAAGAAGTGACCCAATCAAGTCTTCTTGAGGTAAGGTGCCAATATCTTTGGCTTCAGTGATAGCACAAGTCTTTGGAAAGAACTCACTAGTCAAGGATGCAAGAATCTTCCCATTCAAATATTTTGTTGAATACTTCTTCCCAAGTGCTCTCAAGTTATTCACTATCAGATTTAATCTTTGGTGCATAGCTGCAACAGATTCACCTTCCTTCATTTAGAAAGCTTCATACTCAGAAGTGAGAACTCTAATTTTTGTATCTTTCACTTGACTCGTGCCAACATGTGTTGCTTCCAAACAGTCCCAAATTTCTTTTGCTCAACCTTTTACCCTTCCATACTCTTCTTCACATAGAGATAAGTGAAGAATGTTCATTACTTTGGCATTTAGAGATATTTTAAGGGTGTGTCTGCTCCAGCCGACTTCTCTAGATCATTCACTATCAAAGTAAGACTTAATGCAGCTAATCATAGTTTGTGGTGTTGGACTATATGATAACCTTAGAGGGGGTGAATAAGGTTATACGCTAAAATCGAAATCTTTTTAATTTTAAAAAAATTAACGATGCACGTGTAAATCGAATGCGGAAAATAGGATTTAAACTATATGCAATAACTAAGCAAGCTATAACTATGACAGGACCAGCTACAGTGATATTGAAAGCTAACCACACTATTATCAAATATAACGATAAACAGATATTGATATTGAACGCAGCGCAATGAAATCAAATATAACAATAAACAAATATAAACGAAAAACAAAGTAAAGAGAAGGGAAAGAGATACACCGTAATTTTTACGAGGTTCGGGATAAAAGCCCTACGTCCTCGGCCTCCGGATTTGCAACCTTTGGACTTGATAACAACCACTATATGAGAAGAACTTCTTCAACGTCTTACAAGCAAGCAACTTCCCTATAGCTACCACACCAATCTCAATTTTCCCCAAATTGAGAACCCAAGCTCCCCGCTAAGGATTTCGCTAACAACTCAATCTCCCCGATTGAATTACCCAAGAACACTTCCCAACATTTCACACCAACCAAATAATAGATGAATACAACTGAAAAACTATCAAGCAGTATAACAGTATAGTAGTTGAGAGAGATGAGTGATTTGGATTTAACGATGAAGAACTTGAAGAAATAATATGACAGTGAGAGTTCTTTTCTTCCTTTTTGATTTTTTTGAGTTGTGCGTCGTCTCACTTGTTACGTGAAAAACCCTAAGTGCCAATTTATAGGGTTTGTAGAAATATGACCGTTGGAACAATTTTTCACGTAAAAAAGGTGAGTAGTGAATTGATTCCTTACTTGAAACAAAGGGAATGTAAATCGATTTATTTAGTCAAAATGTGACCGTTGAAATAAGAAGGGAATCGATTATTTTCTTAAAAAGGAGGGTATGGTAATCGATTCATTTCTTGAGAAATAGGAAGTTGTAAATCGATTATTGGCTTGTTAGAATAAGGAGGAAATCGATTTTTGTGCTTCACAATAGCAAGAGGAGAATCGATTTCTTGCCTGTGGGAAACAGGTGAAAAATCAATTTTCCTTTTTAAGAAAGGAGTGAGGAATCGATTTTTCTCTTTTAGAAACAGGTGAGGAATCAATTATAGTTTTACACAAGGAAGTGAGAAATCGATTCCTAGCCTTAAAAGAAGGAGGGAAATCGATTTCTTACTTTAAACAAGGAAGCTAGAAATTGATTTCTAGCTTTATAAAAGGACCTTAAAATCGATTTTCTTCTTAACTTTGCAAAAACCATTTTCTCATGCTACGTGCCTACCTATTAGGCTTTTATATAAAAGATTTTTTTTCAAGCTTTTAACAACAGTTATATTTTAAAATCATCTCTCAACTACAAAAGTTATAGAACGGAAGTGATAGGATCTTACACGGTGTCCTATCTAAAGCAAATTAACAGATAGGTCTTGAACGCCACCAGAGTAGGTTCTCCTCCAAGCCGCTATACTTTAAGATATCCCGCTTTTTGATTCATGAAGATATCCTGCTCTTTGATTCATGTCCCGTACTCTTGTTCAACTGTAACCATTAGTAGACAGATTGTAATTTGTTATCATACAAAACAAAGAGTGTTTGACCTTGGTTCAACATGTGGTGCTTGTTTTAGTCCATACAAAACCTTGTGAAGCTTATAAACCATATACTCACTTTCGTTTTTACATATCTCTTTGATTGTTCAACATACACATCTTCACTCAGTGTTCCATGAAAGAAGGCCAATTTCAAATTAAGTTGATAGATCTTCCAACCTCTTTCTCTAGCAAGCTAGAGAGCTAACACCGTTCTGACAATGTCCATCCTAGCAACAAGAGAAAAAACCTCGTCGTAGTCAACCTCATTCTTGTGATTACACTTTTTGCCGCTAGTTGTGCATTAAATTTGTTTAATGCATCATGTTGATTTAACATGGTTTTGTACATTCATTTGACTCCAATCTTCTTTGCATCCTTTGGTAATTCTACTAAATTCCCAGATTGATTCTTCTCTATAGTTGTAATCTAACTTTCCATGGCTTTCCTCTGATTAGAACATTTTACTACCTTCTCAAACCACATCAATCCTCATACTCCAATTAGTGGGAGAAATTACCAAATTACAATTCAACTAATAGTCAATTAGTTGGTTAGGTTAATTGTCATATGGTAGCTAATAGTAATAGATTTTATAGATAAAGCATACTCAAATACTTATGTCCTATAACAATCAACTCTTATACAATTCACTAGTGAAAATTTCCTCACTTCTTTATGCAATTTGAAGTTGACATTTGTATTTCAGAAGATTGCTTATACCCTTGCTTCTTGGTTAACTTTTGTATTAAGAATTTATTAATAATTAACAACTAAAGTGATGTTGGATCCTACTTTCTGATCTGATTTTGCTTCAACAATTTGATCAATTGATTTAGTAAAGGTTCCTTTACTTCCATCAACATTCTTTATAGGCAAAGGTTCCTGTGCTACTTTGTTTTCCACTTGCTCTTTATTCTTTCCCCACAAAACAGAGTATAAGCCTGTGACAACCAATATTGCACCAATCACACTGCATTCACAACAAGCCAAAATTTCAAATTAGTTTGAGAACTTGTTTTTATTGCAAAACTAATAAACTTCTTTTTTTACAAAAGGAAACTTGTGCTCTTTCATTAATAATCAAGTTGCTAATACAAGTTGGAATACATTTAAAAACATTGAAGCTAGCGTATTGCTTTGAAGCTCGAGCCAAAGTATGAGCCACAATGTTTGCTTGCCTCTGGATAAACCTAACCTTATAAAACTAATAAACTTCTATTCTTTTCAATTTTTTGTAAAAGATCATTAAAATTTATAATGTTTATCACACTATGCTTATTGTAATTATTATTTTGTTTCAAAATTTAATGGCAAGTAAGGTTGTAATATCTTACGATAAATTTAGTTCTTAGATGTGTGAGACACTATTATTATAGTCTTTGAATATGTTGAAATTTCAAAAACATCGTTGAGTGGATCTATTGTTATGACGAGGGATTAAACTGATGAATATTATTAAAAAACACATTTGAGGACGAAATTGACTAACAAAAGACATTTAGGGATCAAACTGCTAACGAAATGCACATTCAAGGATGTTTTTGTAATTTTGATGCATTTAGGGACAACAATGACAATACTTCACAGATTTAGGGACCAAACTAACTATTTACCCTATTTAATTGTAATTCAATCTAAAAATTAATTTAACTTATATTAAACAAATTAATATATCATAATACGATCTTTTAATTTAACAATTAATCGATCTTAAAAAAAGTATGTGATAGAATAATAATTACAGTGTTAAAATCCTACAAGATTCCTACACATACTTACATATACATATGTGAGTGACTAAGTGCAAATCTTAAACAATTCTTCTACTTACTAACTTTTTCTTGTAGATTTATGAAACATTTAGGTAATCCAACCATTGAAAATCTCATGTTATTTTGATGACTATATATTTTTTTGGTTACCATAACCCGAGACCTTGACTATATATGCCAAAATCTAACTAGTTTGAATTTGTATATATAAAATAATACGGCCGAACTACCTACTACTTCTTTGAATAAAATATTCTAATAAAAAGTGATATTTGATTCGTTTTATTAAAATAATAATTAGTTTGTAACCAAAAAAAATATTAATTAGTTTTAGATTTTGGAACTCAGTTGACAATTAAATTTTGACATTGAGATTATTACCTTCCAAGAAAAATTTGCTCTTCAAGGAAAAAGGAGCCCATGATGGCTACAATGATCATCATCAAAGGGCTAAATGAAGTTGCAAAAACAGGCCCTCTCTTCTTTATTACCAATCCTTGTATATAGTATGCTATACTTGATGCAACAATCCCCTAATACAATAATAAAAATGAAAGTAATAAAATCTTTTTCTTTTCAAAGCAAAATAATAATATATCTCTAACGTAATATTAAAACCAAAAAATATATGATCAAATATTAGCCATATCTATAATGTAATAGTACTCTCTCCGTTTTATATTATTTGTCGGTTTTTTTAGATGAAATTTTTTTTTCTTATAAATTGTCATTTTGATAGTTTAAAGTTAAATTAATTACTTATTTTACAATTATACATTAATAATTTATTGAGAAATGAGAAATAAGTGTGATGAGTAATAAACAATCAAGAGCATAATAAAAAAAATATTAATAACTTTATGAAAAACAACAAAATTTACTGACTTCCTTAATTTGCGTAAAATAACGTTAAAAGATGAATTAAAATGAACGGATGAAGTAATTAGTTCTTTTTTTGGTGATAACGAAGTAATTAGTTCTTGTGCATGCACAATAATAGTTTTTTAGCAAGTGTACAATATAACTAAAAAATACAACTAATCAAAATTTAAAATAACATTAAAACAAGTTTTTTTACAAATTAAAATAGTTTAAGAACCCTATTTTTACTTTTTAATTATTGTTTTAAAATATTCTCTCAAAAACTTAATGTTTTAAAATATCATTAATCAGTTTTAAAATGGTTGTGCCCCTAGAGGGTCTTTTTATGCCAAAATTTAAAATAACATTAAAATGGTTTTTTTACAAATTAAAATAGTTTATTTAAGGACCATGTTGTTACTTTTTAATTATTGTTTTAAATATGCCCTCAAAAAAGGTTATTGTTTTGAAATATCATTAAGTTTCAAAATGATTGTGCCCCTAGAGGGTCTTTTTATGCCAAAATTTAAAATAACATTAAAATGGTTTTTTTACAAATTAAAATAGTTTTTTTTAAGGACCATGTTGTTGCTTTTTAATTATTGTTTTAAATATGCTCTCAAGAAAGGTTATTGTTTTAAAATACCATTAAGTTTTAAAATGATTGGTGCCCCTAGAGGGTCTTTTTATGCCAAAATTAATTAAGCTTTCACTTAAATGAAAGAAGAAGTTTAATTAAGAACTTATTAATATTAATTATTCTTACAGCATAGGCAGCAGCTAATAAATTCATATCCCAGCCAATTGTCCACACAGAAGCTTTTTGTTCCATAACCAAAGTTGTAGCAAAAGCTAGAAGCGTCCCTACGAAGCATATAAGTGATGTGAGTGTTAGTTGATGATTCTTGTACGTTTCTATTGCTTTGGCCTGCCCAATAACATGAAACAAAATTAATGTAACTTCATTTATCATGTAATGTCAACAAATTAATTAACACACTAAAACACATTCTTGAAATCGAATTCTTTGTAACGACCGCGGCGCAAACACAAATGTTGCAGAGTCGTTGGATTTAAGATTCAAATATCACTACTAGAAAAAATTGAAATAGCGACAAAAATTAGAGACGGATTGATAGAGTAGCTAACATTTATATAGAGGTAGAACTATAGATAGACTAATTTTGCCATTTTTTGTTCACTAGTAGAAAAAGTTGAAATAGCGACGGTAAACAGAGACAGACAAAATTAAACTGGCCTCCAAAACTAGCGTTGCTAACTCCTAGAGAAGAAATTAGACACAATTTTATCTTTTTTCGTCTCTAAGTTTCCATCGTTATTTTAGTTTTTTCTAATAGCAGTCTATAAATTTCCGTCGCTATTTTATCTTTTTCTAATAGTGTATAAGATTTAGGATCCAACGACTCTGCAATGAACATGCAGAGGATCAAAACAACATTTTCTCAAAGGAAAGTATCTAATAAATTGTCACAAGATCTTACTTGTAAAACAAAGAGGGATGCCCATGCAAGGGTAGCAATGATTAATAAGATGGAGCCTATGAGCCAATCCTTGCTTGAGGAACTTATTGTAGTATTTGTTGCATTGGTTTTACTATGAGGTGCATCTTTAGTCCACACCAACCCTACATGAGGGCCTTTGTATAAGGTCATTAACATTGCTCCAGCCACAGTTAATATGGTTCCAATCACCTTAGCTTGGCATCTTAATTTCTTCATGTTGACCTTTTCCATCCTAATTTTTTCAAATAATGATCCATCCATCCATAAATAAAAATCAATTAGAAACCCTAAGAGAGAGACAGGCAGAAAAAACAAATCCTTATTCTACTAAAAAAAGTCAAATCGTCATGAACTTAAGTTCAAGGCGAAAAATGAATCTAATCTCCAATTTTAGCGTTTCCAACACTTGGAGACATATTTCATTTTTATCTGTCTCGATTTTTAATTTTATGATATTTCAATTTTTCTAATAGTGTTACGTATAAATTGATCTTAATTTACCGGCATAAAACGGCCAATACAAAAGTCATGGCGGGAAGCATGTTGCTCATTGCACATGAGAAGGTGGGGGATGTGAGTTTCAATCCAGCATAATAGAAATTTTGATCTATCACAGGCCTGTTCAAAAAATTCAAATGGAAATGCATGTTAGCAACTTCTAATAAAAAATATTATATCTATGTATATATACGATTAGTGCATTATTTAAACTATAGGCAACTAACCCAAACAAAGCTAGGAGGAAAATTTGTATGAAAATGCGAAATGTAATCTTTGGTTGAGCTTTCCTGGACAAATGAAACCATTGGTTAGTATTTGTTGCATTAGTATGCATAATGTATATAAATACAAACATTGCAACAAATCAAGATACATATAAATAATAATAAATAAGACATCAAAATTTAGTTGAATTTGTTATTAAAAAACTGAACTATACCAAAAAAAAGTAGAGACAAAAAATTAAATTGAACTATAATTTTGATGTTTTTATTGCCAGAATTATGGATGAATTTTGTTTTATTTCCTATCTAATTTTGTCGATAATTCATTTTTTTCAAGTAGTAAGAAAATATTTTAATATTATTTTGAATTGTTTATGATTGTACTTGATAGAAAATTTATATATATATATATATATATATATATATATATATATATATATATATATATATATATATATATTCATGTAATAACTAAAGTTTTCCAATTTTATTATTGATAAGTAAAGTTTTCCAATTAATAGACACTATATAAATGACAAACAAGGGTTGGTCTGAGCGGTAACTGGGCTCGGACCACCGCAAAGTCTCGGGTTCGAATCTTGGGTGTGGCAAAAACCTATTGGGAGGGGAGAACCACACGGACCGGCAAAGTCGGGTATACACGTGGCCAGTCAGGTTTCCCGACATAGATTAGTCACTAAAACTGATGGATATTGCGCATAAATAACACGGTAAGGAAAAAACACTATATAAACGAACCTTTCAAAGATGATGGCAAATGGAGAAATGGCAATAGTTGCAAAGGCATGTCGATAAACAACAAGGACATAGTGGCTCATGCCTCCATTGAGAGAAAGCTTGGTTATAATGTTCATACCTGCATAGCCAAATTGTAAAACAATCATGGCAAAGTATGGTTTAGAGTTTTCAATAAAGGCTCCACAAGATCTTATAAGCTTTTCATTGCCCATTTTTGTTACAAAATTGGAGCTAGGATAGGCTTTATTTATGTTAAGAAAGGAGTAGATATCCAACATTAGAGAAGCAAAAAATGTTGGAATACTAGAGGAAGGTTTTTGTTTTCTTCCTAAGATACCATGGGAAGGCTCCTATTATTTATACTATATGGAATCAAATCTTTTTTTTTTTTGACACTTGACACCATTTGGAATCTATTATATATTTATTTTTTTATTTTTCTCTCTCTCTCTCTCTCTCTCTCTCTCTCTCTCTCTCTCTCTCTCTCTCTCTCTCTCTCTCTCTCTCTCTCTCTCTCTCTCTCTCTCTCTCTCTCTCTCTCTCTCTCTCTCTCTCTCTCTCTCTCCCTCCCTATTGGGGTGAGCCTACGAATCACATACATGGTGTATGTATTGGCCGTATAATGTGATAGAAAATTAGGAAGGGGACAAAATGATTAATTAGTGGTTATAATAATAATGGAATCAAAAGAAATGAAGTTTTTGGGTTTGAAAAGACAGATGAAAATATAAGAAGCTTTGTTAATACTAACATTTGAAAAATAGAACCAACTTCATTCCCAAAACGTATATTCTCTTTAGAATATTAATTTGATAATGTATCAAATGGAATATGAACATTTTACTTTGATATAATTCCTTTCAAATTTTGAATAACTTTTTTTTCGAAGTGAAAACATATAGATATAGGAATAGGAGTACAAGGGGTACTCGCCCAACAGAACAGAGTATTAGAGCATATAAGAGAACGAGACAAAACAAGGTTATTTCCTAGAGATACAATCAATTGGATCAACCGTCCATTCGTAAAGTAAATAGGATGGAGATGTACTCATAATCCAAAACCACCTCCAAGAAAGGGCCATGATATGGTCAATGCATCCCCGAAAGTCAGGAGCGATGCCAAAAAAGATGTAACCGTTCCTCAAATCCCAAATGCCCCTTTTTGATTAATATGTACCTTTTTTATTCATTATTAATTTGTAAGTGGCCTCACACTCCTCTTTGCATTCTAAATAAGCTAACTAGTGTGAAAAGCCAGCTTTATAATTGATTCAAAAAGAGATGCGGCGGTAATTTTACAATAAAGTAGAAAATTTTAACGTTGATTGTTGATCGTGTATTAAACCGTTGAAAAACATGCTCCCTCTATATTCCATATTGTCACACCCTAATTTTGTCCGGCTAATTGAAAAAAAAATCCATAAAGTTTTTTTATTATCGTCGTTTTAATTGTGCGCGTGTCTTTAACGCTCAACGTGTGACGTTTATTTCGATACTCGTTTTTGTTGATATGAAAAATATGAAAAATATGAAAAATATGAAAAATATAAATAAAATGTAATATAAAATTAGGCAAAAGCTGAATAGCCAAAATCCCTTTTATTACATAGCCAAGTCATTTTGCACATATGGACAAAAACTAAAAAAGCAAAGAGTACACAAATTTAAAATAAAATTCAAAAAAGCAAGGAAGAGGGCGCAGCAGCAGCCCTAGCTCCTGGTCCTTTTTGATGTTGTCCTTCCTCGTCCTTTCCTTTGACTGTCCTTCCCAGCACCCTAATCGCCTCCACCCAGCTGCTGTCCTTGGCCAGCCAGCTGCTGTCCTTGGTCCTTTCTCTAATTGCTGTCCTTGGATTCCTCACAAAACCGGCCTATAAATACAATTCAGCAACAACAGTGAAAAAAAAAGACAGTCACGGAGACAATCATAAACAGAACAGAGAAGAGAATTACAAAAATTAGGAAAGAGACAAACAAAAAAAATCAAAGAGGGGAAGCTGAGAACTGAGGGAGAGGACGACAGCCACCACCACCGGAGCACCACCGTACCTCCCAACACCACTGTGCACCACCACAGAGACCCCCTACACCATCTCCTTCGTTCTCTCCTTCCCACGTCACGAACCACAACCACCGTACACCACCCAAAATCACCAACCGTCACCAACACATGACCATCAAAGCCACTCAACAACGACCACCGTAAGAGCCTCCCCCCGTTGTCGCAAACTACCCTCACAAGCCCAGATCGAACAAAAAATCACCGTGGCGGACCCTCCTCCTCCCTCTCTGACGCCGTTCCCTTCCCCTCACCATCGCATTCCCCCTGCGGCGAAAACCCACAGCGAAGACCACCGCCGTCAGCTTCCCTTCGCTCATCCTCTACTTTTCCTCCGTCGGTTACTCTCCCTCACCTCTCCCTTCGTTTCTCTCACACTCTCTCTCCGTAGCCATTGCGCCATCCCTCTCTTTCCGGTCTTCTTCCTTTCTGCTCGCGGATCACTCCCCGTCGTCGCTCTCTTTCACTCCATCGTCTCACGCCATTCTCCCTCAGGGTGGAAGTAAGCTCCCCTCTCCCTTTCTCTACCCGAGATCTGCTCTTTCTCTCTCCTGAAAATTTCGCTCTCCCTCTCCCTAAAGAAGGAAACGGTGCTGGTTAGAGAGAAAGAAATATTAGGGTTTTGGTCTCTTTTTTTTTCTTCCTTTATATCCCTTTCTAATTTCTGTTTATTTTATTTAAATTTTAAAAACATCAGATTTATTTTTACACCCCCATCTTTTTGACAAGCCCATCTTTTAAAACACGGCCCAATGGTTTTGCCTTATATAGTGTGATGCTTTTTGTTTTGTTTTTTTTAAATTCAAATTCCTAACAACACCCCCTGTTTCAATGTTTTAACCCCGCGCAACCCATCCTTTTTTGACAAGCCCGTCTTTTAAAAAAACACGGCCCAGTTCACAGAAGACGAACTGGGCTCACTCTCTACACCCACTATTTCAAAATACAACCCCTTTCCTTGAGTCCAGTTTTGTAGGCCAAAAATAAAGCAAAACGTTCAGGGCCGCTGTTCGCAACCCCCTTTTCCAAAATACAACCTCCTGATTCTTTATACACCCCTTTTTTACAAATACGCCCCTTTTCCGTTTTTTTATATTTTTCTACGAAACAAACAATTTGTTTCATTAAACAATGAGCCCAACTCATCTTCACGGACCAATGAGTCCAACTCATCCTCTCATATTTTAAAAAACAAACAAAAATAACTAATCGTTTATCGAGTCTTTTTATGATTATAAGGCTAAAATCATTATTTTTGAATTAATAAATGTTTGCACATTTAGTTAAAAGGTAACCTTCCTTAGGAAGGATGTCGTAGGATGTTAATACCTTCCCTACACATAAATGACTCCCGATCCTAAACCTGGTCCGCAAAACCCCCTTATCCACTCAATAGGGATTTTCCAATGTTTGCCCTTAAACTAAACTTTGATGGCGGCTTCATTTCAAGAACTTCGAAGAATCCCTCCTCCGGATTTTTCGGTTGCCACACATATTACATAACATTTTAGCAAAAAAAGTTTTGTCTCATATTACTTGACGTTTTACAATATCATTGAAGCATTAACAGTTTTTTTCTCAATTGTTTATACGTTGAAGCATTGATGTAGTTTTTCGTTTTTCAATACCTTTTTTTAGATAAGCAATAATTTTATTGAAAGGGAGCACAAGGGGTGCCCAACCCTTACAATGGGGAAAAAGAAAAGGGGGAGGGCCTCCTCAAAACCTCCCTGAGCCAAAACCTATTGGGAAAAAGACTTAGGGAGGAAAAAGAGTACCTCGTACAATCTGCACTACAGTGAGGACACCCAACCTAACCCATTGTTTCTCCCCCTACTAGATTACATATTGTTCAGACATTGTAGTGGATTAGACCACCACATTGAAATTGAAAAAGATGAGCAACAATTCAAACGATAAACACACCAACTCCAAGTTAAGCTTTTGATGCGGGTTATTACTGCTTCGACACTTAGTTCCTCATTCTTAAAGATAGCGCTATTCCTTGCAAGCCAAATACTCCAGCAAGTTGTTAGCCAAAACATATGCTTCGTTCGCTTTGCCTTTTTACCTTTGCATAAACGACCACAAGCTAGAAAGAGATCAACAATATCCGAAGACAAATCAAAATAAAATCCAAGCCAATTCCCCATCTGCTGCCAAACAGCTTGCGCGAACCTGCAAGAAAAAAACAAATGGTTGACCGATTCTGAGTTGCTGCTGCAAAGAAAGCAAAACGCCTCCTGCTCAAAGTGAAGAACATTCCTGCGCAAAAGAGCGTCACGCACAGGCAGAGAGTTGAGCAACAAGCATCAGCCAAAAACACAACCTTCGACGGCACAATTGATTTCCACAATTCTCCCAAAAAATGCTGCGGGGCCGAATCATTGGAAGAAGCATCTGTGCAGATCAGCTTTTGATAAAAAGACTTCACTGTAAAACACTTTGAATTATCGTGTGGCCAAACCCAACTATCTTGCTTCCCTCTAGTTGGCTGGATTGCTTGCAATATACTGTCCAAAATCATCCCTTCAGATTTGCGAACTCGATCTTGATATTGATTCCATGGATTGAGCCATTGCCACGCCTCTTCAGTCCAATTACCGAATTCAGCAAAAGTAAGTTGTTGCTGAACCACTTCAGCAAATAACAACGGAAACACCTTGAACAAAGGCTCAATGCCTAGCCATTGGTCCTTCCAAAAGAGGATCGATGCTCCATTACCCAAACCTCTTTTTGCACACCAAGCAAACCTCCCCTGCTCCTCTAAATTAACATCCAAGCCAAACAAATCTCTCCACCAAATCGAACCAACATTCCGGCGAGAAATTCCTTCCAGCGAGTCGTGAATGAAACAAGAAGCAAAGTCCCCATACCTATACTGCAACAACCCACTCCAGCTCGCATCACCATCCGTCAATGCCCTCCATTTCCACTTGGTTAACAGAGCTATGTTAAATAGTTCAAGATTTTTAATACCGAGGCCACCCTCATTTTTTGGCTTGCACACTCTATCCCAAGCCACCCAATACATTCCGTTATCACCCCTCTTTAATGCCCCAAAGGAAATCCCGCTGAATTTTAACCATCTTCTTTATAACCACTTTCGGAGCTTTGTAAAAGGAAAACATGTAAAGAGAAATACTATTCAAGATGAAGTTGATGAGGGTTACCCGGCCACTGATGGATAGAAGACGACCCTTCCAAGAAGCCAATCTCTTACGCATACCCCCTAAAATCGAACTCCACATAGCTTCACGCATAGGATTAGCGCCTATTGGGATTCCCAAGAACTTGAACGGTATTGCTTCCGTTCTACAAAAAGAGGAAGACGCTAGCCCTATCCATAAACCCATTCGGGACGTTAATACCAATCAACTTGCTCTTGTGGAAATTTACTTTCAAGCCAGACACAAGCTCGAAGGCTCTCAACAACGACTTTATACACCAAACATTTTCCCAAGTGGCCTTGCCCAACAACATTGTGTCATCTGCAAATTGCAACATAGAAAAACGGATGTCTCGGCTAATGAAGAAGTCATGATATAAACCAGTCTCAATCGCCATTTGCATTAAACATGCCAAACCTTCAGCGACAATGAGAAATAAAAACGGTGACAAAGGATCCCCTTGTCGCAGACCCCTACAAGCATTGAAGTCTTGCGTTGGGCTACCATTTACAAGAACTGACATGGAACTAGTGCACACACAAGATCTTATCCAAGAAATCCATCTATTAGGAAAACCCATTCTTTGCAACATATAGATTAAAAAACCCCAAGAAATAGAGTCGTAAGCTTTCTCAAAATCTACTTTGAACAACAAACATTCTTCCTTACCCCGCTTAGCATAATCCACTACTTCATTGACAATCGCGACCCCATCTAAAATTTGTCTTCCCCCGATGAAAGCAGATTGGTGATTGGAAATAATTTTGGGTATCACCTTCTTCAATCGATTTGCCAACACTTTGGCCAAAATTTTGTATAAACTCCCTATGAAACAAATAGGCTTGAATTCACTCAAACCTTGAGGATTGTCATTCTTAGGGATCAATGCAATAAAAGAAGCTGTGATTGCCTTTGGAATATAGGCGTACTAAAAGAATTCATTAAAAAAACCCACAACTTCATCCTTCAACAAACTCCAACAACGCTTAATGAAATTGAGATTGAATCCGTCGGGGCCCGGGCTCTTATCTCCATGACAATCCCACACTTCCATCCTGATCTCTTCTTCGGAGAAAGGTTGAATTAGGGGATCCGACTCAGATGACAATAATTGATTGAAATGTAGGCCATCAAGAGTTGGGCGATTGAGATTTGGCTCCACAAAACAGTTCTCAAAATGATGCTTGACGAACTACTTCACTTCATCTACATTCTTCTGTAGCGTAAGAGAGAGTGGAAGTACTTCGAGTTCATGTCCCCTTCCTTAATCCATCTTGCTCTTGATTTTTGGGCCAATAAAGACTCTTTCACCCGGATTTCTTTCCAAAGTGAGGCGGAGACTTCCTTCCTATTTACCACCGCATCGCTATCCCAACCTTCACTAAGAATGGCATCTAAAGAATTCAGATCTCGGACCAAATTATCAATATTCAAGTCTAACTTACCGAACACCTCTTTGTTCCACCCTCTGATGCTCCCCTTAAGCAATTTCATCTTTTCTTTTAGGACGAATGCCTTACAACCCGATATGTTAACCTCATTCCAGCATCGGTGAACAAAAAGTAAGAAATCTTCGTGCTCCAGCCAAGCATTAAAGAAGCGGAATGGCTTTGGACCCCATATTTTCGATGCTCGCAAAAGCCAGAGAGGAGAGTGATCAGAAATGTCCTGGTTACCAATCCACTGGCCCGTGATTCCCCAATCTGATATCAGCCCTTCTGAAACCAAGAACCTATCTAGCCTGCTCATAGAACCGTCTGAACAAAACCATGAGAACTTCTTACCCGTCACCGAAACATCGACTAAGTCCATGTCAACCATAAAGCTAATGAAATCATCCATCTCCACCTCTGAGGTACTCCCGCTTCTGCCCTTTCTTTCATTTGCGCAAGACACTGCATTAAAGTCACCAACAATGCACCATTCACCATCCCCCAATCTTTGTTTAACTTCTACCAATTCAGTCCAAACCCTTCTCTTTGATACTCTCGAACAAGGAGCATACACGTTAACCACATGAATAACTTTACCACGAGACACCGTACTGAGTCCAAGAAAACCAACACCGAAAAAATGCGACGTCACCGTACATGCACCCTCAAGCCAAGAACACAGAATACCCCCCGAAGAACCCCGGGAAGGTTGATGAATCCATTGAAACGAACGATTGCCCCAAAGCATACCAACCTCCTACTCAACCATCACCTCCCTCTTCGTCTCTTGAACACAAATAAAATCAAATGACCTTGAGTTAATAAGAGCCACCAACTGGCGTCGCTTCCCACGATCGCCCCACCCTCTCATATTTAAAGATAAAATATTCATGAAGGCCGAGTGGAATTCGCCCTCTTACTGCTTTCAGCTTCATCTCTTCTCTCACCATTGATCTATCAAATCAACATATCTGTCATCAGGCAAATTACCTTGTACCCCGAGAAGCTTAGCATTCTCCCAGACCTTCCTTGCAACCGCCTTGCTTTGGAGAGCCCAAAATTTATTGTTGCACGCGGAAATATCACCACTCAAAATCGAACCCCCGCATAGAACCGTACCGATAGAAAATAAAGAAGATTGATTTCTACTAACCACGTGAGAGTTCTCCGATTCTTGAGAGCCCTGAATTGAACCAACCGAGACTTCCTTTAACTCACATGGAGCCAGAGGTAATTTACCTACACGTTTCTTCCTTTTCTCTCCAACCATTAAAAGTTTTCGCTGCTTGTGAGACCTTGCGCAACCAGCTTTCGATTTGGGCCTATTTTGGATTGAAGGCAGATCTATAGAATGAACCTCACCAGATGGAGTTTCTGTACCAGAATGTTGAGCTTTGAGAAGAAGAGAGGGATTTGTTTCCTCGACGTAACTACCCTCCGAAGTGATAGGAGATTCTTTAGCAAATTGAATATCTCCTTTATTGGATATTGAAGCCACCTCATGATTGTTAGATAAAGATTTGTTGGATCCACTCGCCATAATTGATAAAAGTCACGAGGAAGTAAAAACATTGGCGAAAGAACATGTGAGGACTGAAAGGAAGTGAATTCCACCACAACAGAAAAGGCCATCAGGGGCGCTTTTTTTTATCCATTTGGGGCGTTTTCGGGCGCCCCTAAAGCTTGCGCTCCTGTAGGTGGTGACCAACTGGAGCGCTTGTAAGAGGCGCCCCTGATGGCCATAGCGCAGGTGACCAACTGGAGCGCTTGTAAGAGGCGCCCCTGATGGCCATAGCGCAGGTGACCAACTGGAGCGCTTGTAAGAGGCGCCCCTGATGGCCATAGCGCAGGTGACCAACTGGAGCGCTTGTAAGAGGCGCCCCTGAATTTCAAAGGACAAAGGACATCAGGAGCGCTTTTCCTAAGCGCTCCTAATGCTATATTTTTTTTTAAATTCTTTTTACCAAATCTAACCAGTTCCAAATCTAACCAGTTCCAAATCAAACCTGCAGCAACAACAACCTAAAATAACCAATTGAATTGGGGGATCAAATTTTCAAACCAGCCAATTCAAAATCAAATTCCAAATAAAAAACTTATAAATGCATCTAATATCCATACATAGAGAGAACAAAAATAATATGACATCCAATGTAGCAACAAAATTTACATGTCCACAAAGTAGCAACAAAATTTACATGTCCACAAAGTAGCAACAAAATTTACATGTCCACTTATTGAGTACAAACAAGCTACCCAAAATGAGCAAAAAAACAAGCTACCCAAAATGACTTGAATTTCGATTTTGATTAATCAAAGAAGCAACATAATGACACCACTCGCCTTTGACCTCAGTAAGTATGTCATCAGAAAATGGAGCTCCAACCTCGTGTCCTGGAAAATACTTCCAAAATAAAATAAAATAAAATAAAGTTAGAACTAAGTTGTTAAATGCTTGATATGGAATTGCTAGCTTATCAAAAAAGAAACTATATAAATTACATACATTTAGGGGAATTTCCATTTGTATGTCAGTGATTATGTCCTTCATATACTTCATAACGTAATATCCACAATCAACATTGTTTGGTTGTCTCGGACACTACAAATCAAAAAAAAAATTAATTGTTAAAATGCGAGCAAAATTTACATGGATAAGAATAATATTGATTATAAACTTACCTTTATTACTATCCAATTTGTTTTATTGTTCCCACCTCTAGTCCTAACCTCATTTGATGCCCAAAAAGTTGCCAAACAACTGAAACATCATACATATAACTATATTAATTAATCGAAATAGATACATAATTAATATTGAAATATGCGATGTATCTAAATACACACCTTTCAAACATTCCTCTCATCATGGCGTGTTTGCTATAATCACCGTGACACGAATCCAAATAGAAAATTCTATTTCTCCTAGCATCAATCACCAACAATACCCAATGTACACTACCAAAATATTTCGATAATTAAATAAATAAGACATTTTTGAAAAAACACATTATATATATATATAGAGAGAGAGAGAGAGAGACAGAGAGAGAGATTAAATTTCTTACCCTCCTAAGTTAATGGGTGCCAAAAACCAGCAATCACAGCTGCTTTCAAGTGCCGAAGCCAAGCGTGTATTGATATAGGCTTTTATCGCTTCCTTGCTTTCTTTAACCGCTTCCTTCACGTCCTGAAGTTGCTTTTTTGTCATTTTTTTGTCAATATGAAGGTTGCGTAGAAAAGTACGTTCGGGATCCAAAAATATAAATCTTTGTCTTTGTTCCATGGTGCTCAAAATCACATGGTACAAATACCTATAGTTAAAATGTGGACAAATAAATTAACATATGATAATAAATGTACAGTGGCCGCAAATTTACTTGATAATACCTATAGTTAAAATGGCCGCAAAAACACTATTAGATAAACATGATACATTAGAATTGCATAAACACATTATAAACACTTTTTCAATATGAATTTGTCTTAGATGTTCAAATTTAATTTCCAGGTTAGTGGAGAAAATAAATGGGGTGAAGTTGTGTCTGCACTGAAACTGAAAGGCTGCAATGCAAAGTTATCTATTCAAGTTGAAAATCTCTATGCCTATCTTCTTTACCGATACGAGAAATTGTACTTCTTTAGGTCTCCTCCAAAACAAGTTACAACTAGCAGCACCAAAGGTTAATCTAAGACACAAATTAATTGGTTTTTTTAAGCAGATATATTCATTCATTCAGTTTCGTACTTCACAAATATGCTTGATATGTAGGGATGTTTATTGGCAATTTCTATTATGATCAGATAGTTTAGAAAACTGAAATCTTTCATCGATTTGCAATGAATGGTTACAAGTGACATATAGCCAACCTAATACAAAAGAGATGGCAAAACAGATTAACAAACCTTAACTATCCCAACTGTGATAACTGATTACAGTTAGTAACAGAGTTGCTAACTACTTAGGATAGGAGTAACTAACTTAACTAATAACAGTTAAGTTAGTTAATAGAAACAGTAAGTATATACTACAATAGTTTATACATATATGATTTTAATTTCAGCAGCTTCATGGTATAATGTTTTTGTTGCATTTTGGTTTTGAGCTGAATATGTGCTATTTATCTCCATTAGTTGATAATGAAGACAATCAGACCGTGACAAATATATCTGAGGATTGCTCTAGCAAAATGGCAGGTTTGTTACTTTTATTAAGTACTTGGCTGCAGCACTTCAGCATATTTTCCAAGTCAATAGAGATCAATTCTCTTGGATGAGTTAAAGGTGGATGATGTGAATTCTAATGTGTTTATGCAATTCTTTGGATTCAGGGACAGATGGTGTTGGTTAGAATCCTAACAACGATAACAATAATGATAATAATTATACCTGATATATATTTGAATAGTAGCCGCAGACGCCCACTTGTGCTCATATACCTCTTCAAGTTCTTGATTTGAAAGGAAAATTGTGTCGGCAACTCCGAAGATGTCTTCATCAATCGATACGTGTATCAAATCAGCACCAGACATTGTGGAGGCATGAATCCTTATATAAGTGATGAATTCCCCCAAGGAGGGTGGTTGGGATTGAATATCCTTTCCCTTATCTACTTGCCGAGACACGGATTTATTGCGAGCACTAGAAAGGGGGGGCTGGGACCGAATTTCATTCCCGCTACAAACTCCCCTAGACACTTGCTTCTTGCGAGGTTGGGATTGATTCCCATCCCGGCTAGACACCTGCTTCTTGCTTCTTGGTACCTATATATTTGAAAATTTAATTAGTTTTCAAGTATGGGACAATAAGCAATGAATTATTAACAAATGTATTAATTGCTCCTTACATTGATAAGATTTGATGGCCATGCCACGAAAGTGCCAAGTGCATCATTCACAGTCAAAAGAGTCATGTCTGCAGTATCAATTGGTACCGGCAATTCAGCATCAGGGACAACAACAAACTGAACACTGACTCTCACATGATTTGAAGGCATAGGAAGATTGTGCAAGGTGGAGCCCTCAGTGTTACAAACAAAGCCCTTTGCAACCAAAGTAAGCGGGTTTGATATAAATAATTCACATTGACAATTGTTAACCTCATTGGACGCAATATTGCAACTATCCCTGAAGCTATCTGGGTCAGGAGATGGTACATCATTAGTCCTTGGACCAACTCTATCTTTTAGTTCTTTAAGTTCTTGTACTAGCATCGATACAGTGGCTTCCAACCTTTTTTCTCTACTTTCTCGTTCCGCTTCTTTTTTTTGCCTCTTTGAAGTCCAAAATGTGGTTGGAGTAATACCAAATCCCAAACCCCTTACACGTCCTGGATATTCTTCAATTGCCAGTGCACGGGCAAGGATGTCATTCGGACCATCACAATTTGAAATATCTCCTTGTGATACTGATTGAGATATTGATTCCTGATTCACAAATATTATTTAAGTTTAATTTATTCACCTACAATGAAAGACAAGAATTTTATCATACTTACAATTCTTTGTGCCACCTCTCTCGTTCTTGGGTGGTCAACGACACCATCTTTGTTTTGTCTTGCTTCTAACCATAAAACATCTCGGTCAATAGATTCCTGAGCAGGATCTTTTCCTTGCTCCCGCAGCTATTAAAATTTACCGTCTATTACTAAATAATTCAGAAGATTAATTTAATAAATTAAAGATAAAATAAAAGATAACGTGCTTACCATTCGCTCTTCAATCTCAGCATAACCTGTAACACCGGCTCTCCAAGGGTATTCAGGACGCTGCGCTCTCTCGCGATTTTCTTGGCTCCTTCTCTATAAAGACACATGTTTTTACATGAATACCTTATAAGTGTCAAATATAGGTATATGTATGATATGTAATTGTACAAACCCGGAATTCCTCTTCTTCACGTGAAATAACAAATGCCCTCCAATCCTCCAATGGTATACTATCTGCATACGGTGGTGGAGGATGGCTTCTGATGTTCCCGTCATCATCTCTCACCATCTTTGTTAGAGTTGATCTGTATTTTCTATGCGCCTTTCCAGCTTTCATAAGACAATAGTCTTTATGAGAGTCATCCACATCAAAGTATTTCTGCTTACATTCAACAAAATGATTATAAATAAACTTACATATTTAATTATAAAATAACCTAAAAGTCAAAAATAAGACTCATACTTGTATCATATGCCATAGCTCATCCTTATGCTTCTCGAGTAAGGCCTCCTTTTTACTAATCCAACTGCTGATTGTAATTGGTACATCCTGCCTTGCTCTGACACCAAGGAACATTTTCAATTGTTTCCCGTTGGCACCAATTGCTTGATTTTTAGCATTCCATTGGACCTGCATTATTACTTGGGTAAATTAGATAACAAACAATTAAAAGTACGTAACAAAATTAGTTAATTAGTAAGTATCGTACAATAAGTTTAGGAAGGCCTTTGTTTCCCCGATTGATTATATTCTTTTTAACTGTCATTCCACGACGAGTGAACTTTTTTTGGGGCTGATGTTCACTCTCATGACCACTGTCATGTGCACTATCATCACTCGGGGAAGTCATCTCACCTGCAACACAATAAAACAATTGCTATTAGGCTATATGTTATTTTAACAATTAAGTTAATTTTTAATTACAATATGAAAATGAATAAAAAAGAAACTCTGCATGATATATTATTACCTTTTCCTTTTCCTCGATCTAATGTTACTAGCCACTTCTTTAATTGTATGATATTTTGTTTTTTGCTTCCTACTACTTTGTTTTCGACGAAACGTAATTCCATCGTTATGATCATGTCTAACATACAAAATTTCCTCTGTAGAAGTATTTTCCCGTATTATTGGTTGTGATGACCCGAAGAAAGGGTCGTCCTCAATGTCAATATCTTCATGAGCTTGATCCCCGAGGTCATTCACCAAAAATTTTTTGTTTGTCAATAAAACAATGCACCAATTCATATCAACTGGATCAGTGACATAAAACACTTGTTGGGCTTGCGAGGCTAAAATAAAAGGTTCATCTTTGTACCCTACCTTGTTGAAATTCACCCGCATGAAGCCCATGTCATCTATTTGTACACCATTATTATTGTCAACCCAATTACATTTGAACACAGGCTCCGAAAACATATTGTAATCCAACTCCCATATCTCTTGTATGACACCGAAGTATGACATATTCGCGTAAATGGGATTTCTATCTTTCGCACCTGATGTATGCATAGTTTCAGCTACAAGAGTAACCCCACTATTTTGCATTTTACTCTGATCATCATGGAACTTTGTATAGAACGTGTACCCATTTTGTAGATAACTAGTGTAAGAGAAAACATGTATAGTTGGACCTTTTGCTAACCATCTCAATCTTTCAGAAATCGCAGTAGGATTCGAAACAAACTCAATATCAATTTGATCTTTTAGCCACTGTATGAAACTCCGATTGTGTTCTTTTGTTAACCAAACTTCACTCTTAGTTGGGTAGTCACTCTTAAGAATTTCCATGTGTTTGGCAACATAAGAATCAATCTGATTATCATTGTGCAGAACATATAAGTGTGCTTGCTCTAGTTCTTTCCTGGATACCCTCACTATTTTCCTTCCTGTTATCCCTTTACCAACACTTCCAATGTGACGTTCCCTTGGCATCCCAACAGAATATTCAACACTAGATAGATAGCCGGTGGAGAACTCAATAGCTTCTTCAACAATGTAGCGCTCAGCAATGCAACCCTCGGGTCGTGATCGGTTTTTAACATATCCTTTTAATATCTTCATGTACCGCTCAAACGGGTACATCCATCTCATGTAACATGGGCCAGACAACTGTGTCTCTCTAACTAGATGAACTATCAAATGAATCATTATGTCAAAGAATGAAGGCGGAAAAAACATCTCAAGCTCACATAAAGTGACAGTAATTGATCTTTGCAGAGCTGGTAACTTTCCAGGGTCAATCACTCTACTACATATCGCCTTAAAGAAGAAACAAAGTTTAGTTATGGATTGACGCACTTTCTTGGGCATAATGGATCGTATACCAATGGGTAGCAAATTCTCCATGAGAACATGACAATCATGAGACTTTAGAGACTTTAACTTAAGGTCTTTCATCGATACAAGGTTCGTAACGTTTGAAGAGTACCCCTCTGGAACTTTAACTTCATGAAGAAAATTACAAAAGACAGTTTTCTCTTTTCTAGATAGAGTATGAGCAGCCGGAGGTAGATATGTACGTGTACCCTTCTTTATCGGACCCAATTCTGGTCTCAACCCCATACTAACCAAATCTAACCTTGAATTGATCGTATCTTTAGTCTTTCCTGGCATATTGAGTAAGGTACCAATGACACTTTCGAATACATTTTTTTCAACATGCATCACATCAATGAAATGTCTTACGTATAATGACTTCCAATATGGCAATTCAAAGAAAATCGATTTTTTCTTCCACCCTCGTTTGGCAACATCTCCTGCAAAAGGTTTCCCAAACTTAATGTCTACATCTTTCACCTTTTCAAATAGTTGTTCACCGGTCAAAGGCGAAGGAGCTTTACGAGTTTCTGAATTCCCATTGAATGCCTTTCTCCACACCCGATACTGATGAGTTGGAGGCAAAAATCTCCGATGGCCAAGATATATATTCTTCTTACCATGTTCCAACCACATCCAATCTGTATTATCTTCACATATAGGACATGCACACTGACCTTTATTACTGTACCCAGATAGATTGCCATATGCTGGAAAGTCATTAATGGTGCCAAAAATCATAGCCTTCAGAATGAAATTTTCTTCTCTGAACCCATCATACACCTCTACCCCAATCTCCCACATTTGCTTCAAGTCTTCTATTAAAGGAGCCAAGTATACGTCAATATCATTTCCTGGTTGTTTGGGGCCAGAAATTAACAAAGACAACATCATATACTTGCGTTTCATGCAAAGCCATGGAGGTAAGTTATAAATCGCCAAAATCACAGGCCATATACTGTGGGAGCTACTCTGGATACCGTGCGGGTTAAATCCATCCGCAGACAATGCAAGGCGTAGGTTTCTTGGGTCATGCCCAAAATCGGGATAATCGATATCAATCTTTTTCCACTGCGGAGAATCTGCAGGGTGTCGTAGCATACCATCTTTAATCCTTTCATCGTCATGCCAAGTCAACCATTTTGCGTCTTCCGAACTACGGTACATACGCCTAAATCGAGGGATTATGGGAAAATACCACAATACCTTTACTGGAGCAGATTCTTTCTTCCTATACCGTGATGCATTACATTTAGGACACGACTTTAATAATGCATGTTCATTCCGAAATAAAATGCAATCATTTGGACAAGCATGTATCTTCTCGTAGTTCAAACCAATGGTGCCTAACATTTGTTTTGCATCATACGTCCGAGAAGGGAGCACGTTGTCTTTCGGCAACATATCTTTCAATAGTGCGAGTAACTCCGTAAAGCTCTTATCTGTCCATCCGTGGCAAGTTTTCAAGTTATACAGCTTTATCACAGCCAATAACTTTGTCAATTCAGTACAGCCCGCATACAACGGTGTCTCCGCATCGGTTATCAACTTCTCAAACATTTGAGGACAATCATTAAGATCATCTTCAACCGCCTTTGTCATCTCTTCAAATTCGTCGCCATCAACTGTATATGTTTCAGGATAATCAACCGGATCACATCTTTGAGTGCTATTATCCATATTCGAAGGTTCACCTCTTTCCTCGCCATGCATTGTCCAACAAGTATAACTTTGATCGATTCCGTTGGCCTTTAAATGTCTTTCCAACTCAAGTGCAGTAACTCGATTGGCGTAGCAACATCTTAAACAAGGACACTTGAACTTACTAGAAGTTCCTAAACGTTGAACGGCAAAGTTCACAAAATATTCCACGCCTTCGCCATATTCTTTCGATAGACGATTCGCAGACATCCAATTTCTATCCATATTAGACCGAAATTTAATATAAATTCCTGATAAGAGAACTTAAACATATTAGAATAACACACAAAGTACAATTTTTCTAACCTAAGACATCAGAGTTAGTTCTTTTATAGTTTAACTTAAAAATTTTGCTATATAACAACCGAAATTTATTATATCTAATTTCCTGATAAGAGAACTTAAACATATTAAAGGTGAAAAACACACAGAGTACAATTTTCTGAACCCAAGCCATTCAACCTTGGATAACGTCTTTTCTATGCAATTTAACATCCATCATCATGCAATTTAATCCAATTTTCGATTCAATTTCAACTCCAATTCAAACAATCATCAATTTCAAATACACCAATACTTATGAGTACATATGTCAATTGCTCAAGTGTCTAAACAATAACCACAATAAAAAGAAGAGAGAATAAGAAAAGTACCGTAACAAGGGGAAGCAACAACGAACTTGACCTAGATGTGAACGGCAACAAGACAGAACTCGAACCTCCGCAAAAAGTACTCGAACTAGACATAAAAAAATGAATTAATCAACAAGTAGGAGTAATATGCAAATCAAGTAGGAGTAATATGCCAATTCAATGAACTACATATTGTTACATTGTTTTATATAGGTCGTAAGCTGTTTTCATTAGCTATTCTGAAGAACTTATTAAAATCAGCTAATAGACATGACATAGGACCCGTTTGTAATTGATTAAAAAAGTAAGTGATTTTATGTTGAAAATTTTAGAAATTAGTCTTTAGAGATTTTTTAAGAAAAGCTGAAGCTGTTTTGTATTTGTGTAATATAACGAAAATCCCTTTTTTTAAAAAAAAAAAAAATCATTCTATGAAAACTGATTTTTATGAGAAGCTACTTAAAATAACTTCCCATTTTAATCAGTTTTTTAGATTCTAATTTTTTTGAAAAGCTGGAACAAACGGATAGAAAACTTTTAATAGATTATTTTTATAAAAAAAGTGATTATTGTTAAAAAAAAAACTGTAACAAATGAGCTCATAAGCTATATTCATAAGTTTTTTCCAAACACTCAACAAGTACTTATATCATTAGTTGAAGCTGCATAAGCTGTCCATAGGCCAGAAATAAAAGATTGTTTTGATATAGGCTAGACAATGCAAGTAAAAATAATGAACATAGACAAGTATTTCAGGAGAATAGTGCTTAAATACATGAATGACATGCTTTATTGGTAATTTTCCTCTTGACACAAAGAGAACATGTTTGCACATTTGGTAAACTGGTCAAGAACGAGTACTCTAAGAAAGGAGTCTACTTATGTCTTAATAATATTCTGTACTTTGATTTTTCTTTTGAACAGTTTTGTAATTTGCTTAATTAACCTCGCCCCTTTCTTTTGTAATTTGCCAAATTGATCAGAAGTTATATCATATATGAAGAAAAAACAGAAAAATAAATTTTGATTCAAAAGAAACTAGTGGAGAACTAAGGCTCTAAAGTGGGTCAATATATTTTATGAACATTAGGCGCTTGATAGGACCAAAGCCCAGATTATTGGCCAGGTTGAAAATGCGTGCATGGCTCTTGTACAATATGGTAAGTTGGTAACCAAACATAGAAGGAAATCAATCTACAGTTCTGGCTACGATAAACACAAAACAAAGGACTCTGCCCTATCCTAAAACAGAAACAAGATTCCCCCACTTTGTCTCATAATATTAACCAAAAACCCAAATGTTTTGCTTAAACGTACCTGTAAAGCAGAGGACAAAATAATCAATTCAAATTAACAACAAAGGCCTACCATTCACCCAAGTCTTAAATAAATTTTGAAAATCACCCGACTTTTGGAATATTTACACTTTATTATAGGTGAATAATATGATAGAAAAGTATTGCCAAACAAAATATGATAGAAAAGAGCTCAGTGAAACTATCCTCAAAACCAACATTAGTATCGGTAGAAACTTTCATAGTTCCATTAATGATCAAAAGAAGTGGGATCAAGGGAAACAAGATTGAAAAGTATCCAGGGTAGCAAAAAAAAAACTAGCTCTTTCTTCCAATGTCCAATCAGAGCCTAAAACCTTACAGAGAAGTGCAGGCTGGAAATGAAAGACTAACTATAAGGCCAACATACAAGAAGTTCTAATGCGCGTAACCTTCATGAACAGCAGCTTCCAGATACAAATAACATAACAAATGGAACCTCACAATCACCAATAAATTATGGAAGGTAATTAGAAGTTCCACTAATGCAGACTAGTAAAGAACCATCGTGAAATAAGTGAAACGGCTTTCTTGGATCAATTACATGTGACATTACCATAATATATCACCAGCATTTAATTTTGGCCACATGACAGAACATTATGAATCGAATATTGTCTCCGAATTTGAATGCATAGTCAATCAACTTAGCAACTGTATAAAAAGCGAAAGCTAACCCTATTTCATGACCGCATTGGAAAATCATAAAAAGAAGAGAATACAAAACGAAAAACTCACAGCGGAGCCAACGTTTTTACTCCAGGATCCGCAACTCCAGCAACTCCATGTAATGCATCATAACTTCAATAAAATTATAGAATGTCGCCTTCAAGTAAGTCCCTCTGGGAACCTAGGAAACATAATAGAGAAAGGGGAATCGAAATAGGGTTTTTATCAAAGGGGGAATCGATATATAGTTACTAATAGAAATCAAAATCAAACCCAGTGGTGGTGGCATTACTCACCAACAGCGGAAGTCAGAGAAGTTTGTCTCTGGTCGGAGAAGGCCGGACACCGTTTGGAACAAAGAATGAGAGCGGTCGTCGTATGTGTAGCAGTGCTGGCGGTGCGCTGTGGCCGGACACCGTTTGGAACAAAGAATGAGAGCTGTGGCGGTGCGCTGTGGTCGTCGTATGTGTAGCAGTGCTGGCGGTGCGCTGTGGTCGTTAGTAACACTCTAATCTAAATGGTTTGGAGAGGGAGAGGGAGAGGGAGAGGGAGAGGGAGAGTGAGTCGTCGAGGGAGTGTTTAGGTTTGGAGAGGGAGAGTGAGTCGTGGAGGGAGTGAGATCTGATGAGAGGGAGATGGGGAAAAAAGAAATTTTAATATAAGGCATCAGGGGCGCTTCTAAAAAGCGCTCCTAAAGGCCCTGCGTGTTTTGGCCTTCAGGGGCGCTTTTCTAAAAAAACGCCCCTGAAGGCCAAAACACGCAGGGCCTTCAGGGGCGCTTTTTAGAAAGCGCCCCTGATGACCAAAATACGGAGGGCCTTCAGGGGCGCTTTTAAAAAGCGCCCCTGATGGCCCTCCGTATTTTGGATATCCGGGGCGCTTCGAAAATTATTATCGATACTAAAAAGAAAATTTTCAAATTTTATGAAGACCAACAACATATTTAACTCAATATATTTTCCCCATTAGAACTCCATCTAGGCTTTCCTTCTATCGACCGGCGTCTCTTATTTTAAAAAAGTGTATATACACTAACGGTGTAAAATAGTTGTACATATATAGACATCGGGTCATATTTGATCATGATACAAAGTTTTGCAAAAATAATTGTTTTAAGCAAAAGAAAGAAATATGGGGCTAGCCTCATTAAAATCATCTGATGTAAAACCCTCATTAAAGAAAAAAAATCAAGAAGGAAAAAGAGTTCTCCCCTAAATTTTATTGATAAAAAGGAAAAAGAGACAAAAAACATGGGGGACTAGGCTAATACCCATGAACAAAGACAACATTATAAAAATAATCGTACTAAAAGGAAACTAGTTCGAAAAATGTCTAAAATGACATCAAAAACATCACTATAACAGCTCTCGCCCCAACTAGGTTGGCACCAAAGTTATTAACAGTCATTTGCAACACATAAAAAACATAATGCCAAAGGAAAACCCATTCCATCATACAAGAAAAAACATTATCCTAAGAAAGAAATCAGCAAAACCTGTAGCTAGGCAAACCTAACATATTCCTGGAAAAATCCTCAGCAATGAGGCTAGGAAATAGATCCAACTAAACAAAACCACTTATACTAGTTTCTTGACCAGCAAGCTTATCTGTGCATACATTTCCTTCTCTATAAATGTGAGTGTAAACAAAGACATCTGTCTAGTCAAATATAAATTAATTATTTCATCTATTTCTTAGCTTCTAAAAAACTACTTTGCAATTCTTGAAAGCAGAAATCACTAACTGAGAATCACACTCCAATCATAAAAAATTCTAACCTCTAGCAAAAGCACTCTCTATAGACAACACAATCCCACTAATTTTAGCATTAAGCGCATCTATTGTCAATGAAGATAGAAAAACAACCAAGAATAATAGCACCTGTCACTAAAAATACCACCACATGCGGCTGGTCTAGGACAACCTTTAGCAACACCTTCTATATTGCACTTAATCATGTAGGGAGCAGAGGGAATCCAAATAACCTATTGATGTTTGGAAAATTTCTATAATTACCATTGGTGTTGGGGGCGTTTATAATCATAAAGTCAACAATGGAGGAAGGCATTTACGATTTAGAAACATTTTTTGTTAAGACCACATTGGAAGGATTAAATTGATAGCTGAGTGTAAGGGGATCACATGATTATTAAATCTAGTCTGATTTCTGCAGTATCGAATTGCCCAAAAATATTAACAATAGCAACAAAGACAATAAAACATAACTGATGGCTCCCACCATGAGAAGTCAAGGCTAAATTGTTCTACAAAAAGATGTATCAATATGGATCCTCGGGACCTCCAAGCCAACTCCAAATATTCTGAGATAAATGACAAGCAAGGAAGAGATGCTGAGAAGTCTCTAAAGCATGGGGACATATGCCATACAGAAACAACAGTGCATCCTCTAAACCAAAGTTGATCATCTGTTGGCATCTTATTATGAAGAATCTTCCAAAGACTAAATGATTTAGAAGGCTGGATAAAGTTCTTCCAAACTTTCCTGGTCCAAGGAACCACTTGCCTTGCAGGGTTATGCAAGAGAAAAGAATATTTAAAAGTTAAGTCCTTTGAAATAGAATAATCCAACATCAGCTGATCTTCCACCAAATTAGAGGGAATAACAATTTCCTGAATTCTAGTGTGAAGATGGGGAAGAGAACTGATAAGGTCCACAAGGATGGACCATCTACCATCACTAGAAAATCACCCATAGTAGCTTTAAAATCCTAGTACAAATTAGAAGGTATACCAATAATATTGACAATAGGTTCTAAGCCAAGTATCAGTCCAAAAATTTATCCTGACACCATTCCCAAGTTTCCAAGTTGAATGCTCAAGAATTTCAGAGATACAAGATATAAACCCAAGCCAAACTAAAGAGGAGGTATAATAATTCACCAACTTATTATTTTAATAGACTCCCGCTTTCAAAAGAAGTGCCTATTGTAAGTTGTTAGAAATAAAATTCCATCCAAGCTTCAGCATACCAGCCTTATTAATTTGAAAGACCGTAGACCCAAACCACCTTCCTAAAATGGTTTGCACATCTTACCCCAAGCAATGGTAACAATTTTCCTGGTATTAATATCACCTGACCACACAAAATTTCTAATCCAAGTATCAACAGTATTGAGAAGATTAGCAGACTAAGCATAAACGCAAAAGCTGTAAACCAACATGCTCAAAATGATAGAATTCAAAAGTTGAACTCTACCCATAATAGATAATAAGGAACCTTTTCAGGAGGATAATTTAGCCTTTATTCTATTTGCAATAGCTAATAAATGAATTTTCCGATGTTGTCCTTTGAATAACGGGACACCATGATAATTAAAATGGATACTACTCTTAGAAAACCCCAAGTGAATCTGAGATGGCGTAGTGCTACGGGAAAGGGAGATGGTGGCATTGTAAAATTAGATGTCTCTTTACTAATAATTTGGCATGGGAATTGCTTATAAGATGAAAAAAAAGATCCAACAAGCTAGATAAACTCTTTTTAGTAGCTCTACAAAAAATCATAATATCATCAGCATATAAAACATTACTTGACATACAGAAAATCTAGGGGGCCTACCATAAGATGGATCTTACTATATTCAACAAGCTTAGAAATTCCTCTACAAAAAGAGAAGAGGGGACAAGGGATCACATTGTCTAACTCTCGTCTTGCAGCCAAAGAAACCAACAACAGAGTCATTAATAGAGAAAGAAAGCTTAGGTGAGTGAAGAATGATATTTATCCAAGAGCAAAATTTATCATTGAAACCAAAAGTAGTCGGGACTTTTTTTTTAATAGGCAATCTTAGTGGGGGTGGGGGAAATGTTAGTTTCCCGAGTTTGAACTCGGGACCTCCTTCTTGCACTCATTTGGTGCACTCCTTCGGTATCCCTTAGCTCGCCAACTGAGCTACCTTCTTGGGATAAGTAGTCGAGACTTGAAGTAAAAAGTTCTACACTATAGTTTTTTAAAAGCTTTTATGATGTCAATTTTCAAGACTAATTGACCATACCAAGGCTAGTTGAAAGAATAACATAACGGATAATAATATAACATTGTTAATCGCACTTCATTTATGCTTAGAAACATTGTATAGCCTACTCAATTTAGAACTGAAATTTTAAATCGAGTGTTAAATCGTTCGTTTAAAACTAGCGGCCAGTGGTTTAGTAACTTCGCCAAATCAGTCACTAACTATTTTAACGACCGATTTAATGACCGATTTGGGGATGGAATTGGAAAATAGTCGGTATCTTCTTATAATATTAATATAATAGAGTAAAAATGAGGAAAAAAGAAAATGAGATTTAATATAAAATATGCACCCCCGTTGGCGCTCCCGTTGGCGCTATCGTTGTTGCTCCCGTTGGTGCTTCCGTTGGCGCTCCCGATGGCGCTCTGTGCGGCTCACGAAAAAAAAAGCAAATGAGATTTAATTGTTGATTTTTTTAGAAAAAATTATTTTGGAATTTTTGCTAGCGGTGTCGCTTTTTTTGACAATTGGTAGTGGTTAAATTAATTGGTTTTAGTAGTTTGAGTAGATTACAGTAAATAGTAAATTCTACATAATTTAATATTAATTTTATGTAATTACTGATTTTTGATAAAAAAACAAATTAAAAAAAAGATTTTTTTTTGTAAAAAAAAATCTGACTGCACGCGTCAACGTGGCAAGCAGCAGCCAGCTTTTGCTGCATTTTTTTGCAGTTGTTGTCAGTTTTTTTTCTCAACTTTTGTGCAGTTTTTTAGGCAGTTTTTTCTGCCAAAAGCTGCTATTTTTTGTTTTTTAGTGGCAAAATATCTAAAATGCAATGAATTGCTTATACTATAGTATTAAATTAGTATTAGAGATTAGATTAGATTAGATTAGTATTAGATAGATATATAAAATAGAAAGTAAATGAGAATAAATAGAGATGGAAGAAGAAGAAGAAAAGGAGAAAGAAAGGAGAGAGGAGAGAGGGGATATTATGAGAGAGAGAAGAGAATAAAGTAAATAAATAAATAAAAAAGAGAGAGAGGTGAGAGAGATGATGAGAAAGTGTGTAAGAGAAAAAGTAAAAAATTGTAAAAAATTGAGAATTTTTGTCTTTTAGTGAAATGTTTAAAATGTCAATTTGCTAAAATATTGTTTTATTGTATTAGTATTAGACTATGAAGCCCCGATACTTCAAAAATGGAGACGTACCCGTATCGAATACGTATCTGATACCGATACGCACTCGATACTTCCCGATACGTACTCAAAGAGTATCTAATAATTTTTTAATTCTTTTTAAAAAATATTTGACTCGATACTTTTCAGATACATCTTTGATACTTCTTACCAACTAAAGATACTTCTCAGATACTTTTTCGATACCTCTTACCAACTAAGCACATGATTGTCACTCATATATGATACACTTTAATACCTCAATAACTAAAAGACAAAATTATATGTTTTTTCGTAATACAATAATAGAAGAAATAATACATTGTGATATGAGTGGGATAAATATACGTAACTATCTCTACTTGATAAGATCACAAGTATTTATTTCTACAATGTGATGAATATATATTGACTAATGATATGTTTATGTTTTATTGACCAATTACGTACTAATATGAATATCTTAGTCTATAAAAAGTCATCTATTTCTGCCACTGACTATTCGTATTATACGATTTTGGGTGGTCTCAGTTACTTGTCCACCATTACTTCTTATGACTAGTCACTCATACATAGGTGTCGGTTGTCCTCTTCCTTTCATCCATATATTTTGTGTGATTTTTTTTATCTATTTGGGCAAAAAATTTTTCATATCTATAAAATGCAATATTTCAGTTTTTCATCTTTGTTTTTTTCTATTTGTGTTTCTATTCTATTTTATTTTTTGTTATGTTTTTATATATTTAAATTTTAATTAAATTTTTTTATTAAAGTATCCCAGCCGTATCGTATCTTGATTTTCAAAGTTTTCCCGTATCCGTATCGTGTCGTATCCTGTATCGTATCCGGTATCCAGGCTTCATAGGTATTAGATATTAGATTAGATATAACCAACACACGTTGGCCCAGTGGAGTAGCCTGCCCTGGGTACATAGTGGGGGTCAACTCGATTTGCTCCCGGGTTCGACTCTCGCCCACGTTAAAACATGGTGTTGACCAGCCTAATATTTGGTTCTACGGGCAAGCGGTGATTAGTTTTTCGTTGAAAGCGTTAGGACACTCCGTGGCTAACCAGCAATGGTCCTAAATAAAAAAAATATATTAGATTAGATACTAGATATTAGATATGTTTGAAGTTAAGAAAACAATTAATAAAAGTATATTACTTATGTATTTAAGTTATTAAAAAACGCAAGAGAGTTATATTGGGATCCACGAGAAGCCAATAAAGTGATAAACATTTAGACCAATACTTTTTTTTGACAACATTTAGACCAATACTTCGAAATTTTGAGTTGGCATACACAAATTATGAAAGCAAATAGAAAAATAAAGAAATAGTGTTGGTAACCTCTTTATTTGTACCAATTGTTATCTTTAACAATTGGTAAAAAGAAAGTTTTGTTGGCCACAAATATTTAGAGAGTGGCTTTTAGTGCCTTTGATGGGACGCTGGGAAGGTTAGGGCGGCTGGAGAAGGAAAGATGCTGCCAAACAGAAAGTTGTGTGGAATCGAGTTTTTTTTACCATGTTATTGGTGCACAATATTCATCAGTTTCGTCGGTGACTAATCTACGTTGGAGAACCTAGCTGACCATGTGTATATCCTGACTTTGTCAGTCCGTGTGATTCTTCCCTCCCAACAAAGTTTTTCTCACACCCAAAATTCGAATTCGTAACCTTGAAGTGGGATCAAGCTTCAAGAAGTGAAAAAGAAATAAATAGGGGGAGAAAATTTAAAATAAAGAGTGGAGCAATGGGAGATAGAAAGAGGGGAGGGAAATAAGCATCAAAATAGACTTTTATTTGAGATGTGAAAGAAATTCCCTTCTCCCCAATTGTTGGTTAGTGATGATACATATATGTGCGCATGTGTGAGATTTAGCATTCATTGATATAGGGTTTGGTCCTGAGATTTTAGGTGTTATGGACGAATCAAAAAAATTATGTTTTTGTAACTATTTGAATAGATCATTCTAATTTCATTTTTGTTGCAAAATCCTTATTGATTTTAGTTTATAATTAATGTTCTTTAAAAAAACTATTTTTAAATGAACATGCTATGTGAAATAAAATCATAAATAAGATTTTAACAATACCAATTTTAAAAAAAAATTGCTGGTTTAAATTCAGTTTTTTTTTTTTGAGATTAATAGGGGCTAAACAGCCCAAAACGAGAAACACGAGTTACACCGGAACAAGCCTAGGAGTAAAAACTCCATTACAATCATCATGCAACAAATGCAAAATACTACTAGGAGGTCCTCCAAAATCCTAATGCCATCTACCACCTCATCTATCTCTTTCTCTCATCCCTCTCGATTCCCATTCTCTCTCACATACATCAAATTTTAATTTTTTGTTTCCCCCACACATTTAAATCTTAGTTGTCTCTTACTCTTATCTTTTTCAATTCTCACTCTCTCAAGAACACATATAAAATCATATATACGTAACTAAAATTTTAATAGTGTAAACTTTTTTTTTGTTCAAAAAAAATAGTGTAAACTTTTTATTCAATTAGATGTATGTACTACTTAAAAATTGATTCCCCCAATAAATGGGGTTCTTGGCACTGTCGTCCAGTCTGCTGATACTAAAGATCACCATTGTATTGACACTGGCAGATTCGGCTAGTACCTGGGTTTGATCCCCGGTAATAGAATAAATTAAAGTCAGACTTTACTTACATTTCGGCCGAATTCCAGATTATTCAGGGCCCATTTCCCTTGGACACCAGAGCAGGAGTCAAAGAGCCCCAGACCAAAAAAGCTAATCAATTTAGCCCCTTAAGCATAATGTGTTGAGACTGTGTTGATTCGAAATACATAAATGCACTCCATTCAGATTTTTAATGCTTCAAATAGCCATCATATCGGTTTTAACCCAGTCAATCAATTTACTAATTTGAAATAATCTTCCATCATCAATGCCATTCATTCATATTTTAAATGCCTTAATTACTGAACATAAATATAATTAATAATGTAAAGAAATAAAAACGTAATCCAGCCTGTTTCTGAGGAGTTTGATTTTTTTTAAATGTTGCTAATTTTGTTAAAAATGTTTATCAAGGCGATATAGTTATCAAAGAAGAACTTTATATTTTAAATGCGTAAATGTATACCATTTTCAAAATATGCCAATTTTGATGGAAACGGTTCACTTTTTGTAAACAAAAAAAATTCATTTTAATGCATAACTAGAAATTAATATGCCTTTTTTATCAAAAAGAGAAAAGAAATTAATATACCAATATTTTAATTTTAAAAAGAAATTAATATTCCTTTTATGTAACGTGGACAGTTTTTTTTTCAAAAAAAATGTTTAAATAGATGCAAATAATTAGTCACTGTATTTGGCAGTGAATAGGTCTCGACCAAAAAAGGGTCTGACAATTAGTCATGGAGATTTTTTATAGTACGTGATCATGTTAATTGGAACCATTTGTATGGCTTAAATTTTTTAATTCAACAATTGAATGGTCGATTTGAATAGAATTGAATAATCGCCCAGCTAACTTGTTTTCAGTTGACATCAACAAAAAAATATATTATTATTATTATGCAAAAAATGCATATCTTATATCTTATTATAATATATAAAATACTAAATTAATTAACAAACTATGAATATAGTAAATCAAAATTTGTATTAATTATTGTCAACCGTACAATAAGATTACGATAGATACCTAATTTGATCGGGGTCGTAGAACTCGAATACTATTGTCGTGAAGTGGTGTTGGACAACATCCATACACGTGTTACAATATGATTACGATATGAACTAGTCGGTGGCGGACCTGTCTTATAACTAAACCCCTTGAAAAAAAATTGTACTTACCACCCTACATAAATAGCTTAAATCCCTTGAAATTTTAAATTTGAACCCCTTGAAAATTTTAGATTGTACCAATAGACCAAGTTTTGCATCCATTTGACACTGGCATTAAAAAATTTGACACCCCTGACTCCGGGGTCCTGAGTCCGCCAGTGGAACTAGTGTTAAAGAGAGTACTAAAAGAGTGTCGCTAGCAATTCTCCCCAACCTAATTTAAGGGTCCTAGAACGGATACTATTGGCGTTAGGTGGCGCTGGACAACATCGACACACATGGTTCAAACAACAGAGAAAAGCTTGTAATCCGCAATGAGCTAAAGGATCTGTATTATCACAGCCAGTACTCTTCTACAGCGTGATCCAAGATTGCCTCCCGTTAATTCTTCCATCTGCATACAGAAACAACGTGAACATAAGAACATATTTTGTATGAAACGTGTGAAATAGTTTTCTTTTTAACAAACAACATGTGAAATAGTTGAATTAAACATAAGCTTTTTAACATGAAAAATCATAACATAATAATGTAGAGCAAATTCACTCATTTGTATTATACCTGATGCGATGATAAAGAAAACTAATAAAAAAGCCGATTTGAGAGTAGAATTCTTTATTCTTTATGGTGTCCATTTTATTCATAGAACATCTTCTTTAGACGTGTTCTTATATAGTGCAAAATGATGAGACCAATTGATGCATTAAATGTGAATATGATATTGTATTAATTGAAAGATTTGTTATGCATAAATATAAAATACTAGTGCGTATGACCAGTGCGATGCTAAGGGACATGAAGAAGTTGCAAAGTTGCAAGAAGGAGGTCTAGGGTTCAAACCCTAGAAACTAACATTCCTCCACCCCCACTAACATTTGCTTATCAAAAAAAAACTTGTTGAAAAAACTTGAAAATTTAGAGGTAAAATATCAGCATATTATCCTTAAACAATTTTAGATCAATCATGTAAATATAACAATATAAATATATATATATATATATATATATATATATATATATATATATATATATATATATATATATATGTCCCCTCATATTTTTAATACTACTTTCCATTGATGCCTGCTGAATTGCTGCTCTCTTCCTGTGGCTTGCTTAATAAGGATTTTGTGTCATTGAGTCGTCAGTGCACGCTGAATGGATTCGTTCAAGAATCAAGAAGAATTATAATTTGTGTAGGTAAGGTACATTAATTTGTGCTAGTTAAGTACTAAAATATCTCATTTATAGTTGTCTTGCGATAATTGAAGTCAAAATCAAAGAGCTTGGGACAATTAATTCATACTTTGGGACTCTAAAAGACTTAATAAACGTAAAGGGTGTATAATAAACGTAAAGGGTGTATATTTTGGAAAATTTGGGTGAATTGTACGTTGAGTTTTTAAATGTACCATTGTTTTGGAGTAAACATAAAAGGCATAAAGTAGCAAAGATTAGAAACCGAAGGAGTAATTATTAATTAAAATATATTTTATAGATTCTAGTTTTCTATTTATTATTGGAGCATTGCTACTTCTTACGAAGGATTTTTGCAAGAAAAAGAATAATGCAAAAAAATTTGCATTTTTTTTACACAAAAAAATGGCATTTGACAACCGAGCAACTCACTAACAAAGTAGATAGTGATCATTCATAAGTGTTACATGCTGCCACATAATATTTCTTGTCTTTCTTACAAATAGGCATGGCAATGAGCCGTGTCGGGGCAAGTTTTGCATCCCCCGTCCCCGCCTCTATCTCTAGCGAGGTCGAGTTTTCCATCCCCATACTCGTCCCAACTCGAGTTTGATCGTCTAATTAAATTTGTGATTGTTGTGAACATTTAAATTTGCAATTGACAACTACTTCGATGGATTCCTCATTTGAATTTAAGGATTTGAGTATCTAATTTAGCATTCCTATAATTTTTTAATTCTAAATATGTTAATGAAAATTAAGATTTTAAGGGAGAAGGAGGTCTATGCAAGAGTAGAGAGATGGAGGTTCAAAGAAAGAATACAAATTTAAACTAATGAATATCAATTATGATCAAGGATTTGATTATCAACATAATTGACTAATGATTCTGACTTTATTCAGTTATATTTGGAATTCTGGCATTTAATGCTTATATATTCACTACAACATTTTGACCCAAAGGCAACGCCTGAAAACCGTTGCGTAAAGCCAAAAAACCGTTGCCTTACCTTTCGGCAACGGTTTTGAAACCGTTGTTTCTGCGGGCGTTGCCTAAACTATAGGCAACGGTTTTTTGTGACCAAAGGCATCACAAACTTATAACCGTTGCCATTGATAACTTAAACGCAACGGTTTTGATTTTCGTGCATCAGCAACAGTCTAAAACCGTTGCCACATATGCCAACACTTAAAAACCGTTGCCACATATGCCAACACTTAAAAACCGTTGCCACTTATTCCAACACTTAAAAACCGTTGCAAAATATGGCAACCCGCAAAAACCGTTGCCTATACCAACAAGTACAACACTTCAAAAACGTTGCCATAGATAATTAGAATTGAAAAAAAATAATAGAAAACAGTTTAGAGAGGTCCATTCCTTCCCAACATAATAAGACTGATTTCATTCATTGGCATGAGAAAAAACTTAGGATTACAATTCACAATAAATTGGAAAAAAAAATACCAATAAAACTCTAAAAAGCTCTAAATTTACTTAAATGTATCCAACAATTACTTCCTTGCCTACAATATCCTATGTTGATATAATGACAAGTCTTGACAATTGATATAATGACAATAAAATCCTCCCAAGAAAGGTCTGCTGAAACACCAGGAAAATATCTTCCCACATCAAGAACCGTTGTCACCCCCCTTGTTAAGGCAAGATTTCTTGCTCTAAGCAACGCTTCCCTCCTATCATCCACTGAATTCTCTGGAATTTGAGAGATAACAAGTGTACTTGCTCAATCAATTAGCAATCCAGTAGGTTCTGCATGATAACATCAATCCAATACAGCAATTAATTATACTAATCAAATTTAGCTAATACAGAACCAAAAGGACTCTTGAAATGAAATTGGCAGTTAGCACTTTTCATTGTTGGAATAAACTCATATTGGCTTTAACAAGCAGGAAAGTAATAGCCAGTAAGAAAATGCCATCTGAAATGCCAAAAAAGGTTGGCATGGAATGCAACAGGACATGCTAATATGCTTGTCAAGGACCCATTATTGTAAAAGCTCAAGCTACTGGGTGGAGACTCATGAATAGTTTTACATTAGCATTCTACTTAAAGTTAATACTGAGATTATAAGCTATTACCTCCACTGGCAGTCCTCACTATAGTTCCTCCTTTTGGAATATCTAGTTTGTAATCCCAGCCAACATTAGTGCCACTGAGTTAGCCAAGCCCATGTGACCATCCATTCTTGATAGCCAAACCTGCACGTACACTTCAAATAAGCTCACGTTGCTGTGAATGAAGATGTCATATACAAAGGAACATATGAAAAGAAGCTCACAGGAATGTTAGGAGTGACATCATCAATCCAAGATGCAGTTGGCAGATCTCCTCCCCATAGATCATTGTTCCATCCTCTTTAACAAATAATCAATAAGATCCTTAATATCAGTTCCAATTTCTACACTACAACAAACTCCAGACTAATTACAAGAGACACAACAACCATTGTGATATTTGAAAAATTGTATATTTGAAATGAAAGGCAATTTGTGAAACTTAGCTAGAGGACATATAACACAGCTGAGATTGAAAATCTAATGGGAATTTGAAAGTTAAAATATTGCTAACAATTTTCAACACTTTGTCTGACAAATGACCTAACCTAGAGTGACATAATGTGGCATCATTATTCTTGACAGAATTACCATGAGATATTACAAGAGAGTAGAACCAAAATGTGTGGAAACAGAATTTTTCTTAGAGCTAGACAAAGTACACAAAACAGACTATGAGTGCTTATGTGTATGTGAAGGCTGTGAGACCTTTGTGGGGGCTGGGAGCAAGGTGTGGAGTGCTATGATTGACATATAACCTGTGGCTTAAAGTACCCTTGCCAATCACCTTCTGCTGAGTTTTGTCCCGAATCAAGAAGGGAGAATTAGTAAATGAAAAAGAATAGTTTAAATCTCTAAGCAGTGAAATGAGTGAGATGATGAGATCAAGCTAACTGATCTAAAATGCAAGCGAAGTGTAGTAAGCGAAAGAAGAGAAACAATTTTTCGTACCTTATCCTAGTATACTAATACTAAATAAAACCACATTGGAGATGCCAATATCAATGGAACAGGCCCATTCTTGAAACCTGATACAACCACCACAGGCCCATCTAGTGAAAAAACATGTCTCTGCAATAAAATACAATGTGTTAGAAATGTTTCATGCTAACTACCATCAACAACAGATTATCCTTTTACATGTTAAAACAAAAAAGAAGTGAAGGCTGTTGTTGCACTTTGTTGAAAGTAAAAATATTTCCTTTAATATGATGTTTGTCTGTGTAATGGTCTCTCAAGAAATACCACATGAGCTGATAACTGATAAGAGCACACAATTTAGTCTTTCACCCAGAAATGAAAGAAAATACAAGAAACAAAAGCAGCAACAGCATAATAGTAGCAATAGTACTAGACTACTACTAGTTACATAAGCAAACAGGGGATGTAATCTAAATCTAAATACATGAATAGGTGGATCGATCCATTATGACAGAGTACTATTGAATAGTGCTATGATAATTAACAACAACAATACTGAATGAAATGAACAACAACAAGTGAACCCGATTTATTTGAAGAAGCCTCCAGCTAACTTTGTGACTCCACCAAACACACCACCATCTGCATCATCATCCTTTTTGGGCTCATCTGGTTTGGAAGTAGGAGCAGTGGTGGGCTGGGCCTGGGGCTTCGCCTTGGTCTGATACTCGTGAAGATAATCGGAAGCCTTGTCAAGGTACTGTCCTACGCCCTTGGTATCATCCAGTTTCGCGTATTGACCACCAGCGTCTAGAAGGTCCCCTGCAGCATCTGCTGCCTCCGCTTTGTCCACCTTTTCCTTCCTCAAAGCTGCCTTTGCTGCCTCCGTCACATAGTTTGCGTCTGAGAAAACTTCGCTCGTTGAATACTTCTCTTCCCCGCTCCCTATTTTGTTCCCAGTTTCAGAAGCCATTATTGCGATGAGTCAGAGAGAGAGAGGAAAACCAGAGAGAGGGAGAGAGAGAGAGACGCGAACCTGAAATCCCAATCGCTGAGGGAGAGGGTGAGTCGATGATTTGCACTTTCCTGAAATCCTAGTGTGTGAAATCGCAGAGGGAGGGGGTGAGTTCGAGGTTAGAGGGAGGAAGAGGAATTCTGATTTTAGGGTTTGAGGGAAGAAGAGAGTGAGTTCGATGGATTTTCTGATATTAGGGTTTGAGGGAGGAAGAGAATTGCTAAAACGTGAGAGAGGGTGAGTTTGCTGAAACGTGATATTTTTTTGGTTTGTTTGATGTTTTGATTTTTTGGGTTAGCACAAAATTTGGGATGGTTAATAAGACAACGGTTTTGTAATGCCTAATTTTTTTATTTTTTAATTATTGTCCCTAAGGCAACATTTATCAATCGTTGGCTAAAGTTTAAACAAAAAAACGTTGCCATAGACCTTAAGGGAATGGTTTTCGGCCGTTGCCAATAAAAAAAAATTAAAAACAAATAAATTAGCAACGGGTTCAAAAAACCGTTGCCATTGTTGGCTAAGGCAACGGTTTTTTTGGCTTTGCAATTTTAGGCGTTGCCATAGGGTTTAAATGTTGTAGCGATTTTTCCTAAAAAAGATGATCATGTACTTAAATTTGGTTGATTTTTTTTTGCTTCTTTTTTTGAATAAAGAAATTGTCTGCATCTTTTCGGTCAACAATAATATGTTTTACCTTTGCATTAAAGATATTTAAATAATATAGCGGGTTATCTTTTTTATTTATTTTTTTTTGACAAAGGAAAACTTATATTTCATTCATAATCAAAGGAAAGATACAAACTAGACTACAATCAAAAATTTGGATGCCATCATCTAGAAATACGAGAATTATTCCAATTACTAAAGAAAATTTGAACAAAAGAAAAGTAACAAGTTTGTCAAAAAAAAGGAATGTAACAAAGTTAAACAAAAACCAAATGTGTTAATAAGGAAAGCCCAAGGTCTCTCTTAGAGCGTGAGTGCACAATGAGATGGTACTTTGAGCCTATTTGTTATATTTTTTCTTTGATACCTAGATATAATTTTTTCTTTTTTTTATGGTAACCATTTGAAATTAAATGTGGAGCAACTATTGAAAATTACAATTTCGTCCTATATTTTTAGTTGTCTATATTGTTAGGACTGAAACTTTGTCCTATTCTTTAGTTATCTATCTTGTCAGGATAAAAAAAAAAGAGTGATTCATGTACTTACCTTTTCCTCCAAAAAAAAAATGAAAAAAAAAAGAAGAAAATTTGAAAAAAAAAAAAGAAAGCAACAAGGAGGAAAAGGCACATCAAAAGAATGAAAGAGCCAAAGGGCAAATCCAAAAAAAAAAGAGTCTACTCAAGAGCAAAAAGCAAATCAAAAAGAGTCGACTCAATAGAAAAAGATTGAAGAATGGAAGTGACGTTAATGTGGAGTTTGGACAAAAATTGTAAAATAGATAGGAGCTCCATATTTGGTTTTGGTTTCAAATGTTACTATTCATTTCTTGTTTTTAGCCCTTTGATTATCCCTTCTTTCTTATTTCCTACCCTGCTCGACTAAACCTTGGCCCCATTACAACCCATGAAACCCCATCTTTTGCATGCATGTGAACTATTTAGTGGAAATTTGGTCAAATTACAAACATATGGTAATGTGCATTTTGTTGAAACTTGAGTGTATATTTCTCTAGTCCCTAAAACACTTAGAGAGATTGTGAGCGAGTGCCTTTGTTCACAGAAATGTATTCTTCAGGGACATGAGCCTCTAATTGGGCAACCTTTTGACACCTCATATGTGTTATATTGTCTATTGTCTGTCATTGTGCTTCTAATTGTGGATCTCTTATGTGGCTGCCTCTATTTGTTTGAAAAATTTGGTTGAGCCAGAAAATTTGCTTGAGGACAAGCAAAAGTTAAGTGTGGGGGAGTTGATAAACTCTAATTTAGTCATTTTTAGAGACAATTTTGGATTATTTTTTAGAGCAATTATATATGATTATATAAATTACTAATTTGATTTGCTCTATTTTTGAAGGAAAGATGAAAAATGCATACAAATATATATATATATATATTTCACGTAAGTTAAAGAAAGAAAGAATGGTGATGGAGCACATGACTTGAAGAAAAAGAAATGCAAGCCCAATTAAATTAGGTTACAAGCTACATTATAAAAGAAAGGCAATTCACATCACCAGGGGATCGAACGAATAGAATAGAAAATAAAATACACGTACATAACAAATAGAGGCCGCACACCAGCCGCACAGGAGGAGAAGAAAATTAGGAAAAGGACGCGAACAGTAACGCGGAGAGTAGAGGAAAGGAGTTTTGGGTACCCGTTCTTGACACTGTGAGAGAGCTCTGGAGCAGAAAAAGGAGACGAAATTTACAGGATCAGAAATTTCTCTATTCCGGGTTATTTTTATCTCTGTAATTTATGACTCCTAATTTTATTTTATTGTTCTCGAACACTATGGATAGCTAAATCCTCTTCTAGGGTCTTAGGTGGATCTTGCATGATTAGAGACCTTTTTATGTTCTAATTTCTGGTTTGAATTCCTGTTTTTATTTTAATTAATATTGTCCTATTGTTTTTATCACATGATTAGGATTAGCTACCATTTGCATGTTTATAATCAATTAGTTGATCAGCGACCGTACTGCAATTAGTTGGTGGACCTATAGGATAATTGGGGTTATAATTAGGGCATGACCAAACCATAATTTAGTCTTCCAATCATTCAACCTTTTTGCTCTTTATGCTTTTCCTGAATTTAAATTCTTGCATGACCAAACGAGGGTTAATTTAGGAAAAAGAATATTAATCGCGAATGACCAAACGGATTAATAGTTTTAGTAAAGGGATTGGTAATTAAGTAAAATAAGGGAATTCAGGTAGGATTAGACATAGGGGGAATCGAAGCTTGCAAGTGAAACCGTGATCCTAGACCTCTCCCCATTTATTAAATCTAGTATTTCAATTATTGTTATTTATTTCTTTTTTATTTGTTCCATTACAATTCAAATATTCGTTCGCCTAAATAATAAATAATCTCGATTAGTTTGGTACTTGTTAATTAATCCCTGTGGAGACGATAATCTTTTATACTACTTCTGCGGTAGAGTACACTTGCTCTAAGTGTGTTTTTAACGCAACAGAATGATTAAAGCGGAACAAAGAAATTTCTATACCACCAACAAGAGCTACAAAAAGGCGGCATGCGATAGAGAAGTGTGCGACAGTGAGAATGAGTTTCCACCAGGATCAAAGACGGTCATGCCAAATTTCAATGTCGGAGAAGGAACGTGTATTTTGTCTGCTGACAACCACAAAGAACAAGAGAAGGCGGGAAAGCACATTGGCATAGTGTCGTGTCTTCATCGCATGAAAGAAACCATCACCAGAGAAGACGAAGAAGATGCTTTCAAGAAATGCAGTTGTTGGTTCGACTAAAGTGTCTAGAGGTGAAACTCCGACATCTTTACTTTCACAAATCTTCATCATAGTCCAATGAATAATTGATCTCCAACAATTGGTGGCGGAATCATAATCGTAGTCGAAAATGCCATCATCATCATCTCTGGGGTATCTCTCTGATACCATATTAAGAAACATAGGTGAAATGACCATAGATCATACTCGTAAGAGAGGAAGAGAGAGTATGTTTACTCATGATGTAAAAACTCATTGAAAATCATATTGATTGAAAAAGATAGTTACAAGTTGATACAACTTGTACTTATATAGCACTTACATGGTAATTACTACCCTAGCTAACTATAGCCATACACCACACTAATTTCTAACTAATTTTATATTCTTAACACAAATCAAATCAATTTACGATTTACGATAAGTACAGTATTAGTTATGTTAGAAAATTTAGGGTGTTACACACAACAGATTAATCGAACACACTTATATAACGATTAGGTCTCATTATAGATTTTAGGTTAAGATTCAAACCTAAATTTTGGTAATCATTGTATGGATAGAGCTAAATTGTTGGATGGATGTCAAGTGATGACATCATCCATCAACCACTACCATATATAAACCTTTTTAGGCGACGACTTTCTTTTTAATTTTCCATGTCACTCATACCATAAGCAGGACCGTTCATGAATTTTTTAGTATCGTGTGTGAAATTTGAATTTGGTGCCCTATTTTTTATAAGTTATTGAAATTTGGTACAAAATATTTTTTATGCCACTATTAATCTATTATTATCGGTCATTGATATTTTAAAGGGAAAAGTAAAACAAATTTAAAGCTAATATATGCTGTCGTCAAATTTTTTAAAAAAGAAAAGGAAAGATGAGAGGGAAATAAACTTAGAAAAAGCTATAAGAACTTGTCGCCAATCAGGATTCATGAATGAAATAGAAAGAAAAAAGTATAGCATTTCAATTTCAAGCTCAAGCGATGAAGAGTTTGATGACGGCTTGCGAATTGTGATGACAAAGGCTTGCAGACTTGCAGTATAGCGAAAAGTATATATAGCGGTCGTTTTCTACCTTTTAGTTTCTCTTCCTAAATAAGGTTTCTACTTTTAAATTGTGAGTGAAATTTAAGTTGAAACTTTAAGATAATTATTTTAATATTATTATAATTATTTTATTATATATGTATATCATATATGTGGGTGTATACCAATATGGTATAGCACAAGTGGTATAGATACTTGGGCTCCTTAACCATTTGGTCAATGGTTCAATCCTTGGCCGGTGTATGAAAAAATACTTGGTGGGAGATGTCAACCCCTTAAATAGATCTCAGTACCTCGGGTGATTAGTCTCTGCAGTTGCGTGTGCTGAGAATACCTTGGTTTATCCAAAAAAATATATGCGGGTACATATGTGAATTTAGATAAGCTTTTATTTATTTGTTTAAACCTTACTTAAAAAAATATAACGGGATGTTAAGTATATAATTTTTTAATTTTAATATATATATTAATATATCAAATAAAAGAATATTTGTTGCCCCATAAATTTTAGGGTTTTGTGCGGCCGCACCTCCCGCACACTCTCCGACACCCCACCGGAAGCCAAAGTAATCTCATTAGCAATTGCTCCTCCATGTTAGTCTTTTTACATGGAAAATTCCCTAGAACCTTCATGCCTTAGATCCTGTAATCTTCTGTATATCTCTGCAAGACTAGCTAGAACTCTTTTCCATTATGTTACTAGTTTTTGGATTTTTTTTTGTTAGTTTTTTGTGTAGAAAAATAAATGAAATTTGAAAGAGAGGATTAGAAATAGGTAAAATTAATCAACCCAAGAGCACTTGGATGAGATGGTAGGAGTCTATTCCAGCTTAATCATGGTCCTAGGTTCGAATCCAGACTTGGACATGCAGCCGTGTTAAATCTCTTGAGGAAGTTTTGCTGTCCATTGTTGTCCTACCATCAGCTGATATGGAATACACACGCACACGCACCTAAACTTCAAAAAATTATGAAAAAAAATGAGTTCTTTGATTGGTTTAAGCTATTTTTAATGGTTAACAGATTGGTTTAAGCTATTTTATAAAAATCAAATACAGTTTTTCGAAAGAAATGTTTGAAAATTTCAACTTGAACGATGGTCTTCATGCAATGTGTGTATGGCAAAATGTTTCACCCAACAAATATTGTGCACACAAGCAGCAATTTCAATCTAGAAGCAAAATAATATCCTCACGATTTTTAGATAAACTTTTCAAATCAGCAAAATAATATTGTGTCAAAAAATAAAAGCAAAATAATATCCTTTTCAAGATTTTCTAAAAAGTAAGAACACTCAGTCTCGAACTCATTTCGGTGCAACCTCCATGTTTTTGGCGCCTAGTGAATTTGCAAGACGAAGGGAATTATTTTCTACTGAAGAATTCAATCTAATTAATATTTTCTATGGACAAATTCAATTTACATTTGATTAGTTGGTATATCTTGTGGATAAATTGAAGGACAAGTGTACCTACCTGGTGATGTCAATTTTCCTACTCTCTATACCACAAATCTTCCACAAAACTTTTCTGACTCTAAGGTAAGAACATCCTTTACAAACTTGACTTTCATATGTAGACTTGCTTTTTCACATGTGAAATTCTATGAAGCTTCATGCATTCGAACCTTGTGATCATTTACCACACAATTTCCACACACACTTTAGAACCACTACCACTCTTTCCCTTCCAACTATATATAACAAGTTCATTGAACCACATTGCTCACACAATCACATTGTCCTTCAACAACACTCCCAAAGCTACCTAAATCCCTTTTATCACATTTTTTTCGATTTAACAAAAAAACCATGGTCCTAGAGAAAAAACTAGTGGACGAGGTGTCCGGATGGCTTAGAGTCTATGACGATGGTTCAATAGACCGGACATGGACTGGACCATCCGAGGTGAACTTCATGATCGAACCAGTCCCTCCCCATGACCAATTCATCGATGGAGTCGCCACCCGCGACGTGACCATCAACACCATCCATGGTTCCAACCAGCGCGTCCGACTCTACTTGCCGGAAAAAACACCCAAAGATAATAAAAGGCTACCCATACTCTACCACTTGCACGGTGGCGGGTTTTGCATAAGCGACCCGGATTGGTTTATGTACTACAGCATATACATCAGGTTTGTCCGGTCCACCCAAGCTATTTGTGTCTCCCCATTCCTTTGTCGTGCACCGGAGCATCGCCTCCCTGCTATAGTTGATGATGCTTTTGCAGCGCTACAGTGGCTACAAGCGGTGGCCAAGGGAGACGCGAATGATCTGTGGCTTGAGGAACACGGTGACTTCAACCGGGTTTTTCTCATAGGAGACAGCTCCGGAGGAAACCTAGTACACGAATTGGCATCAAGAGCTAGTTCGGTCAACTTGAGTCCAGTTCGACTAGCGGGAGGGATTCCAATCCATCCTGGTTTTGTCCGGTCGAACCGAAGTCGATCCGAATTAGAAATGCCACAATCACCATTTTTAACATTGGATATGCTGGACAAGTTCTTAAGCCTGGCACTACCAATAGGGAGCAACAAAGATCATCCAATCACGTGCCCGATGGGCTCGTCGGCACCACCACTTGAGTCGCTGAAACTGCCGCCGTTTCTACTGTGTGTGGCGGAGAAGGACCTAGTTAGGGATACGAATATGGAGTACTATGAAGCCATGAAAAAGGCTAATAAAGATGTGGAGGTTTATGTTAGTGAGGGAATGACGCATAGTTTTTATCTCAACAAGATTGCTGTGGATTTGGACCCAACTGTTAGTGCTCAAACGGTTGCTCTCATTGGTAGGGTCAAGGATTTCATTGACATGCATTAATGCATTAATTAATCGAAGATATATGGATTGAGATCCTCTCTTGTTAACGGAGAGGATCCAAATCCAAGATATATTACTACTGTCTCCGCCTGTGATCTTTTTATGTTTTAGCAAATGACGCATAGAATAAGAAAACATTAATAGTAATATAGACTAAAATACCCTTATTTTATATAGATTGTCTCTACAATTTTGCCTTGGTGGAATTATTATAATTATGTGCAAATGGAAGTGGAGTCTTCAATATTTGGTGAGATAATTATTTAGGATAGTGTGAATTCACCACTTAAAAATTCAAAAGTTCACGGATATTTAGGATAGTGTAAATTTCCATTAATAAGTGATGAGATAATTAGTTTTGACATTAGTGCTTATTAAAGACTCAACTATAATTTTCATTAGATAAAATTTGATGGCTAAAACATCAAATGGTTTGGGATAGAGTGAGTATAATGTTTTGTTTTTTTTTTTTGCTATATTTTCCCAATCTTTTAATGTTTTTTCAGCCTTCAAAAATTGTTCCAAAACTTCTGGTATTTTACAAACCTACTACTTTAACTATTTTCTTCCAACTTTACCCTTAATAGTTATACTTATTGGAGAATGCATTTACCAAAGCAAAATTATGAAGAACAATATATTAAATGAGGTTTTTTAGACTACGTTTTACTTAATTAATGTTTTCTTATTCCATTTGTCATTTGCTAAAACATCAAAAGATAGATATAGAAGGGAGAGAGTATGTGGTGTGTATCGATCAACACTCAATAACAGTATTTGTCAAAAAAAAAACACCCAATAAGAGTATTTTCTTTTCATTTATTTTTATCGCTTACATGTGCGCGAGATTTATAAGTTGGTGGTAGCTATTGCTATTTTTTTATGTGACAGCCTTTTTATAATTTAATTATTAGTCTATTCAATTCCAAATATAACAACTAAAAGGCTAAATTCTTAACAAAACACAATGAATTTTTTTAATAAAAAAAGATACCGTTACAGAAAGTACAAGGGATACTCCAACCCATACATTAATTATTTGGGGTCTTGTTAAAACTGCCCCGAACCAAAACTCCGTGAGGAAAAGATCCAATGACAAAAAAGAGTACCCCCAAGGAGAACGAGACGGCAATGACAAATGCACTATGATACAAAAATTAATACAGCAGAAACAATCTAGCAAAGCAGTAGCATGACAACAATCTAATAGAACCGTGATGGCAAACCAACAAAGACCATTCTGACACACACCAACAATAAACCCACGACCAACAAGAAGCAAATCAGATTGCTTGCAAATGGGAGATTTACAAGTGAACCAGCCCCACGTAGGAGTTTTAACCTTGTTTAATAAAGTGGACTAAACCATAACACTTCCATTGAAAAGGACGGTTTTCCGCTCCAACCACAGACACCACAAACCTGCCAACCATATGATATTATTCAAACCATTATATTTTTTTCCCCTTAACAATATCGGCGAAAAAACTAAAATGAGCCACTTCTTCTAATGCGGACACCTCTCGAACCCCTATCCACCCACATATGTCCTTCCACATAGCAGCTGCTACCTTACACCTGAATAACAAATGAGAAATAGATTCCTCTTGACTAAAACAAATCTGACACCTCTAGCAAGTAACATGTCTCTAATAGGAAGCCTACCAAGAAGAAGGCGCCACCCCAAAATACAGACCTATCTTAGACGGTACCGATAAGCGCCGCTGAGATTTCAGAACATCACCAATACCAGTTGGCCGAAACATCTGATCAAGAAAAATACAACAAGGTTTGATACTAAAGGAGTGGGGTTTGTTAAGTTTCCGGTTCCACCTGTCCATAGAATCAAAAGCTGGACAAAAAACACACAAAATGTTAGATAAAAGAGCAAAATCATCCACCTCTGAAGCAATAAGAGCACGACTCCAATTGAAACCCCGGCTCCATTAAGCACCCATTCTAACTCCCATACTGGCAATATGATAATCCTTTTGTAGAGAAATGTCGAACAGAGCAGGGAAACGAGTCTAAAGCATTTCATTCAAAATAGTTGTAAAGATACTTGCTAGAATATCATGATAAATATGAGAGCTAGTTGTTAACATGTTAAGGCTACCAGAGGTGGGATCGGGTTCTGTTAGAGGAAGAGGAGATTGAAGCTGGAATGTTATTTGAATTATTGTTGCAGGTCAATCCAGCGAAGGACAGGCCAGACCGATGGTGCTGGCTCCATAATCAGCAGCTGCAGTACACAGTTAATTCTGCCTACAGCAAGCTAATTAACAGCAGCGACGAGTCTGTGTTGGGGGAGAACGAGAGGAAGAACATGAAGAAATTATGGAACACTGCTGCACCGTCAAAATACTTGGTTCACGGATGGCGTCTTTTACTTGATAGACTTCCCACGAGACTGTTATTACAGCAGAGAGGCATCATCAATTTGCAGCCGAATCCATGCTATGTTTTTTGTTTCAGGTTTGATGAAGATACATCTCATCTTTTCTTTGAGTGTGCAATCTCAAAAAAGCTGTGGAGTGATACTTTTCAATGGCTTGGTATGCAACAAGTAGATTACAATGGAAGCTGGGATCATCTATTGAAACATAAAATAACTCTAGGTGGGAAGAAAAAAAGAAGGATAAGATTTATAGTTTGGGTAGCGGTTGTTTGGGTGTTATGGGTAACCCGTAACGGTGTAATCTTTAAGGGAGGGGTACCAAATATATCTCAAATTAATGCTACTACATGTAAAAGGGTTAACTTGGAGTTGGATAGTCAATAGAATAGTAGATCATGAATGGGTAGATTATGAGGAATGGAAGAATAATCCTTCGGTTGGCTTGGATTTGTTAAGCCATTTGTAAACGGGTTGAGGCACCCTAGTGCCCTTCTCAATAAAATCTTTTTGCTTATAAAAAAAAACATGTTAAGGCGACCCAATGTCGGACACACATATAACCCAAGGGGTAGAGGCGGAGCTAGGATTTCTATTTGATGGGTGTCGCGGATAAAATGTATGATTTAATAAAATAAATTTTAAGATTCACAAAATTCAGGAAAAATAAAATTTTGTACAATCTTTCCAATTAATAGTTAAAAATATATGTTAAAATATTAATGCAGAACTTGCCTTCTGAATAAATTTGTCAATGTAAGCAAGAAGCCAAAAATTCACCAAGTTAATTATTGTTCCCTACAATTTTTCCTTGGTATAATTATAAGTATATGCAAATGGAAGTGGAGTCTTCAATATTTGGTGAGATAATTATTTAAGATAGTGAGAATTCACCCTCTTGAAAATTCAAAAGTTCACAAATATTTAGGATAGTCTAAATTTCCATTAATAAGTGGGAGATAATTGTTTTGACATTAGTGCTTATTAAAAATTCAATTATACTTTTCATTGCACAAAATTTTATAATGTTTTGTTATTTTTTTATATAATTTCCAAATCTTTTAATGTTTTACTCTTTAAAATTGTTCCAAAACTTTTGATGTTTTACAAACCCAATGCTATTTTAACTACTTTATTCTAACTTTACCCTTAATAGTTATAGTTGTATTAATAATGGAGAATGAGGGTATTTTTAATGAGGGTATTTTAGACTACATTAAATGAGGATAACCAAAGCAAAATTGTGGAGAACAAGATATTAAATGAGGGTATTTTAGACTACATTTTACCTAATTAACTAGGGGAATGCACGTGCGTTGCACGGATTATTATAATATTTTTAATATAATTTTATTAAGTTTTTGTATAAAATATATAAGTTAAAAATATAAATAATGTATATTTAAAATATATTATAATAAAAATATGATTTAATTTTTTTTATAGAACATATAAAAAATTAATTTTAAGATGCACAAAATTCAGGGAAAATAAAATTTTGTACAATCTTTCCAATTGAAAGTTAAAAATATATGTTAAAATATTAATACAATGCGTACGTTGTTAATAAGTTTGTCAATGTATTTGTCAAAAAAAAAAGTTTGTCAATGTAAGCAAGAAGCCAAAACGTTTCCTCTAACAATAAGAAAAAAAGATATATACCGTTTCCTCTAATCTGTTGTCAAAAAAACGTTTCCACTAATCTATGAAGAAAACATGATAAAAAAATCATATAAAAGATTTCAACAAAAAGCAAATGGAAGATTTTAAGAAAACAAAGGTTTAAATATGTTTTTGTTCCCTATAAATATAATGAATTTTGTTTTTAGTCCCTCTAAATTTTTTTGGGTACTTTTGGTCCTTACATTATTTGCCATTTGCACTTTTGGTCCTTACTGTTAATTTCCACTAACAGCTCTGACGTGGCAATGCTTGTGTGTCACATTTTAATGAGTTGGCAACAAAGTTTTATTTCCATGTCATTATTTTAATGCCACATAAGCTACTGAAAATAAAAAACAAATTAAAAAACAAAAATTAAGAAAAACAAAACAAAACACTTCCTAGCAAACATTTCCCAGCATTCAATCATCAAGCATTCACTCCAGCATAAAAACAAGCTTGAGTTATTATTGCCCCAGATCTAAAATATGCAGGAATTCAAGCTCTATCAAATTGTGGGAAGTTGAAGAGATTGATGAGAATCATGTGATTCAACACACTGGTTTAGTAGAGGCGGAACTTCCCTATATCAATTGGGATCATGTGTTAGAATTGTAAAACTGAACTTGTTTATTGAATGAGGGATCAATCCCTATATATACAACAATGTACACAATTGGGTCAGTTAAAGAAAGCTGGGCCAGTTACTAAGACTAATAAGCTAGCACCTATACAAACTCATACCAAGTGAGCTATACAATAAAATATTGACTATTCTAATAGCCCCCCTCAAGCTGGACCATGAGTAACAATCATGTGCAGCTTGAAGAGAAGAGTAGGAAAAATAAAATTGTCTATTCCTAATAGAACAAGAAACACAGCAGCCAACTAAAAAACGCGATGAAGCTCAGACAGTCAGGCAAAGCATAGCAGCATGTCCTGCACTTGAGATACTTGGCCAAAAAACAAACACCAGAGGCTGCAGCTTCTAGGCTTATTGATGCCAAAGCCATCAAACCAGCACAAACCAGTAGCAAGATCGGAATAGTACTTGGCGGGGTCAATAACAGCAAATAATCATCAACAATCAGCACCATATAATCCAAAAGAAAATCCAGTAACAATAATCCAGAGGCAACCAGACCAGAAACAAGTAGCAAAAACAGTCTTAGATGCTTGTTGAAATCCAATGTAACACCCCTTTTCTAGTAACCTTACTATTTAATAAAATCAGAGTCTCCTTTTTTTTTTTGAAAACAATTTAAGCGAGTGCTACACTTACTCCATTAAAATCAAAAACTTCAACTTTCATAGTTCAATTAAAACCACAAGATACATAGCACCATAACAAGAAAAAACCGTTTAGTTCACATCAACTAAATACAGTCACACAGAAACAGCAACACAGTGGCAACAGACACAGCAACACAGTGGCAACAGAAACAGCAACACAGTGGCAACAGACACAGCAACACAGTGGCAACAGAAACAGCAACACAGTGGCAACAGAAACAGCAACACAGTGGCAACAGAAACAGCAACACAGTGGCAACAGACACAGCAACACAGTGGCAACAGAAACAGCAACACAGTGGCAACAGAACTGGAGAAACTGGCGCAGGCATACTGGCTGGGCGCCTGGCGCCCATGACTGAGGCGCAGAAAAACAGCAACCATGCATATGGCGCCCAAGGCGCCTAGGGGCTTCCAAAATCAGAATTTTTCAAATCCAAACACCAAATTAAGTTCACCAAACACCCAATCATATATATATAATTCAATCATCATCATGATCCTCAATTTTCACCAAACAAGCACCAACAAGTCATATATTCAAACATATGACATACAATTCACATTAGTAATAATCAAACATCAATCATGCGATTTCAACATAGGCAATTCATAATCATATATCACAACATTACAGTTGAATCAACAACACCACAATTCATTCATATAATTCATTCTAAAACCCTAACCCTAGGCACTACCAATTCGCATAAGCCATTAAAAATAAAAAGAGGACCCCCTAACCTCTTAGAATTCGCACCACCAAGCCAAGCTCCAAGGAAAATGCAAAACACCAACAAGCTCTTCCTCCTCCTTGAGTGATTCGCCCCTTTCTCTTCTTCTCCTCTTCACTTCGCAACTTCTCCTCTTCTCACTCTCTCTTTTTACGTTTCTTTTCTTTCTTTTCACAATTGAGTCAAAAATGAGAACTAACTCCCAAGACCCCTAAGTGAGTCGACTCCTATGACTATCCAATGGGCCATGGGCTCACTTGTGGGTCATGGGCTCACTTGTGGGTCATGGGCCCCGTGCACCATCTAATTCGAGACAACACCTCCTAAAAATTAAAATAAAATAAATAATTTAAACCTTGAATTATTTAATTAAATTAAATAAATATTGTAAGCCTTAAATAACTTAATTAAATAAATAATTAAATTATTTTGGGGCGTTACAACTCTCCCCCACTTAGAATATTTTGTCCTCGAAATTACCTGAATCAAACAACTCCGGATATGCTTCCCGCATCTTACTCTCCAGCTCCCAAGTCATACTTTCACCAGCAGCTCCTAACCAAACCACCTTCACTAAAGGGATTTCCTTCCCTCTCAGAATCTTCACTTCTCTATCTTCAATTCGCACAGGCATAGTCTCCACCGTGAGATTATCCCGTACCTCCACTTCATCCATCTGAATCACATGAGACGGGTCCGGAACATACTTTCGAAGTTGTGACACGTGGAACACGTCATGCAAGTTCGAAAGATTAGGCGGCAAGGCCACCCTATAGGCAACACTTCCCACCCTCTCCGTAATCTGATACGGACCAATGAAACGGGGAGTTAACTTCTTTGATTTCAAGGCACGCCCAACACCAGTCACCGGAGTGACTCTCAGGAACACATGATCGCCGGCCTGAAACTCTAAATCCTTCCTTCTCTTATCATGATAGCTCTTTTGCCGACTCTGCGACGCTTTCATCTTCTCACGGATTAATTTTACCTTCTCAGTTGTTTCTCACACGATCTCAGGCCCCAATACTGCACTCTCTCCAGATTCATACCAACATAACGGAGTCCTACATCTCCGACCATACAACGCCTCAAACGGTGCCATACCAATACTAGAATGAAAACTGTTATTATAGGTGAACTCTATCAACGGAAGATGAGAATCCCATGAACCTCCCTGCTCAAGAACACATGCTCTCAACAAGTCCTCTAACGACTGAATAGTCCTCTCCGTCTGACCATCTGTCTGCGGATGATAAGCGGAGCTCAACCTCAACTTAGAACCCAAAGCTTCTTGCAAACTTTTCCAAAATTCAGAAGTGAATCTTGGATCTCTATCAGATACAATACTAAGCGGAACGCCATGCAACTTCACAATTGTCTTGATGTAGATCTCTGCCAACTTTGGAACTTGATAAGTCATATTAATTGGTAAGAAATGAGCAGACTTTGACAACCTGTCCACAACCACCCATATAGCATCAAACCCTCTCACTGTATTTGGCAAACCAGTCACAAAATCCATGGAAATGCTATCCCATTTCCATTCCGGAACTTCTAATGGTTGCATCAACCCCGCAGGCTTCTGATGCTCAATCTTAGACTTCTGACAAGTCAGACAAGAATACACAAACTGTGCCACATCCTTCTTCATACCAGGCCACCAGAACAACTTCTTCAAATCTTGGTACATTTTCGTAGCCCCTGGATGAATACTCAACTTGCTCCTATGGCCCTCCTCAAGAATCATTCTCTTCATCTCAGCATCATCAGGAATACAAATCCTATCTCTGAATCTCAATACACCTTGGGAATCTAACTTGAAATCCCCATCCACAGCTTGATCATTCACAACTAACAAGTCTACCAACTTTACATCTGACTTTTGGGCTTCTCGAACACTAACCAAAAATTCATTGCCAATCTTCAGCATTCCCAATCTGACACTTTGCGGTGTCACTTCACAAACCAGACTCATGTCCCGAAACTGCTCAATCAACTCTAATTCTTTTACCATCATAGCCGACATATGCAAGCTCTTCCGACTTAAAGCATCAGCCACGACATTAGCTTTGCCGGGGTGATAGTTCAAGCCGAAATCATAATCCTTCAGCAATTCTAACCAACGTCGTTGTCTCATATTTAGCTCCTTCTGATCAAACAAGTATTTCAAACTCTTATGGTCACTAAACACTTCAAATCTAGTACCATACAGATAGTGCCTCCAAATTTTCAGCACAAACACAATTGCAGCTAGCTCCAAATCATGAGTAGGGTAGTTCTTCTCATGGGTCCTCAACTGTCTGGACGCATAAGCTACTACCTTACCTACTTGCATCAACACACCTCCCAAACCCATCTTGGAAGCATCACAATATACTACAAACGGTTGATCCGGAACAGGCAAAGTCAACACGGGCGATGTTGTCAACCTCTTCTTCAACTCATTGAAGCTCTCCTCACAGCGAGCATCCCACACAAAGGCCTTTCCCTTACATGTCAATTGAGTCAACGGAAGGGCCAACTTCGAGAAACCTTCAATAAATCTCCTGTAATAACCAGCTAATCCCAAGAAGCTTCTAATCTCTGTAATTGACTTCGGGCTCTCCCATTGCGACACAGCATCAACCTTGGCTGGGTCCACAGCTATACCATTACCAGAGATAATATGACCAAGGAAACCTACTTCATTCAGCCAGAACTCACACTTAGACAATTTTGCATACAATTTCTTTTCTTTCAACACTTCTAGCACTAACCTCAAATGTTCTGCGTGTTCCTCTTCCGTTTTAGAATACACCAGAATGTCGTCAATAAACACAACAACGAACCGATCCAAGTAACTATGGAAAGTACGATTCATGTACTCCATAAACACTCCTGGTGCGTTGGTAACACCAAACGGCATCACCGAATACTCATAGTGCCCATATCTCGTTCTGAAAGCGGTTTTCTGAATGTCTTCATCCTTTACCTTGATCTGGTGATAACCCGACCTCAAATCGATTTTGCTAAACACTTTAGCACCTACCAACTGGTCCATCAAATCATCAATTCTGGGAAGCGGATACCTGTTCTTTATTGTCACCTTGTTCAATTGCCTATAATCGACACAAAGTCTCATACTCCCATCCTTCTTTTTCACTAACAATACCGGAGCACCCCATGGTGACACACTTGGTCTTACAAATTTCTTCTCAAGTAGATCTTCTAATTGCTTTTTCAATTCAGACAACTCTAAGGCTGACATTCGGTACGGTGCCATAGACACAGGCCTAGTACCCGGTATAAGATCAATAGCAAACTCAACCTCCCTCTCTGGCGGAACACTTGGAATTTCATCCGGGAACACTTCAGGAAACTCACACACTACTTGCACCCCTTCAATGATCGCCTGATTCTCAGCAGACAATGACGCCATCAAAGCAAACAGATGAACTCCCTCTTTCATTACCTTATGCAGTTGACCAGCAGGCAACAAAACGGATTCTTCTTCTTCGGGAGGAAGGAAACTCACAGATTTTCGGAAACAATTAATATGCACATGGTTAACTACTAACCAGTCCATACCAAGAATGACATCCAACCCTCCCAATGGCAAACAAATAAGGTCAACAAGGAAATCTCTGCCGAAGATTGACAGAGGGCACTTAGCACACACAAGAGAGGTAGTTACTGAACCCTTAGCTGGAGTGTCAATAACCATCTCCCTCATCATAGAAGATAAAACAAGGTCCAATTTCTCAGCACATAAAGCAGCAATAAATGAATGCGTAGCACCAGTATCAATAATAGCAATCAAAGGAATACCATTAATAAAACATGTACCTCTAATCTCATTAGTATCCTCTGATCCTGCGAGAGCAAACACTTTTCCATGGGACTTCTCTTTCTTCGGCTTAGTACACTTAGTACTAATATGACCTACTTCCCCACAATTGTAGCACACCACATCCCTTTTCTCACATTTCGCAGCCACATGACCTTCTTTACCGCACTTGAAACATTTATTATCCGAGCAGTCAAAACTCTTATGGCCCGGCTTGCCACACCTGTAGCATACAACCTTCGCAGGGGCATCTCCCCCACTTGGTTTCTTATTATCAGCATACCTCTGCTTACCCTTACCAGCCGGAACCTCATATGGCTTACCCCGGTTCTGAAATTTACCCCTCTGATCTCTCATGACCTTGGAGTGAGCATTACTATCATCTTCGAATATTCTGCAACTGTCGATCAAATCAGCGAATACCCGAATCTTCTGGTACCCTATAGCTTTCTTTATATCAGCCCTCAGTCCATTCTCAAACTTTATACATTTTGAAAATTCAGAATCAGCATCAGCATAGTGGGGATAAAACTTAGCCAATTCAGTGAACTTGGCAGCATACTCTGTCACTGACATGCTTCCTTGCTTTAGCTCAAGGAATTCTATTTCTTTCTTTCCCCTCACATCTTCTGGAAAATACTTCCGTAGGAACTCTCTGCGGAAAATAGCCCAAGTTATCTCCTCATTAGCAGTTTCTAACCTCTGCCTAACCTCCATCCACCAATCATCAGCTTCCTCTGCCAGCGTATGGGTACCATACCTGACCTTCTGCGCATCGTCACAATCCATGACACGAAATATCATTTCGATCTCTTTCAGCCATGCTAGAGCACCATCTGGATTGTACTTGCCCTTAAAAACAGGTGGATTCTCCCTCTGGAACGTGGCTAAACTGCGAGTCCCAGCATTTTCAGCACCATTTTGCTGGTTCCCAACAGCCTGAGCCATAGCCTGCAAAGCAGCAGCAAGAGCAGCGTCGTTCCTCCCAGCCATTTCAAACTATCACTGCAGCACAAACAGAAATTTAGAACTAATCTAACAATTCTATTTGTCATAAGACACTATGACAGAACGACTTGGCCGGACAGACCAACCTGGCTCTGATACCACTAATGTAACACCCCTTTTCTAGTAACCTTACTATTTAATAAAATCAGAGTCTCCTTTTTTTTTTGAAAACAATTTAAGCGAGTGCTACACTTACTCCCTTAAAATCAAAAACTTCAACTTTCATAGTTCAATTAAAACCACAAGATACATAGCACCATAACAAGAAAAAACCGTTTAGTTCACATCAACTAAATACAGTCACACAGAAACAGCAACACAATGGCAACAGACACAGCAACACAGTGGCAACAGACACAGCAACACAGTGGCAACAGACACAGCAACACAGTGGCAACAGAAACAGCAACACAGTGGCAACAGAAACAGCAACACAGTGGCAACAGAAACAGCAACACAGTGGCAACAGAACTGGAGAAACTGGCGCAGGCATACTGGCTGGGCGCCTGGCGCCCATGACTGAGGCGCAGAAAAACAGCAACCATGCATATGGCGCCCAAGGTGCCTAGGGGCTTCCAAAATCAGAATTTTTCAAATCCAAACACCAAATTAAGTTCACCAAACACCCAATCATATATATATAATTCAATCATCATCATGATCCTCAATTTTCACCAAACAAGCACCAACAAGTCATATATTCAAACATATGACATACAATTCACATTAGTAATAATCAAACATCAATCATGCGATTTCAACATAGGCAATTCATAATCAAATATCACAACATTACAATTGAATCAACAACACCACAATTCATTCATATAATTCATTCTAAAACCCTAACCCTAGGCACTACCAATTCGCATAAGCCATTAAAAATAAAAAGAGGACCCCCTAACCTCTTAGAATTCGCACCACCAAGCCAAGCTCCAAGGAAAATGCAAAACACCAACAAGCTCTTCCTCCTCCTTGAGTGATTCGCCCCTTTCTCTTCTTCTCCTCTTCACTTCGCAACTTCTCCTCTTCTCACTCTCTCTTTTTACGTTTCTTTTCTTTCTTTTCACAATTGAGTCAAAAATGAGAACTAACTCCCAAGACCCCTAAGTGAGTCGACTCCTATGACTATCCAATGGGTCATGGGCTCACTTGTGGGTCATGGGCTCACTTGTGGGTCATGGGCCCCGTGCACCATCTAATTCGAGACAACACCTCCTAAAAATTAAAATAAAATAAATAATTTAAACCTTGAATTATTTAATTAAATTAAATAAATATTGTAAGCCTTAAATAACTTAATTAAATAAATAATTAAATTATTTTGGGGCGTTACATCCAGCATCAAGATAATTTCCCTTCTTGATAGAATCTGATTCACAGATCAAGAATCCAGTAACAGTAATAAGCAACTAGTAATCCAAAAAACCAGTAACAATCAGTGATAATGATTCTCAAGAACAGAATCAGAGCGAAAATGAAAGAAGAAATTGAAGGAACATTGATAACTAACACAGGAAGTCAGAATCAGAACAACACAGATAAAAGGAATTACAAAAAAAATGAGAATCTCAGATTCAGAGATCAACAACGTTATGCACAGTGAGAGCGAAAATAGAACGCGAACTGGAAAAAAACGCGACGCGGAGCAAGAACGCGATTGGAAATCAAAAAAACAGAAGCAAATCATTAACACTGATAAGAGAAGATTTTGGGGCAGAAACGTAACACGAATTTCAATTTCAGAAAATAGGTGAGAGGAAATCGATTCAAGATTCCAAGGAAACGAATCAAGAATTCGATCCAGAGGAAGAACACAGAAATCAAATTGCGATTTAGGACAAAAAGAGGAAAATCGAAAACCGAAGCAAATCGAAGCTTAAGGGGCGATGAACCAGATCGTAAAGCCAAAAGAAACGAAAAATAGCGATTAACAATTACAAAATCGCAGCAAGAAGGAAACTGAAAACAAGATTCTAATAATGAATCTGAGAAGGAATCGAAATTTCAAAGAGGAGCCGATCTAGGTCAAAGGCCAAAATCGGGAGAGAGAAGGATACAAGATCCATTTAAGAGGACGATTCAGAACCAAAAACAAGGTTATGATCAAGAATCCGAGAACAATCACAACGCACAATAAATCGGAAGTGATTGTAGAAGAGGAGAGGAAAAAAAAACTGAATCAGATTGCAATCTTGAATCTGAGAAAGGAGAAACTGAATCGAGATCCAAAGAGAACGAAGTTGCGTTTTGATGCAGCAAATCGAAGTAGAAGCAGATCAAGATCCAGAGAGAGCATCGCTTCAAACAGTGCGATGAGAAGAGAAAAAACTGTTTTGCTTTTCTGAGAGAGAGGACTCGCGAGGAAGGAGAAAAAAAAACCAGATCCGTGAAGGGGAGGAAACCTGGAAAGAAAACGCAGAAGGAAAACGGTTATGGCGTTCTGAGAGAGAGACTCGCGAGGAAGAAGGAGTGACTCAGGAGAGAGAGAAAAGGAATTTTCCAGAAGAGGACTCGTAGTCAGAAAGAGAGAGAGTGAAGTTCAGCCATTTTTTTTTGTTTTGCTCTGATACCATGTTAGAATTGTAAAACTGAAGTTGTTTATTGAATGAGGGATCAATCCCTATATATACAACAATGTACACAACTGGGTCAGTTAAAGGAAGCTGGGCCAGTTACTAAGACTAATAAGCTAGCACCTATACAAACTCATACCAAGTGAGCTATACAATAAAATATTGACTATTCTAATATCATGCCAATATCATTTGGGCTTGTGGCGTTTTTTGTTTATTCAAAAATCATTCCGAGGAAAACCATCATCGCTATATGAGATTAGAGAGAGAGAGATTGAGAGAGGGAGAGTTTGGGGGAGGGGAGGAGCGAGGGAGGGAGATGGACGATGGTATGGTAGAGGGAGACATGAATCTGGAGGGTGGCACACGGTTCGGAGTAGGAGAGAAAGGAGGGGTGGGGTGGAAGGGGAAGAGAACGGTGGACATTGCCTCACGCCATAGTAGGTTCGATGTAGAGTCCAAGGCCTGCACGTCGTTCTTCTCAAATTTTTCGGAGAAGTGTTGGGCGAGGGATATGCTAGAGGTCTTTTCTAACCATGGTAGAGTGAAAGAGGTGGTTATCCCAGCTAGGAGGAATACCAACGGCAGGAGGTTTGGATTTGTGCGATTTTATGATATCAATGAACCAGAAAAATTGGCTACAATTCTAGATAATATATTTGTGGAAGGAGAGAAGATACATGTTAATCTTCCTAGATTCCAAAGGGAGGTACGTCGAGATCATCGCACCAAGGCGCCAATGGAGCAACGTCCGAAAGTTACGCATCAGGTTTGGAAACAGAAAACTCTTTCGAACCCTAACCATGTTAGGGTTTCATTCAAAGATGTCGTGGTAGGAGGACATAAGGGGAGTAGCGTAGTCGAAGCTCGGAGTGAGTTGTCTTCTGATATTTCCATTGAAGCTGACTTATCTCTTGCGATGGTGGGGGAGGTCATTATCCATGGCAAATCCTACGCCATTCAAGACGAACTCATCAGACAAGGGGTTTTTGCTATCAAAGCTACCCCGATGGGCTCTAACTTAGTTTTACTTGAAGGTGGTAAGGATGAGGAGGACTTCTGTGGTTTATCGAAGACGCGAGGGATTGGTTATACCAATGGTTCAAATGGATTCGTCCATGGAAGTCTATTGATGTAGATTCGGAAAGGGTTACTTGGCTAATTATGTTATGGGATTCCGGTTCACACTTGGAATGTGGAGTTTTTCACTAAGTTATCTGCTTATGTAGGAATTTACATTAACTGGGATGATAATACGGATAGAAAGAGGTCGTTAGATGTTGCTAGTATTATGGTTCGTACTCAGGCAACTGAAACGGTGAATAAGGTGTTCCAAGTGTCCATTAACAACGAATCATTTACTATCAAGGTAGTGGAGGATTGATGCGATCCTTTACAATGGAGTAATGTGGATGCTAAGGCTTTGGTTGAAGACGACTCTTCGAGTTCGGAGGACGAATTTTTCGATTCTCATTTTTTCGGTACCGGAGATGCCCTTGGAGACGATGTCAGGGACGAGGAAGCAGTTATTGCTGTGGTTAATTCTCTTCGTTTTTTTTGATAAGCAATGTTAGTGGGGGTGGGGAATGTTAGTTTCCGGGAGTTGAACCCGGGACCTTCTTCTTGCACTCATTTGGTGCACTCCTTCGGTATCCCTTAGCTCGCAAACTGAGTTATCTACTTGGGATGGTTAATTCTCTTCGTAATTCAGGGAATGTGTTAATGGAAATAATGGATGATAACGGAAATAATAGTAATGAGGTTGGGAGGAATTTTAGCATTTCAAATTTTCCAAGTGAATCCGGTCAAGATTCAATGATTGGTGGGAGTGAGAAGAATAATCGTATTAACAGTTTGGAGATTAGTGAAGATAAGGGTCCACTCGTAGTGGGCCTGGATGGTAGCCCAACGGACAACTCTTTAGATCTTTCTTCAATTTCCAAAAAGGCTAAGCTCCAATATCACAATAAACCCAGTTTTAATAAGTCCAGGAAACAACGTAAAGTGTTGCGGGTTGGACCAAAGAGAGATCTGAAATCCGGTAAAATAAGGAAGGTGATGATTATTGATTCGTGAATTAGCGATGGTTTCAGCTAAGGCTGTTCATTTAAACCAAAAAACTGAACTGAATTGCCAAACCGAACTGAACCGAACCAAAATTAACTGAACTTTTGCTAATAGTTTAGAACTGAACTGTTAAGACAGTTCGACCGAACTGAACCGAACTGTCTTAGCAGTTCGACGAACTGAACTGAACTGTCTTAATAGTTCGGTTCGGCAGTTCGAGCTCGAACCGAACTGTTTTAAATTTTAATTTTTTTTTTCGAATTCTTGAGCCCGAAAAAAAAAGTTCGAAAAAAAGTTCAAAATTTAAACAGTTCGGTTCGAGCTCGAACTGCCGAACCGAACTATTAAGACAGTTCAGTTCGGTTCGTCGAACTGCTAAGACAGTTCGGTTCAGTTCGGTCGAACTGTCTTAACAGTTCGGTTCAGTTCGGTGCAGTTCACCTTTAGAACTGAACCATGAACAACCCTAGTTTCAGCGTCTTTGCACGATGGTGATCAAATGGGAATTATTCCATCTCATTCCAAGGCTAATTCATCTTCTCTTTTTTCGGCTGGAACAGTATTATGTGATGGCTCAATTTCAAGCACTGATATTGCTCATTGCAATAATAAGTTTTGGGCTTTGCAAGGTAAATTTGTTGCTCAGAGAGTTTGGGATGCTGCAAAGAGGCTGGGCGTAGAAGGTTCTCTTCCAGATGATAGATATGTTCAAATGATTGAGGAAGGAGAGAGTAGAGATGAAGCAGCGTGCACCAGAGGGGCGAACATCAATGGTGTTCCATGAATTTGCTTTCTTTAAATATTCGTGCGTGGGGTGATCGAGGTAAGCGTCGCTAAGTAGCATCTCTTATTAGTTCAGGCTCGTTTGATTTCATTGTATTCAAGAAACCAAAAGGGAAATTATTGTGGAGGGGGAGGTGGGCGTCTTGTGGAGGAATCAATCGTTAAAGTGGATTGTGTAACATCCCCAATTTAGTTAATTTTATTTATTGAAATTAGCAAGAAAGTTATCAGATAATTAATTAGCTAATTTAAAATAATTAGGCTTAATTAATTAGAAGTCATAGTAATTTGATTGCAAATGATGTATGTATGTGTGCCTTGATGATAAATTGATGGTTGACTAAGTAAGTCACAAAGGGTGGTGTTTAGAAATAACAGGGTGCAATTAGAGCATAGGGGGCAAAACTGTCATTTTCCTTATTTTAAAACACCCCCAGCTGAAACCCACTTAAACCTCACTCACTTTCAGATAAAACACACACATGTGGCTGAACTCAAGAGAAGCAAAACAGAAACTTAGTGAAGCTTGAGAGAGGTAGAATTACTTTCCCAAAAGTCAAGTTACTTTCCCGAAATGAAAGGAAGAATTACTTTCTCTAAAAAGAAAGGTAGAATGGCATACATATAATAATATACGTATATCAAGGGTGACGACCCCGGATTATTAGCATACTAGGGCAGGGAAGTCATGAGCCCGAACCCTAGGCCCCTTCCATGTAGCCCGCTTTCCAAGGTCAGCGGGATTGGGTTGTTTAACGGCCGAAGAAAAAACCGAATAAGGTGGCTTGAGGTGTTGTGCTAAGCTAAAGAAAAGAATAAGACATGAATCGTAGTCGCTTATTAGGGCTACGGGTTAGAAGAAAATATCTCAGGTTTGTTAAACTTTGTTGGGATATGTTGAAGCAGGATGTGGTTGATTTTTTTAATGAGTTTCATGAGAAAGCGTTCATTCCCAAAGCTTTCTCAGCGTCGTTCAATGCTCTTATTCCTAAAAATGATAACCCTCAAGGTTTGGGAGAGTTTAGACCCATTTGTTTGACTGGGTGTCTTTATAAGATCTTGGCAAAGGTGTTGGCCAATAGGATAAAGAGGGTGCTTCCTAATATTATTTCTAATTGCCAATCAGCCTTTTTAGGAGGGAGACAGATTTTGGATGGGGTAGTGGTGGTTAATGAGATTGCAGATTATGCTAAACGGTCGAAGGATGAATGTTTGATGTTTAAGGTAGACTTCGTGAAGGCTTATGACTCTATTCGATGGAACTTTCTATTTTACATTATGAATAGGATGGGCTTTCCTCAGAAATGGAGTAGTTGGATGAAGTCGTGTATTTGCACTAGTACCATGTCGGTTCTAGTTAATGGGAGTCCCACTAATGATTTCGAAGTGCATAGAGGCTTGAGACAGGGGATCCTCTATCTCCTTTCTTGTTTCTTATTATTGCGGAAGGCTTGTCGGCTTTGGTAGCCAAATCAGTGGAGAATGGTTCGTTTCAGGGCTATGTGATTAATGACAGCTTGAGAAGTTTTGAACTGGTTTCGGGATTGAAGGTCAACTTTCATAAGAGCAAACTCATTGGCATTAACATCTCGCAAGATTTTTCAGAGACAGCTTCAACTTTCCTTCATTGTAAAACGGAATCCATCCGTTTCAAATTTTTGGGGATTCCGGTGGGAGCCAATCCTAGGAGGGCAACAACGTGGAAGCCGGTGCTTGATATGCTTCGAAAAAGATTATCTTCTTGGAAAAGCCGCACTCTATCCATTGGAGGTCGGGTAACTCTTATTAACTCAATCTTGAATAGCATCCCGCTTTATTTCTTTTCGTTTTATAAAGCACCGAAGGTGGTCGTCAATTCCATGATAAAGATTCAAAGAGATTTTTTGTGTGGCATCAATGATAGCGAAGAGGTATGTATTGAGTGGCTTGGGACAAGATTTGTCGACCGAAGAAGGAGGGTGGGTTGGGTATTAAGAATTTAGAGTTGTTCAATAAGGCTCTATTAACCAAATGGAAGTGGAGGGCTTTGGTGGATGTTGATGCAAACAGGAGGGATTGTTACTTCATAGGTATGGTGACTTTACTTCAACCTTTCTTCATGCCTCGCCAGCAGCGCTCAACAGAGGCTCTATTGGCTCGATTTGGTGGCGTGATTTAATTAATCTGGATCATTCTCATACAGCAGCTAGTCGGTTCGATTCTTGTGTGCGGAGGATTGGGGAACGACAGGTTTGTTGACCTTTGGAATGATCATTGGATAGGGCACACACCCCTATCTTTTGTGTTTCAAAATCTTTTTGCAGGTTGTAATCATAATCTGGTAACAGTGTTGGATATTGGTGGCTGGAACAATGACATATGGAGTTGGTCAGAACCGTGGCTGCACATTCGTCATCCTGTTTGCCAAGAGGAAGCTGTTAGGCTGCATTTGATACTGCAAGACGTGAAGCCAGTTCAGAAGCGGCAGGATTGTTGGATATGGACGCTAATCCTGTCGTCGAGTCAACTAAGATTTTTTCTGTCCGACCGTGTTACAAACAGCTCGCATTTCTGGTGAAGTTACTGACACGAGTAGTGAGTTGAACAGCCTTTTGGAGATGTTGTGGAGAACCGTTGTACCGTCCAAAGTTGCTATCTTCGACTGGCGCTTATTCCGTGACTCGCTGCCAACGCGAGGCAGCCTCCTTCACCGTCATGTCATCACATCAGAAGAAGAAGCGTTTTTTCCCTTTTGTATGCAGTATTGCGAAGATATTCAGCACTTATTTTTGGATTGTAGCTTTACTAAGGATGTATGGAGTAGTGTGGGTGGTTGGAGTGCAACATGCTGGTTTTTACAATCTGCAAGATCACTTTCTCTGGTTTCGTAAGATTTGCAAGGGTGGGAAGGCTAAGAAAATAAGTTCTTGATATGGTTGACTACTTGTTGGAGCATTTGGTTGGCTCAAAACGGTTTAGTGTTCAAGAATGAGGTTGCTAATATCGATTCGGTCATTACTCGCATCAAGAGCCTAACATGGAATTGGTTTAGTTATAGAGTGGGGTGTAATTCTAATATGTCTATTTCTTCCTGGTGGATTAATCAACTCCTGTGCCTAAACAATTTGTAATATATGTGTTGTTTGGGTTTGAGCACCTCTAGTGCTCCGTTAATGAAGTATTGTTTATCTAAAAAAAATCATCGCTATATGAGTGCAAGAGCGTTGGCTTTAATATCACAGGCACATATGCCTAAAGCCAATCCAGTGAAGATTCCCTTGTTGCACTCATGTCTCTATTTTTGCACCACACTCACTCACATTCTCACACATTTATAATTTTGTGTTAAATATGTTTGTGGACCCTATAAAATTGGCTTTTTTGTTTTTAGTCCCTCAAAAAAATTTCACCAATTTTTGGTCCCTATAAAACTTGGTTTTTTTGCTTTTAGTCCCTCATGACTTTTAATAGCGTTTTTTACCTTTTATAAGCGCTATTAAAAGTCTTGAAGCGCTATTAAAAATCTTAAGGGACTAAAAGCAAAAAACCCAAATTTTATAGGGACCAAAAATTGGTTAAAATATTTGTAGGGACTAAAATCAAAAATCCAAATTTTATAGGAACCAAAAACATATTTAATCCCATTATTTTTTCTCTCTCCCTGCTTGTCTACTTCTGTGTCTACTCCCATGTCATGTTCTTCTTTCTGCTTTCTCTCTTTTTTTTTTAGTGATATTTCAATTTATGAACCTACTTGTGTGCTAGTGTTATTCACTGCTATTTCAATTTTGTTGATTATGTTCAACACATGTTGTGAAACTCTTTTGTGCTGCTCAAATTTGTTCCCTGATTAGTTGTTTATTAAACAAGCCAAATTTAGTTCAATTAGTTGTATATTGATAATTAATGGAAAAAATTTTAGTAGAGACTGAGGTCATCAAACGAGCAATGTGGATCAACCTCACAATCACAACAACAACAACAACAACAACAACAACAACAACAACAACAACAACAACAACAACAACAACAACAACAACAACAACAACAACAACAACAACAACAACAACAACAACAACAACAACAACAACAACAACAACAACAACAACAACAACAACAACAACAACAACAACAACAACAACAACAACAACAACAACAACAACAACAACAACAACAACAACAACAACAACAACAACAACAACAACAACAACAACAACAACAACAACAACAACAACAACAACAACAACAACAACAACAACAACAACAACAACAACAACAACAACAACAACAACAACAACAACAACAACAACAACAACAACAACAACAACAACAACAACAACAACAACAACAACAACAACAACAACAACAACAACAACAACAACAACAACAACAACAACAACAACAACAACAACAACAACAACAACAACAACAACAACAACAACAACAACAACAACAACAACGCGTTGAAGTTAATTTAGATGAATTGTCATCGAATCCAAAAATCAAATTAAGATTACGACATATCATCCTAATGATTAAGAAAATGTACACGAAGAGCGTATTTGCAAAGAAGCCCATGTCAATCTAAGAATCATACCTTTCCCAAAAGAAGAATTGGAAGTTCAGTTAGGAGAGATTTTTATAAGGCAAAGTTGAGTGAATTTGCAAGCTTTTATCCACATGAACTCTCTTCATTTGATTTAGTGATGCTTGATAACCAGAGACTTACATCATTGATATGTGTAGCAATGTTGGATTTGCTTCTTTGAAAGTACTCGGCAAACTTTATGTGAAGATGGTTGAAATCTAAAAAACATGTTGTGTATCGATTGGTTTACCTTTTTTAGAAGTTGGCAATGATTTTTATCTGTTGCAATGGCAAATGTAGAAAGAGCCTTTTCTACTATAAAGATCGTAAAGACTAAGATGCGTAACCGAACGGAAGATATATGAATGAACGACTGTTTAGTGATTTACATTGAGAGACATTTATTTAATAACATTGATGTTAAATGAATTCACGTAGAAGACAATTATGAGTTGAGTAAATTATTTATTTAAATATTTTAAAGTATTATTTTGAAAGTATTATTTTTATTAAATATTTTAATTCCATAACGCAGGTTTATAGCTGAAACTAGTATTTTACCCGTGCATACGCACGGGTGATACTGTATGGTCGGTGTATTGCATGAAGTCATAATAGTAATTTGGAAGATAATCATAAGTTGTAAACAATGTCCAAAATGTATGATTTGAAATTCAAAGTGGAAGAGATAGGTATTATGTCATATAAGATACAAATGAAAATTATATTGAGTCGAAGAAATTAAAGGAGATTGACAATCAGAATTACATTGATCCATAATAAAGTATTTAGACATTAGAGGTAAAATATGCATCCCCGTTGACACTCCCATTTGCATCCTCGTTGGCCCTCCCGTTGGCACTCTCGTTGACGCTCTCGTTACCTCCCTGGTTGCCACTTCTGTTGCAGCTACAATTGCCAGTCTCTCGTTGTCGCTCCCGTTGCCACATGTTACTCATATTTTTCTATATGATTTAATATTACTAATATTAATTAAATCATATTCATTTAATTATAAGTAATTATTTTGTAAAGTTTGGTAGTGGCTAAAGTTGTATTTATATAATAATTCTTAGTGGTTATATTGATTAATTTGAATAGTTTTAATAGAGAGATTATAGCAAATAATAAATTTTAGATGGAGTAAAAATGAAGAAAAAAGAAAATACGAATTTTTAAAATATGCACTCATGTTGGCGCTCTCCTTGTCTCTCTCGTTCCCACTCCTGTTCCCGTGGTCGCTCTCGTTGTCGATTCCATTGCCAGTCTCGCATTGCTGCTCTCGTTGTGTTGCAAATTTTGTCTTTTAGTGGTGAATTTACTAAAATAGTTGTGTTGCAAAAAGTTAAAACAAAGTCGGTATCTTCTTATAATATTAATAATAGAGTAAAAGGTAAAATATGCAGCGCCCCGTCGCTCTCGTTCGCTCTCTTGTTGGCACTCTTGTTGGCGCTCTCGTTCGCTCTCTTGTTGGCACTCCCGTTGCCGCTCTCATTGCCCCTCTCATTGTCGATCTAGTTGCCGATATCGTTGCCAGTCTCTCGTTGCCGCTCCTGTTGTCACATGTTTCTCCTTTTTTTCTATATGATTTAATATTACAATTGTTAGTGGTTAAATTGATTTTATTTATTACATAAAAAATTTGATTGATTTTAGTACTTTTAATAGAGATTATAATAAATAGTAAATTTTAAAATATTTAATTATTTAGTGTAATATTAATTTAATAATTTATTTTTTTGGAATAAATAATTTTGAAACTATTGTTAGAGGTATGGTTTTTTTACAATTGGTAGTAGTTAAATTTATTAATTTTGGTAGTTTGAGTAAATTATAGAAATAGTTAAAAAACATTATGTTTTTAGTAAAAAACTGACAAAAAAGGGATTATTTTATGGAAAGAAAAACTGAAAAAATGTTGTTTTTAAAATTCTGCTGTTTTTTGTCCTTTTGCTGCGTCTGTTGCATCTTCTGATTGCAGTTTTCAATCAGTTTTTTGTCCATCACTTTGTTTTCCCTCTATCGTTGCCACTCCCGTTGCCTCTCCCGTTGGCGCTTTCGTTACCACTCCCATTGGCGCACTCGTTGCCACTCCCGTTGGCATTTTACTCATTTTTAGTAATTATAAAATAGTTATTTGGTAATTTTTGGTAGTGGTTAAATTGATTGATTTTAACAAAAGTAGTTAAATTGATTAGTTTTAGTAGTTATTTTGTAATTTTTGGTACAGGTTAAAGTTTTTTACAATTCGTTTTTTGACGATGGATAGTGGCTAATTGATTTATAGTGACTAATTATTTTATTAATTTTAGTAGTTTGAGTAGATTATAAATATAGTGAATAATTGATTTATAGTGACTAATTGTTTTTATAAAAATATTGACAAACGATTTTAAAAAAAAAAAAATTAAAAACAGTGAATGAAAAAAATTTAAAAAAATTCATTTCTTTTTAAAAAATATTTTAAAAAAAATCTAAAAAGTCAGTTTTTTAAAAAAAAATAAAAAACTGTATTGGTACTGTAGCGTACTGTAGCGTGTAAGAATTGGTACTGTAGCATACTGTAGCGCGTCAGAATTTGCACTGTTGCGGCACTATAGCATTTTGTATTTATGTGGTGAATTGTCTATTTTACTCCTAAATTATGACAAATGTCAAAATTTACTGTTGTCTAAAAATATAAATGTGCTAGTATATATTTTTATTAGATTGAAAGTAGATAATTATAGTCATCAAGTTGGGCTTGCTAAGTTGGGCTTGCTTGTAGTGGTTGGTCTAGATTTCACTGTGCTAGTTGTGTCTCACATTTCAAAGCAAGCATGGGTGGGCATGCTGGCTTATGCATTTTAAAAGACTTGAATTATGACTTTTTTTTGACTGAAACTTGAATTATGACTTAATCATATAACTGTTTATAAAAAGTAAAATATTCATAAGATCTAATAGTGAAGAATCAGTCGTCCCGTGTATATATAAAAATAAAAGTACTCTCTCACTTTTACCAAAAAAAAAAATAAAGTTATACGATATTCAATTTGGTCCCTGACTTTTCACATATGTCAATTTAGTCTCCAACATTTATAAAAGTGGGTCAATTTAGTCCTTCTATCAACCAGGGTTATTTACAGAGCTGACATGACAGTTAAGTACCAGCGTGGCAAATGTCAGGGACTCAATTGACACACAAAAAAATAAAAAACTCCATGTCAGCATGCCACGTCATTCAAATGTTGGGGACTAAATTGATACTCTTTTAAAAAAATTGTTTGCCTTCGTGGGGACTAAATTGATACTAAGTTATATAAGTGAGAGAGCTAATTGATATTTAGTAATAAAAATCAAGGACCAAAGTGCTACTGCTTTTTTTAGTCATATAAGGCATTGTTTCAATATTAAACATTGTTTACAGTTCTATTTCTACATTCGACCCTTATTCGCCGACAGCGTCCATTTCGTATTCGCCGACCCCCACGATGTGGGACCGGGCACCATCTAGGACAATAAAACTTTGCTTTTCAATTTATTTGTACAACTCTTGTATTCATCTATATTAAGTTATTAACTATAAATTAATAACTGTCCTTATTTAATGTTTTTAATATTAAATATATTACAAATTTTAAATTAGAAATACTAATTTTTTAATTATTTTTTAATTTTATATCATTTAAATTCGTATTTAAAAATAAAATTAAAAAAAAAAACAGTTGAGAAGTACTCCGGGAGGGAGGCGACTTCTGACAAGAAAAAAGAAAATAAAATAAAAGTCACGTTGAGAAGTCGTTTGGGGAGGCGACATTTCAACAGGAAACTAATAGTGTGCTACTTTGGTAAATAAATCTAAAAGTGTGCTATTTGATTTTTTTTTGTTTTTTTGTCACAATAGTTTTTTTGCCTTTTAAAAGTGAGTGTTGCTAGTATTTCTCGAGAAATATTATCGTATGTGTTGCAAAATGTTTCACACACAAAGATTATGCACACAAGCAGCAATTTCAATAGAAGCAAAATAATATCCTCACGATTTTTAAATAAACATTTTAAATCATATAAGAAAGATAATATCCTTTTCAGGATTTTCCAAGAACACTCAGTCCCAAACTCATTTCGGCGCAACCTCCATGCTTTTGGCGCCTACTGAAAATTTGCGAGAGGAAAAAGCATGGAAATTATTTTCTAAACGAATTCAATCTAATTAATATTTTTTATGGAAGAATTCAATTTAAATTTGATTGGTTGGTATATCTCTTGAATTAACTTGACGGAAAAAGTGTGGCTAGTGATGTCGATTTTCCTATTCTCTATACCAATAATCTTTTCTGACTTTTAGGTGAAGACATCCTTTACAAACTTGACTTTCATATGTAGAGTGTAGACTTGCTTTCACATGTGAAATTATATGGAAGCTTCATGCAATCGACCCTTCTGATCATTTACCACAAAATTTCCACACACTTTCAAATCACTATCATTCTTTCCCTTCCAACTATAAATAACAAGTTCATTGAACCACATTGCTCACACAATCACATATTGTCCTTCAACAACACTCTTTTATCGCAATTTTTTCCATTAGACAAAAAAAACCATGGTCCAAGAGAAGAAGTTAGTGGAAGAGGTATCTGGTTGGCTTAGAATCTATGATGACGGTTCAGTAGACCGGACATGGACTGGACCACCTGAGGTGAACTTCATGATCAAACAGGTCCCTCCCCATGACCAATTCATCGATGGAGTTGCCATCCGCGACGTGACTACCACCACTAGTTCCAACCAGCGTGTCCGACTCTACCTACCAAAAAAAACACCCAAAAACAGTAACAAGCTACCCATACTCTTCCACTTGCATGGTGGCGGATTTTGCATAAGTGAACCAGATTGGTTCATGTACTACAGCATATACCCCCAATTCGTCCAGTCCACCCAGACTATCTGTGTTTCCCCATTCCTTCGTCGTGCACCAGAGCACCGCCTCCCTGCTATAATTGATGATGCTTTTGCAGCGCTCCAGTGGCTACAATCTGTGGCCAGGGGAGATGCGAACGATCCGTGGCTTGAGGAGCACGGTGATTTCAGTCGGGTTTTCCTCATAGGAGACAGCTCCGGAGGAAACCTAGTACACGAATTGGCATCAAGAGCAGGTTCGGTCGACTTGAGTCCAGTTCGACTAGCGGGAGGAATTCCAATCCATCCCGGTTTCGTCCGGTCGAACCGGAGCCGATCCGAATTAGAAATGCCACAATCACCGTTTTTGACATTGGATATGTTGGACAAGTTCTTGAGCTTCGCACTACCAATTGGGAGCAACAAAGACCATCCGATCACATGCCCGATGGGCTCCGCGGCGCCACCACTTGAGGGGCTGACACTACCGCCATTTCTGTTGTGCGTGGCTGAGAAGGACTTGGTTAGGGATACGCAGATGGAGTACTATGAGGCCATGAAAAAGGCTAATAAGGAAGTGGAGCTATTTGTTAGTGAGGGAATGACACATAGTTTTTATCTCAACACGATTGCTGTGGATTTGGACCCCTATGTTAATGCTCAAACGGTTGCTCTCATTGGTAGGGTCAATGAATTCATAAACCTGCATTAATGCATTAATTACTGGAAGATATATTACTATAATGTTTTATTATTATGTGGTATACTGTATCGATCAATACCTAATAAGAGTATTTTCTTTTCTTTTATATTTGTCACTACATTACATGTGGTGAGATGTATGATTTTTTTTTACAAAAAATAAGATTTATAAGTTTTTGCGACAAAAAAAGTGAGATTTATAAGTTGGTGGTAGTTTTTTTTCGCTAAGTAAAGGATATTATTAATAGAATTCCATCTTTACAAAGAAATGTGGAAAAGAGTAAACCAAAGTGATGTACCAAAAAAAAATTTCATCAAAGTACTTTGGATTAGCTACGCCAAAGCTCACCAAGATACATCAAGACACACTACTGTGGCTAACAAAACACCTTCAAAACAAACTAAAACAGAAACTACAACACCACAAAGTTACCAAAACACAATCAAGCAGACTAAACAAAAGCTAAAACACTCCAAAGTCCACACAATCGCACATACAAAACTCCTAAACTGGATTATACTTGTTCTGAATGACTGTCGCTTGGTGTATCTGATTTCATCGGAATCATACTCTTTTCAGAGGTCAAATTTTTAATACACAGATGGTTGTTAACCATGTTAAGTCTATAACATAGAGTTGGTTCATAAGCATAGAATGTCGCAACTCCGATCTTAAGATTTCTGATTGGTGGGGAAATCCTCTTGTATGTCTGAACTCGGTGTAATTGGTTTTTTGGCTCATTCTTCCTAGGGTACTATTTTTCCCATGGGGTTTTGGCCGAGGCAGTGGCGGGCTTATGTACATTTCAGGGGGTTCAGTTGAACTCTGAAAAAAATTGATACTAGTACCTCTATATAAATTTTTTTAAACCCCCTAAAATTTTAAATTTGCACTAGTACATTTAAATTTGCACCAAATTGTAAATAAATTTGTCTTATTAATCTCTGTACGAGACAATTTATAAAGCTTTAGGAATTAATTTTACCAATATCACATACTTTTACGGACTACTTGTAACACCCCAGTATTTCTAACTTGTAGAAATACCAAAATGCACAGTATGGCATGCATCAGAGTTGACTTGTATGCCTGGAATATTGAACACCACTAGAAACTTCGATAAATAATTATCAAACGGTTCCATGAACCTCATTAAACTTAACATAAAGTACTTAAGTCTCATGACTTAAAACTTATACAACACTACAAGAAAATTGACCTATAGCGACGGTAAATCACCGTGGGTAAAGGGTTAAAAACTGTGGGTATAGCACTGAAAACTTATACCGACGGAACATTTTGTCGTCGTCTTTATTTGGCTATACCCACGGATAAACGGCGTCGCTATAGCCTATAGTGACGGTTTTCTGACCGATGGACAAAACCTAATAGCTATACCCACGGTCACGCTTCTGTTGGTATAGGTTTTAACATCACACTTAATTTCGCTATACCCACGCCAAATTCTCCATCGGTATAGGTTTTAATTTTGCTATACCCACGCCAAATTCTCCATCGGTATAGGTTTTAGTTGTAGCTCCTAATATGCTATACCCACCACTTGTAAAGAATTTATTTGTGTGACACCTCTTGTCATTAGCACTTATGATAATCAATTAAAAGCTAAATATAAAATAAATACATTTATGAAACAATAAAATAAAATAAAACTCAAATCATATTGAAAATTAATCACGTCTTACAAGCATGTCAACATATTGCAAATTAACATATACTCTTACATCAACTCTTACGATATTCTCAAAAGCATGTTAGCATATTGTAAATTAACATGTACTACTACATCCAACTCTTAGGATAATCTCAAAAGTTACAAAGAAAACAAATTGCATAAAATTAATGTAAAAGCTAAGTTTGACAACATAAAATCAACTTCTAATCTTCATTGACGCCATTATCTCCATTAGTGTCTGGACTTGGAGAATTCATTTGCTCCGGGGCACTAGAAGCAGTTGGAGCCTATTGAAAATAAAATAAATACAACTCAACTTAGTTGATTTTTCCATACCTCGTTTATATAAAATCTAGGAGGATAATATATTATACCTGTCTTGCCACTTGTAGAATATCATCAGCATCTTCTCCAAAAAATCGATTTTGAATCAATGTCATAACATTTCCCAAGAGGCTTTCTATTTGACTAACTCTATTGCGTAATCCTTGATTTTCAGACAAAACAACCTTTGATTTTTTATGGTGAACTATAACCTTTGACCCAATGAATAAAAGTTTGTTCAAAATTTTACCTTGGCATCCATAAAGACCATCTCAAAATGTTATTGTTTAAGACAGTCCAAATACCAGTGATCCTTACAGCAACTTTCCATATATCTTTTGACATTTTGATATCTTTTATGGTATTGGTAATTGTTCTGGTTCTATCGATTAACACACTGAAAAATATATAAGTCATTAGTACAAATAATAGCTTTTAAAGACATAAATAAATATTAAATACAAAACGAAAATATGGTATAGCTTTAAAGGCATGACACAAACCAAATGGTTAGTGAAGGGAAAAACAACAAATGGTTAGTGAAGGAAAGGCATTGAGTGAAGGAAATAAGGTAAACACAACACCTCCCCTTTGTGTTCCCAATTGGTCTCATGAACAAACAATGTTATTTACTCAAAAGAAGTGAACCACCATGATGAAACACAGAACTAACAGATTCAGGCACAAATAAATAGATTCGGCAACAGCAATAGCTTTGTTAAAGTTTGCCCTAATAGTATAAGAATAACATTAGCATTATGAAAGCATTGCATGCCCCAAATATTAGCAAAATAACCCAATCACTGCAATCTAACACCGTAGTACTTAAAAAACATCAAAAAATGCAGAAGAGGGGGAACCATATGCTAAAATTGAGTGAACCTCTCTGTAATATTAAACCAAACAAAAAAAAAATCAAAAAATTAATGATAAATCGGAATCGAAAATAGAAAAGTTAGGGAAAGACGATCTATTTTGAAAAATGAGACTCACCGAGCAAAGAGGAGCAATCCAAGTCATCGAAGCTTATAACTTAGGCGCAGCGGCTGACGATGGCACAAGCTGTCTCCTGCAAAGGTGATATAGTGTGAGAATCCAAAAATATCAAGTGGAAGCAAATGTGGACATCACCTTCTCACATATTGCTTACAAAAACTTCTTTTATATCAGTAAAGTCATTCAAAAATTAAGAAAGTACAAAAATAATAGAATCAAACTAAAGATGTTATCAATGGACAAAGAGAAGCCATAAAACTCAAACCCTCTCTGAAGCCAAAATCCTGCAACCAGTTTTATTTACCTACAGTTTTATTTACCATCGCTATAGGCCTCCGTCGGTATATGTCAATTTTCTTGTAGTGCAACCTGGTGTTCAATATCCAAAACATAAGTAGCGGAAACGATTTACAATTGTTAGCGAATAATAGTTATACAATCGAACTACAAAGATAACAAAAGGGAAAAGGCATAATCATAAAACTGATTCTTCAATTAACTCCATGAGACACACCGGCTAACCATGATTTTTCACGAAAATTTGACCGTTCCGATCGTTCCAATACCCGTTCCGATCAATTCCTGAATGTCATCATACATTAATTCAGTCCAAAACAGCAACATAACCAGTTCCACACAATCATAATATCATCAAATAATCAATCGTTCAAAAACTTCAAAATGCGTAAGTTCGTAAATACGGTTTTTGACTCGATTCTTTTTGAAATAAAACGCGAAGCACCTTGATTCAGAAACATGCACACTTAGTATAAAAAAAACATCCCTAAGCGAGTATAGAACTCACCTCTTGCGATGAAAATCGCACACAACAACAAATCAACGAATCTTGAACCGGAAACGTAACTCGCGAACCGTTTCTATCTTTTAACACTCCTAGAACTCGAATTTCAGCAGCTACAGCCCCTTTGTTATGCTTCAATCTACAATGTGGATTCATAAATGGTTTGCTCTAGCTCTAGTAGTGACATGCAAGGTTTCCTACACTCTCAAAACTCCATATTTCAGTTTTCAAGCTTGTAGGTGTGACAATGGTGATTTGTGATGGAGAAGAATGTTGGTGATGAAACTAGTACCAGTAGGTAGAGGAGGAGAAATGTGTTTGAATGATGAAATCAAATGAAACATGCATGAGGTGTTTGGTCCTCCTTCCTCTCTTCTCCCTCGCGAACTCTCTCTCTCTCTCTCTCTCTCTCTCTCTCTCTCAAGCTTTCTCTTCTCTTTTCTTTCTTAGCTTTTCTGTTTTCAGCAACTAGAGGTGTGTGTGTGTGTGTGTGTGTGTTGGTCATGGGAGTGGGGGTGTCTTAAGTGAGTCAGGTGAGGGTCATGTGAGATTGTGGGAAAAGTCCATTATACCCTCACTTAGCATTTCTCTCCTATTACTCATATATTGCCTAATTAATCTAGTACTCAAGCACACAATTAATTCATCAATGCACAAACTCCTAATATTTGTAATTAAAATAACTATGACATATAATCAATTAGGCCTAATTATTAAAATTAGCAAATTAATTAATTATGATCTCTTGCTAATTTCAATAAAACGAAATTAGCTAAATTGGGGATGTTACACTACTTCTTATTCTCATATACTTTAGGAATTAAACTGGAAATGGCGTGTAAACTTAAAGACTAACTTGGCGATTTAATCTTAAATAAATTTGGAGCTAAATAACTTGATTCTTTGGTTATAGTAAATTAAATGAGAATATTTGAAAAATAAATTAAACAATCTTATGAACCAATTTTTTTTATAAACAAATTTTTTTCCCAGGGTCCTGGATCTACCACTGGGTGAGGGAGATTTTAATGGGGCCGGACCCCTTATATATGTAAGGGTTAGGCCGCCCCTTTATACCCTCTTTAATATAATATTTTACTTAAAAAATTGGCTAAAGTGCTCCCGGGGTCCCTTATCTTTATTTAAAGTAACGATTTGGTCCTTTATCTTTTTTTTTGTCCCAAATCAGTCCTTTATGTTTTAAATTTTTGACACATAAATCCTTTTCTGTCCCAAATCAGTCCTTTATGTTTCAAATTTTTAACACATAAATCCTTTTTTTTGACACATAAATCAGCACTGTTAGCGGAAAAGGATTTATGTGTCAAAAATTTAAAAGATAAATGACTTATTTGGGACAAAAAAAACATAAAGGACTAATTTGTTACTTTAAATAAAGATAAGGGACCCCGGGAGCACTTTAGCCTAAAAAATTGGTGTGAGGGCTTAAAAAAATAAAAAGTGAGAGAAAGGTTGTTTAAGGATGGAGATTTTTTTAAAGGGTGGGTATTTAATGACTATAAAACCTGGAGATTTAAATGCGAGAGAAAGGCGGGTGTTTAAGGGTGCATTTCACTATTACATTACATATCCACCGTCCCAGAGAAGGGTAGTTCACGTGGTTGAGTGAAATGGACATCGTTGGTGAAAAAATATAGGCGTACGGGGTTCGAACCCTGCTCCCCCCTCCCCTCTAACAATTAACACACTAATTACTAACCATTTTACCTATTAAAAAAAAACATTACATATCCACCCTTTACATTACATTTCACTTTTACCGAAGATGATTTCAACTTTACCAATTAGCTTATTATTTATTTATTTTTTAGTATTTTAATGGAAACTGTTTCACTCTCTCAGCTGTCAATCTCTCTATTAGAGATCGATAGAGCTGTGTCTAACTGTAATGGGAACAAGAGCTTAGCACCATGATGTGATCATCCTTTCTGAAGAGTTTTATATCTTGACTTAATACTAACTTGCCTAAAATCAAAGGAATTTAGCCTTTTAGCCATTATTAATTTAAGCCGTGGCCAAGACCCACCCAAAACAACTTTTGTAACATCAATATAAAGTGAGATACATTAATACATTTTTATTACTCTTAGGCTCTGTTTTGATAAAAAGTAGCAGATAAGCTAGCGGATAGCGAATAAATTAGTTTATAACGGATGAGTTGATAGTGGATAGTTGATAGCGAATAAATTAACGGATTGAATTTAAAATGTTTGGTAAAATTAACGGTTGAAGTAGCTTATAAATATCAAATTACGTAAATAGACATTTGTAATTAATACTAAAAACCGAGAGAGAAATTCATTTAATGGAGGATAAATGAGAAATTTAATTAAAATAATGAGGGTAAATTTGAGAGAAAAAATAAAACGCTATAAGTTAGTCGTGTCAAACACTTACAACGAGCTGATCCACTATAATTAAACTATTCGCCATAAGTTAGCGGATCGATTTTGTCGAACAGAGCCAAAGTAGTAGACGTGTGTGTTTGGTTCTCGTCATTTCCCTTTCAATAATGTACTATGTACTCAAAGTCAATTACATTGAATAAAGGAAACTGACATTTTCTCCAAAAGTTTCTTCAAATCATCTCAGCAAAGAATGTGCCGATAAAAAAAAAAATAAAGTCCCAACAAGTAACGACCGAGCAACGTCTCGACGTTATCCATGAGCAATGAAGACCAAAAGTCCCGACATGCAAGAGCGGAACTGATGAGTTCATGCCCCATCCCGTGGCAAACCTGATGGGAAAAAAGTAAAGCTAATGCGCGTGCTGCACCTTGAGGATCCTCCTTGGACAAACCTCATTCCTCGGTTCGAAGACTCATCGATAACAGCAGACAAAATATTTAGGCTAAATTATAGTTTTTGTCCCCTTATTTTCACAAATTCAGACATTTGGTCCCCCTATTTCTAAACTCAGACATTTAGTCCCCCTATTTCTAAAAATTCAGACATTTAGTCCAAATGGGGTTTTTTCATTTTTTTATTTGATGTAGACCTCATTAAATGACATGGCAGCTGATGTAGGCACCGCACGTGGCTACCACGTCAATTAACGACCCACATCAGCATGCCACATCATTATTTAATTAATAAATAAAATATTAAAACTAAAAACAAAAACAAAAATTAAACCCGAACCCTAGTTCCAGATTCATTCTTCTTCTCTCACTCTCTTCATCTTCTTCCTTTCATCTCCGTGAGAATCGGCAGTTCAGGCAACAGAAGCTATTCCTAGTTTCAAATCTGAACTAAAATTAGAACAAGTTCTGTTCCGGACTGGGCCGATGGCCCATTCCTCCAGGTGGGCCGAGGGTGGCCCATGATCCAGCTTCTACACAAGCTGCTAAGCAGGAAGTGCGGAGGTTGATATCAACGACACGGATGAACTCGCCTGATCCAACGGCTGGTTGGCATCGACCACCTATTTTTCCCATAAGTCCGTACTCTGCTTTATCCTCTACCCCACTGACTTGGGCGTCAAAGTGTCTTCCCAGGTACAACCCGACTTGGGCTCTGCTCCCGACTTCACCAGCCGAACCGGCGACCAGATCCCATATCTCCCTACTTTAGGACCGAGAAGGTACGGTTCAAGTTCCATGCTTTAAGTGTTCAAAAGCTGTTCTTGAAGGATTAGAAGCAAAGAAAACAGCGTCTCATAAAGAAAGTTTCACAAATTTAGAAAAACCATTATTTGGATTTCGAATTAGAATAGGTTCAAGGTGAGCCCAAGACCATGAACCTTTACCTTTAACGGCTTTAGTTCTAACAATGATAAGACCTTCATAACGTTTGTTAACAGCGATATCATCAGAAGAATAAGGAAGTGGATCTGTTGAAGTAGAGTTTGTTGAAGTCATTGTTTTTGGATAAAGGGTGTTCTTGTGGTTTTGAAGAAGGGTTGTGATGAAGATTTGTTTCACCATTTTGATGATTGTGGTGGTTGTGAGTTTGGGATTCGTTTTGGAGCATTTAGCCATAAAGGGTTGTACGCCGTTAGTGTAATGGAGGAATTGTAGTGGTTTTAGAAAGTTGAAGGAGAAGAGTGTAAGGTGTTTGGTGAAACCTTTTGTGAAGAGAAGAAGAGAGAGAGTGTGAGGAATTTGATTTTCTAGGTTTGATTATTTTAGGAGGAGGTGGGTTCTAGAAATTTATTTTCTGAATTTGATTATTTTGTTATTTGTTTTTAGTTATAATATTTTTGTAATGAAATAATGATGTGGCATGCTGACATGGGTGATTAATTGACGTGGCAGTCACGTCATTTAATGAGGTCCAAGGAAGAATAAAGAATGCTTGTTGTTTAAGGTCGATTTTGAGAAGGCATATGATTCCATTTCTTAGGATTTTTTGATCTATATGTTGAATAGAATGGGTTTCCCGCGAAAGTGGATTAATTGGATGAAGGCTTGTATTTGTTCTAGCACCATGTCGGTGTTGGTGAATGGTAGTCCAACCGGCGATTTTAAAGTTCAAAGAGGTTTGAGACAAGGGGATCCGTTGTCCCCTTTCTTATTTCTTATTGTTTCCGAAGGATTAACGGCATTGGTGAACAAAGCGGTGGAGATTGGCTCTTTTCATAGCTATTCGATTGGTGATTCTTTGAGTTTTTCCATTTTACAATTTGCGGATGACACGATGTTGATGGGGAAAGCATATAATTTATGGTCTATCAAATCTATTTTGAGAGGATTTGAATTGGTATCGGGTTTGAAGGTAAACTTCCATAAGAGCAAGCTTATTGGAGTCAATATTCCGGAGGCATTTTTAGACACCGCGACTACTTTCCTTCATTGTAGGACGGAATCTATTCCGTTTAAGTTTTTGGGGATCCCGGTGGGGGATAATCCGAGGAGGGCGTCAACTTGGAAACCAGTGCCTGACATGCTTCAAAAAAGACTTTCTTCTTGGAAGGGTCGTAATCTTTCTATTGGTGGCCAGGTTACTCTCATTAACTCGGTATTGAATAGCATCCCTCTTTACTTCTTCTCTTTTTATAAAGCTCCTACGGGTATCATTAATACTATGATTAAAATCCAAAGAGACTTTTTGTGGGTATTAATGAGGGAGAGCGGGGTATGTATTTGATAGCGTGGGAGAAGATTTGTAAGCCAAAGAAGGAGGGTGGTCTTGGCGTAAAAAACTTAGAGGAGTTCAATGTGGCTTTGCTTTCCAAATGGAAGTGGAGGAGTTTGATGGATGATGACGCTTTATGGAAGGGGTTGTTGAGGCATAGGTATGATGATTTCGCATCAATATTTGTTCATGGCTCTCAACTTGCTTTTAGTAGGGAGGCTTAAAGGATCTATTTGGTGGCCGGATTTGATTAATTTGGATGCTCATGAATCCGTTGGTGGGTTCAACTCTTGCATTAGGAGAACATTGGGAAGTGGTGATTTTGTTGATTTTTGGAAAGACCATTGGTTAGGACATACTCCTTTATCATTGGTGTTTCTGAATCTTTTTGCAGGTTGCAGCTATCAATCTGTGAAGGTCGTTGATCTTGGTGTTTGGATCGGAAATGCTTGGTCTTGAAACCTCCCCTGGTCGCCTTTCCGACAGCCTGCTGCTGCTGTCACTGCTCTCGGCCAGGCCACTGTGACAGTAGCCTCTGTTACTGCTCTCGGCCAGCAAGCAGCAGCAGTGGAGGCTGATGATGTTTCAGCTATTTTGCAGGATGTTTCACCCTCTAAGGGGTTGCCGGATTCTTGGATATGGCTGTTGGATCCATCAAAGTCTTTTACTGTTAAATCTTGCTATAATTGGATTGTCAATTTGAGAAATAATAATGGGCTGGAGGATGATTTAAAGAAGCTTCTTGTGTCTATTTTTGGTTGGGGTTTGTTCCGCAATTCTTTGCCCACCCGCGGTCTTCTCCTTCACCGTAAAGTGCTAATAAATGTGACTAATGCGTGTTGCCCCTTTTGTAAGTTGCATTGTGAAGATTCTCATCATTTATTTTTGGATTATTGTTACTTTGCTAATGAGGTCTGGTCTAAAGTTTATTCGTGGTTGGGTATTGCCTTTGATGCTCCTAATACCTTGCCCGATCATTTTCTTTGGATGGGTACTCTTGTTGTTGGGAGAAAGGCAAAGAAAACAAAGCATTTGATTTGGTTGACAACTTGTTGGTGTTTATGGTTGGCCCGGAATGGGATTATTTTCAAGAATGAGTGATAAACTTCAATTTAGTGCAATTTTAGAGATATATTTGGGTCATTTTTTGGAGCAATTATTATTATTTAAATAAATATTTGACTTAATTCAGTATTTATTTTGTAGGAAAGAAGATAAATAAAGAAATTGTTTCAATGAATTATTTAAAGCAAAATAGGGGTGTCATTAGCACAAGAACTCATTCTTGTTGATTTTTCATGTGACCAACAGAGGATGATGAATTGCATTGAAACATTATTTTATTTGATAAATGGTGATGGCACAAAAGAGATGGGCTGCAAAGGGCATACAACCAAGCCCATTTGAAAGAATGAATGAATACCCAAATCCATATCCATATGAAAGCAACGTAGAGCAACAGAAGAAAGGAGAGGACTGCGGCGCATGATTTACAAAGGGAAGCACGAAACCCTAGGTAGACTTTGTAATATAAAAGGAGTGCAGCTTGTCAATTGAAGACTTACCCGAGTCGTACATACGCAACAGGACGCACATATGCAAAATCTAGTGACGGCAACAGTAACGCACAAGAGAGTTGGAGAATTTGGGTACCGTTCTTGACACTGAGAGAGAGCTTTGGAGCAGAGAAAAGAGACTGAAGACTCAGAATAAGAATTTTTCTAATTTTCGGGTTATTTTTATCTCTGTAATTCATGACTCTAATTTCTATTTTATTGTTCTTTATGACTTTGGATACCTAAATCCTCTTCTAGGGTCTTAAGTGAATCTTGCATGCTTAGAGATCTTTTTGTGTTCTAATTTATGGTTTGAATTCCAATTTTATTTTAATTAATATTGTCCTATTGATTTAATCACGCTCTCAGGATTGATCACCCTTTGCATGTTCATAATCGATTAGTTTATCAGCGACCGTACTGCAATTAGTTGGTGGACCTCTAGGATAATTGGGGCTATAATTAATGCATGACCAAACTTTAATTTAGTCTTCCAGTCATTCAACCTTTTTGTTCTTTATGCTTTTCTTGAATTTAAATTCTTGCATGACCAAACAATGGTTAATTTAGGAAAAAGAATATTAATCGCGAATGACCAAACGGATTAATAGTTTTAGTAAAGGGATTGGTAATTAAATAAAATAAAGGAATTCATGTAGAGTTAGACATAGGGGAATCGAAGCTTGCAAGTGAAACCGTGACCCTAGATCTCTCTCCATCAATTAATTATATTTTGTATTTTAATTCTTGCTATTTATTTCTTTTTATTTTAGTTTCTATAACCATCAAATTATTTGTTCGCCTAAACAATAAATAATCTTGATTAGTTTAGTACTTGTTAATTAATCCCTGTAGAGACGATAATCTTTTATACTACATCTGCGATAGAGTACACTTGCTCTAAGTGTGTCTTTGACGCAACAATGAGGAAGCTAGTACTGACTTTATTTTCAAGCGTATCAAAAGCTTATCTTGGAGTTGGCTAGTCTATAGAGCGGGTTGTAATTCTAATTTAGCTATTTCCTCTTGGTGGAGTAATCCACTTCATTGTCTAAACAATATGTAACTTTGTTGTTTGGGTTTGAGCACCCCTAGTGCTCCGTTAAATGAAGTGTTGCTTATCGGAAAAAAATGAGGTCCACCTCACTTTTTATTTTTTTACATGCCTCCACATCAGATAAAAAAAATGAAAAATTTTCATTTGAAAAAATGTCCGGGTTTTTAGAAATAGGGGGACTAAATGTTTGGGTTTTAAAATAGAATGACCAAATGTCTGAATTTATAAAAATAGGGGACCAAAACTATAATTTAGCCAAATATTTATTAGAATCCCTTGGATTTCTACTCCATGTCTTGTAATGGCCACAATGGCCATACTGTGTAATAATTTCTATTAAATATGTTGTGTTCGGTTTTTTTGCTATCCAGTAATTAGATTGAATCAAGGGGTATTTTAGTCAACGTATTTACTAGTTAATATTTTATTTTATTTTTCTATGTGTTATTTTTTTTAGATAAGCAAAGATTTCATTCATGGAGCACTAGGGGTGCTCAAACCCAAACAACAAGATGAGTTACATATTGTGTGAAAATTGACAAACTTGAACTAGACCCCCTCTATACACAATTCAGCTCCAAGCTAAGCTCTTAATAGACCCCCCTCTATACACAATTCAGCTCCAAGCTAAGCTCTTAATGCGGATCACTACGGATTCAATAAAAGACTCCTAATTTCTAAAGACAAGCCCGTTGCGAGCCAGCCAAATACACCAACAAGTCGTGACCCAAATCAAGTATTATATTTTTCTTGACCTCCTCCATTTGCACAATTTTCCAAATCCACGCATGTGATCAAGAATAGATGTTGCTTCTAAACGTTGAACCCCCAACCAATCGCAAACACAAGACCAAATGTCGTGAGCGAAGCTGCAACTCAAGAACAAATGAAAAAAGTCTTCGCGATGATCTAAGCAAAACGAACAACCAACTGCTGTTTCAGTTTGTATAACATGACGGCGGAAAAGAAGATCTCTGGTGGGCAAAGAATCACGAAGTAAACGCCAACCGAAGATAGTGACTTTGGACGGAGTGATTGTTTTCCAAAGCTTCACAAGAATGCGCTTCAAATTGCTTCCATTTGCTTCGGATTCAGAGACAACAGCCTCGTTGCCAGGGACAGCAACAATTTTGGTCAACAACCTGTAGCACGAGCTGAACGAAAATACCTTCGAGACTTCCTGCAACCAGACCCAAGCATCGTGCTCCTCCCTCAAAGGGGAAACATCTTGTAAAATATTGTGTAATTCAGCAGCTTCTTCGGCACAAACCGGATCCTGAATAAGCATCCACGGTTCCTCCCAAAGCCAAGAGTCACCAACCCACGAACCAATGTCATCTACCATTGCTGTTTTGAAGGAACAACCTGCATAAAGGTTAGAAAAAACAGCACAAGGGGGTGAATTTCCAATCCAATGGTCCGTCCAAAAATGAGTGGATGCACCGTTGCCAAGCTTCCTTCTCAAACTCAAACAAAACCATCCACGGTTGGAAAGAGAACTCTTCAAATTAAGCAAATCTCGCCACCAAATAGAACCAGCCGACCCCCTATTAAAAGCCTCCACCGAACCATGAATAAAAGCTAAAGAAAAATCGTCGTATTTAAACAGTAACAACTCCCTCCAACTCGCATCCTCTTCCACTAACATCCCCCACTTCCACTTGGATAATAGAGCCATGTTGAACAACTCTAGGTTTTTAATGCCGAGGCCTCCCTCCTTCTTCGGACGGCAAACCTTATCCCAAGCAATCCAATACATACCTCTATCACCTTCATTAATACCCCATAAGAAATCCCTTTGAATCTTGACCATGGCATTCAACGCCAACTTTGGAGCTTTGTAGAAAGAAAAGAAATAAAGTGGAATGCTATTTAAAACTGAGTTGATAAGAGTGACCCGACCTCCAATAGATAAATAGCGACCCTTCCACGATACAAGTCTCTTCCGAAGCGTATCACTCACTGGCTTCCAAGTGGCTGCCCTACGCGGATTAGCGGCAACCGGGATCCCCAAAAACTTAAACGGAATGGATTTCGTTTTGCAATGAAGAAAAGTGGATGTCGTTGAAAGAAACTCATTTGCCACATTAATACCGATAAGCTTACTCTTATTGAAATTTACCTTCAAACCGGATACAAGTTCAAAACCTCTCAAAATAGACTTGATACTCCAAAGATTCTCCCTTGTAGCCTTCCCCATCAACATTGTGTCATCCGCAAATTGCATAATAGTAAACTTCAAATTATCATTAACGGCATAACCGTGAAAAGAACCAATCGCCACCGCTTGATTCACAAGAGCCGTCAAACCTTCGGCCATGATAAGGAAAAGAAAAGGCGACAATGGATCCCCTTGTCTCAACCCCCTCTTTACATTCAACCTTATTTCTCTTTGCATGGTCAACAACCTCGTTAACAACCACCACACCATCCAAAAATCTGTCTACCGCACAGAAAATTCGATTGACAATTAGAAATAATACCTGGAAGCACCCTCTTCAACCTACTAGTCAGAACCTTCGCCAAGATCTTATAAAGACAACCAATCAAACAAATAGGCCTGAACTCACCTAAACCTTGAGGGTTGTCGTTCTTTGGAATGTGTTATTTACTAAAACATCATAAAGATATGAAACATAGGAAATAAGAATTAAACTTGCATTAAAGTATGCCTACTTTTTTCTTATGGCTGTTAGAAGATTCAACAATACTCACGATTTTTACATATAAACTTTTCATACCATATATATTGTTCATGGCAAAAGGAAAATAATAGCTTTTCCAAGAGTTTTCTAAAAAAACTCAATCCCGAACTCATTTTGGCGCAACCTCCATGTTTTTGGCGCATAGTGAATTTGCAAGTTAAAAAAGCGTGGAAATTATTTTCTATGGAAAGAATTCAATCTAATTAGTAATTTCTATGGAAGAATTCAATTTAAAGTAGATTAGTTGTGTACCGGAGTGTTTGGAAATGCCGACTAGAGGACCCCAAAGATCGAGGATAGCCTAAGAGAGTCAAAATGGGCTCCCCAAGAGTCAAAGTAGAACACCCGAGAAGCACAAAATGACGGTCTAGGCATATGGACCTCGCACCACCAGAACGCGTCCGATTAGAAGACAAACGAGGAGGACGTGGTAGCCAACCATTGGCTCGTACCAGAGGTAGTGGCCATTACACTACTCTGGTGACTGGGAACAAACATCGCTACCCTGCAGTATAGAGCACTGTAGGATCCCTTTGTTGGTATAAATAGTGCATGCTACTGTTGTATTAAGGATCTCTAGTTTCATATACTTTGGACGTCTCCCTTAGTAAGGCAATCTCCTTAAGGGTTGTAACACCCCCATTTTATATACAAGAACATTGGTGCCCATTGTGGGGCCGCTGATAAAAACTCATTTCCCGATGACTTCACAAGCAAAAGAGTTTAGTGCTTACATCTGATTAAGGTGGAAACGCGGCATTCAAAACAGACCACAAAGAGCAACGCGGAAGAGCCTAGTGAAAACATTTGGCAGATGCGAGACTCCATCCGGATGTTAGAGCAGCAGAATGAGGAGCAACAACGTAGGAACCAAAAGCAACTCCTTCGGGCGTAGGCCTCAGAAGCAACTCCTCTCACACTACAAGAATATCGCATATTACCAGCGGCAGTCGGTAATTTCGTGCAGCCCGAGCCGTCGAAAATTACCTGATAGTTTCTTTCGTAGCGTTTCCGACGGCCAGAGCCGCTGGTACGTGTGACGGTCGCATTTTGGCGGCCAAACCGCCGGTAATGCTATTAAAAGAAGTCATTTCTGGTAGTTTTGAGCCGCCGGTGAAAGAATAAAAGAAATGCAAAAATGGACTAGGGGTCCTTTAAGTTATTTATTTGTAACAAATTGGGCCCTTAAGTAATTTTTTTTACCAATTTGGTTCTTTAAGTTACATAACGTGTACACCGTTAGCCCCTTTTCAAATTTCTGTTTCAAACAATCCTAGTTGGCATTAACAACACTGATGTGACTGTGACGGAGCCTGTGTGTCTTTTGCCTTGTAACAATTTGGTCTTTTAAGACTATGTCGTGTAACAATTTGGTCCTGTAAGTCTACAATTTACTTGCAATTTAGTCCTTCTAAATTAAGGTTCTTGTTCTTCATTCAAACCCAGAAAACTCTTTAACTCATATCTGGAAATTTTTATTGTTCTTCTTTCAGATTTAATCCATTACAATGTTGAAAGGACAACAAGAAAAGACGTCATGGATCTAAAGAAGCAGGCAATGATGGAAAAAGGAGACAAATTGAAATCTGTGTTTGAAAAATATGAATTTTAGGGTTCATGAGAGAGGAAGAAGATGAAGTTGGGGGTTATATGTTCCTGGGTTTGATTTTGTTTACCCCCCGAAAAAAATATGAATTTTGTGATTTTATGTGAGAGGAGAAAGAGGAAAAACATGAAGCCAGAAGAAGATGAACATGAACCAATTAAGTCCATCTTTTTATTTTTATTAAATTAAAAAAATCTGAAAAGTCTATTTGGAATTGCCACGTCAGCAATGTTAGAGACACGTCAGCATTTTAACAGCCACATCACCGCCACTACTGCCTTGTCACCAATTTTGAAATAGAAATTGAAAAAAGGACCAACAATGTAAACGTTGTGTAACTTCAATGACCTAAATAGTACCCAAAAAAAATTAAAGGACCAATTTGTTACAATTAAATAACTTAAATTACCCTTGATGTATTTTCGCAAAAAAAAAACAGTTCCGGTGGCCGAAAATCCCTAGTAAAGGCAGAGGATTTTTGAATTTTGAAATTTAGACCGTTTGATTTACCGGCGGCCCAAAACCGCCGGAAATGTTTATTTTTTTTACTGGTGACTCGCGGCCCCCGAAACCGTCCGGATCGCGCCTATAAATTCGGTTTCTCTCATCTCTCATTCCTCATTCTCTCATTTCTCTCCAACACTTCTCTTATCTTCCTCCATCTTTCCCATATACTCCATAGATTTCTCCAACGACTTTGATAACATAGTTGTATTGCGGCAACGACTTCTCATATTTGTTGGTAAGTTTTTAATAAGTAGATATTAAATATGTTTTGATTTAATTTATTATTTTGTAAAATGAGTTGTTTAACATTTATAAGTTTTACTTGTTTAACATTGACTCAGAGTTTCGCTAGAGTGACACTAGAATTAGAATCAAACCAGAGTCTTCTTGCCACTACCGGTTAGTTATAAAATAATTAGCTCTTAGATGTATTAGTAACATGTTAGTAATATTTTTTTAATTAGTATATATATGCTTATTAAAATACTTAAATATTAAATTAATAAAATAATTAAATAGTTAATTGTTTGATTAATCTTTATTATTTTATTGAATATATCGAATAATCAGTATGCTTAGTAAATTTGTCAATTAGGGGTTTATAGTTAATTATTTAGTAAAAATAATTAAATTGAGATTATTTAGTTATAAGAAAATAAATTTTATTTGCTATTAATGTATATTTATGCATATAAATTTATTTTATTAGTTTGTTAAAAAAACTAATTAAATGTGTTTGTTTTGTTTTTACATTAAATTTTTTAACTATCAAAATATTAAATTTGTATAATTGGTATTGTTAGTAAAATTATTAATCAAATTACAATTATAATATAGTATTACATCAACGAAAAAATGGATCGTAGTTGGATGTACGATCAACATTATCCTGGAAGAGCTGGTATGAAGCGACGTTTGTTCAAGGAGTTGAAGAGTTGTTCTTTTTGCTAAGCATCAAAAGGTATTTGAGCTACAAGGAGGAATTAGATCTCTGTGCACGAAATGTGAGCTTCGACATATAAAAAATGAAGGAGAAGTCAGACTTCATTTGTACAATAATGGGTTTAAGCTAAATTATTAAATATGGACCCATTAGGCGAGGTAGCACCTAGGGTAGCAGCTCCTACGGTTGATTTACGGGTCGAAGTAGAGGCTTGTGCATCTACCAGAATGGTGTCAGGATAAATTTTTGGACTAATACTTGACTCTCTAGGCCTATCGTGGATATTAATGGGATACTTTATAATTTACATAGGGACTCTAAAGTTACTAAGTGATTTTACAGTGAACGATAGATGGTCCATCCCTGCGGATCTCATTAATCATTTCCTTCAGCTTCATTTTGAAATTCAAGATGTTGTTATTCCTGCTGTTCCGGTGGAGGATCAACTGATGTGTGATTGTTCTAATTCTGGTGATTTGACTTTCAAATATTATTTCCTCTTCCACAACCATGTTGGCCATGCGGTTCCTTGGACCAAGACAATTTGGAAATTTTTTACCCCGCCTGCTAAATCCTTTATTCTTTGGAGGCCTCTTCACAACAAAATTCCAACAGATTATCAACTTTGGATTAGAGGTTGCACCGTTGTTTCTATCTGGAGTCTTTGTGGTAGTGCTTCAGAGACCTCTCAACACCTCTTCCTTGCTTGCCCTTTTGCCAAACATATTTGGAATTGGATGGGAGGTATCCTGAGCATCCATATTGATACTTCCTCTTTTCAAAACATCTTAACTTCAACTTCTCAGGGTTGGAGCTTCCAATTGAGTGATATTGTCTCTACTGCGATTGTTAACATTTTTTGGGCAATTTGGTACTAAAAGAATCATGCTAGATTTGATACTCATGTGACCCCCTTACACTTGGCTATCAATTTAATTATTTCCAATGTGACTTTAGTAGGAAATGCTTTTAAGTCTACAGTGTCTTCCTCTATTGTTGAGTTTATGATTATAAAGGTCTTCAATGCCATGCATAATTACAGAAATTCTTTAAATATTAAAGAGGTTATTTGGATCTCCCCTGCTCCTTACATGATAAAAAGGAATCCTAATGGTGCTGCTAAAGGGTGTCCTGGTCTAGTTGCTTGTGGCGGTATTTTTAGAGACAAATGTCTGCTATCCTTGGTTGTTTTTTTGCCTCCATCAGAAAGTCTTTAACCTGATATCTGATAATCAATGGCCGGTTATACAAGAGAGGATTCTCCCACCGCTCTTAAGATGCCTCACAAAGAAGGAGGCCGAATATGTCCTCGGTGAGATTCATGAAGGGTCCTGCGGATGCCACATAGGAGGATGATCGCTGGCAACTAAGGTTCTACGTGTTGGTTACTACTGACCTACCACAAACAAAGATAGTACCAACTACATGCGGTGATTCGACAAATGCTAGTGTTTTACCAATATACCCAAAGCTCCACCCTCTGAGCTTCAGTCCATACTGTCTCTATGGTCGTTCCACATGCGGGGTACAGACATCCTAGGACCATTCCCAAGGCTCCCAGCCAAGTTAAATTCCTGATTGTCGCCATCGCTACTTCACCAAATGGATAGAGACAGAGTTGGTTGTAGCCATCTCCGCAGAAAGACTTCGATTCATTTACTAGAAGAAAATCATATGCCGATTTGGCGAACCATCCACAATCGTAATCGACAACGGCACGCAATTTTCCAGCAACTCGATCGTCGAACTCTGCTCTGAATGGGAAATCATGCAAATTTTTACTTCAGTCAAACTTCCACAAACCAACGGATACTTCAGAAGGTGGTTTAAAGCGACGAGCTTTGCCAAACCTCGAGCACGACTCGGTTTCCCTCTCTCGTACGGTACGTTAGGTTTCTCCTGATCGAATTCTGGAGGTCGTTTAAAGCATAGAGCTTTGCCAAACCCTGAGCATGACTCGGCTTCCCTCTCCGTTCTCGTACGGTACATTGGGTTTCTCTTAATCAAATCGTGGGGTGGTTTAAAGTGAAGATCTTTACCAAAACCCGAGCACGACTCGATTTCCTCTGTCCTCGTATGGTACATTGGTTTTCTTCTGATCGAATTCAGGAGGTGGTTTAAAGCGAATACACTACAAGAAAAGAAGCCATTAGCGACGGAAATTAGCGAGGGACTAATGGTCCCTCGCAAAAATTGGGATTAGCGATTGTTAGCCTGCATTTTCGACGGGCTAAACTTAAATGCAGTCAACGAGGTTTGACTTGGTGGATTTAAGAAGATAAACTACCATTTCGACAGCAAGAAGCTGCAAACAGGGAGAATCAGCGTAGCGCATAACTTAGCGAAATTTGGAAAGCTGAAGCCAGTAGTTCGACAGGAAGATGAACAATATCCAGATAACAGGTCAAGTCAAAGAGTGCTAGTCGAGAGAGACAACAACAATGTAGTCGAGAGATGGAGCAGTTACTTGGTCGAATTAGCCAAACAGTTAGCTTAGTTTTGAAACCACTGTGCGGTTATTAGTTTTTCTTTATAAATAGGTGTTTTTTACATAGAACAAGGGTCGCGAATCATTTGTACAAAGTTCTGAAAACACTCCTACTTCCGCATATTAGAGAAAAGCGAGTCAAATCACGAACAATGTATGATCCTGTGTACCAACTTTAAATTCAATGCAATGTCTTTACCATTCCTTTAAGATTCCTGCAATTTACTTGCATTTGATCTTCTTTTCTTTGTTTCTTTACGATTCCTGCAATTTACTTGCATTTGATCTTATTTTCCTTATTTGTTTAAGTTTCTGAAACCCTATACGTTTATGCACTTCTTCTTAAACACTTTGTACTTCACTCTCCATTTCGTTATCGTTTTTTCCTTCATTAAACGGTTATCACCATCATTTTCAACCAAACCGTAAGAACCTTAACTATTTTCATTAAAGACTTTAACACAAATGTTCTGAGATGTTTCTAGTTGGTCTCGCGAGCAACACACACGTGTAACTAGCAGTGTTTACCAAAAACCACGGTAAACAGCGACGGAATTTGCGAGGGAATAGGGGCTGTCGTATTTTTGAAAATTAGCGACAGAAATTTAGACATTAGCGACGGAAATTCCCTCACTAATGGCTTGGGCGGGAAAATTAGCGACGGAATTTCAGTCCCTTGATAATTCCCTCGCTAATTTCTGACAGTTTTCAGATGATGGGACTCAGTGCAGGGGTTGGTAAATGTGCAGCAATTAGCGATGGACAGTTTCGTCGCTAATTCCCTCGCAAATTTTTTTACTTTTTTTCCTTAAATCCGTTTACACCCTCACTCTTCTTTCTCACTCACAACACCCTCACTCTTCTTCTCTCCTCTTCACCCTTCCTCTTCCCTTACTCTTCTTCTCACTCACACCACCACCACCACGCCACCCTTCCTCTTCCCTCACTCTTCTCCTCTCCTCTTCTTCTCACTCACACCACCACCACCACGCCACCACCACCGCCGCCACCACTCTCACTCCTCTCTCTCTCTCTCCCTTACTATTCTCCTTTCTCTCTCTACCATCCACACATCACCACCACGCCACCTTCACCACCACCACCACCACCACGCCACCACCACGCCGCCACCACTCTCACTCCTCTCTCTCTCTCTCTCTCTCTCTCTCTCTCTCTCTCTCTCTCTCTCTCTCTCTCTCTCTCTCTTTCTCCCTTACTCTTCTCCTTCTCTCTCTACCATCCACACATCACCAGCACGCCACCTTCACCACCACCACCACGCCACCACCACTCTCACTCCTCTCTCTCTCTCTTTGGAATTAATAATAATAATAATAATAATAGTAATAATAATTAATAATAATAATAATTAAAATAATATAATAAAAAAGCAGATTTAAAAAAGAAACAGAAACAGTCAAACTTAGCGAGGAAATTAGCGACGGATTATTCCCTCGCTAATTAGCGAGGGATTCAAATTCCCTCGCTAATCCCAGTAGCGAGGAGGGAATTAGCGAGGGAACCAGTCCGTCCCTAATTCCCTCGCAAATGACCATTAGCGATGGATTTAGGTCATTTTGCGAGGGAAATTTCCCTCGCTAATGACCAAATTTTTGTAGTGATAGCTTTGCCAAACCCCAAGCACGGCTGAGTTTCCCTCTCCGTCCTCATACGACACGTTGGGTTTCTCTTGGTCGAATTCAGGAGGTGGTTTAAAGCGAAGAGCTTTGTCAAAATCTGAGCAATCACTCAGTTTCCCTCTATCACTCAGTATGGTACATTGGGGTTCTCCTAATTGTTTTTCAGAGGATGGTTTAAAATGAAGAGGCTGACCAAAAGATCGGTTGAATGCAAAAAATAAAGAGAAGGGAAGGCTAAATGCAGCAACGGACAACTTTATTTCCCCATAAATACACATACAAGAATCACCCCAAAGGGACTAAAATTAAGAAATAACAAGAGCAACAAGCCAAAACAATCTGACTTGGAACGGGATTTATAAAGTCCAAAGATAACCCGCCCGAGACCATCATCATAACCCGCCCGAGAACGAACATCGCTACCATGTAGTATAGAGCATCGTAGGATTCATTTGTTACTATAAATACTGCATGCTACTATTGTATTAAAGATCTCTAGTTCCACATACTCAGAGGTCTCCCTTACTAAGAGAATCTCTTTAAGGATTGTACCACTCTCATTTTATATATAAGAATAGTCGGTGTATCATTTATCACTTTGGAGTGATGTTGGAAGAATAAGTCAAACAATAAACAATATATAAAAAACACTCACATTAAACAAAATAAAACAAATCAAATATATATAACTCTATATACCCTTTAATCTAAATTATCAAAACATAATTTTTTTTGACACACCTAAACATCACTTTAAATATGTTTGATTAAATATGTTTTTAGTCTTTATAAAATTTCACAATTTTAATTTTAGTCCCTATTAAATTTTCGTCAGCTTTTAGTCCCCACAATATTTTTCAACAGCAGATTTACTCCCTATAAAATGTCTACTCATTTATACCTTTCAAGTTTTTTAATGATATTTTGCATACGTGTTAAGAACATTATAAACATCTTCTGCATGAAAATTTGGAATTTTTTACCGAGAGATTAATTAAATATGAGATTTTTAGGCACCAAAAACTCAAGAAACAAAAGATGGGAAATATAGACTTAGAAACTGAATTTTGAACTTATTTTTTCTATAGACTTCTATCGTAAGACATAGAGTGTACATACAAAGCTTCATTCAAAAATTTGAAGGATATACATGAACTAACATTTATAAGAACTAAAAACATATTTAAACCATATATATATATATATATATATATATATATATATATATATATATATATATATATATATATATATATAACTCAATTGAGCTCAATCAAAATTTTTAAAATTTAGTTGTCAAAAAAACTTTTAAAAATTAAATTGATGGAGAGGTGGTATATGGTGATGTCAATTTTCGTACTCTCTATACCATGCAATGCATTAATCATTTCTGACTTTCGGGTGAAGACATGTACGTACTCAACTTTCACATGTAGACTTGCTTTTTCACATGTGAAATTCTAGGGAAGCTTCACATGCATTCGACCCTTGTGATCATTTACCACACAATTTCCACACACTTTAAAACCACTACGACTCTTTCCCTTCCCACTATATATAACAAGTTCATTGAACCACATTGCTCGCACAATCAAATTGTCTTTCAACAACACTCCCAAACTGCTAGCTTTATCTATTGTATTTGATATTTCCATTTAACAAAAAATCATGGTCCAAGAAAAGAAGATAGTGGACGAGGTATCTGGTTGGCTTAGAATCTATGACGATGGTTCAGTAGACCGGACATGGACCGGACCACCTGAGGTGAACTTTATGATCGAACCGGTCACTCCCCATGATCAATTCATCGATGGAGTTGCCATCCGCGATGTGACCACCACCACCACTCACGGTTCCAACCAGCGTGTCCGACTTTACCTACCAGAGAAAACACCCAAAGATAATAACAAACTACCCATACTCTTCCACTTGCACGGCGGCGGGTTTTGCATAAGCGAACCAGATTGGTTCATGTACTACAACATATACACTCAGTTTGTCCGGTCCACTCGGACTATTTGCGTCTCCTCATTCCTTCGTCGTGCACCGGAGCACCGCCTCCCTGCTATAATTGATGATGCTTTCGCGGTGCTCCAGTGGCTACAATCAGTGGCCAGGGGAGACGCGAACGACCCCTGGCTTGAGGAGCACGGTGACTTCGACCGGGTTTTCCTCATAGGAGACAGCTCCGGAGGAAACCTAGTACACGAACTGGCATCAAGAGCCGGTTCAGTCGACTTGAGTCCAATTCAACTAGCAGGAGGAATCCCAATCCATCCAGGTTTTGTCCGGTCGAACCGAAGCCAATCCGAATTAGAAATGCCACAATCACCGTTTTTAACATTGGATATGTTGGACAAGTTCTTAAGCTTAGCACTACCAATTGGAAGCAACAAGGACCATCCTATCACGTGCCCAATGGGCTTGGCGGCACCACCACTTGAAGGGCTGAAACTTCCACCATTTTTATTGTGCGTGGCGGAGAAGGACTTGGTTAGGGATACAGAGATGGAGTACTATGAGGCCATGAAAAAGGCTAACAAGGAAGTGGAACTCTTTGTTAGTGAGGGAATGACACATAGTTTTTATCTCAACAAGATTGCTGTGGATTTGGACCCCAGTGTTAATGCTCAAATGGTTGCTTTGATTGGTAGAGTCAAGGAATTCATTGATATGCATTAATTGATCAGATATTTTGTTACCGTGTGGTGTCTATCGATCAACAACCGACAAGAGTGTCTTCTTTTGTCTTCTTTTTGTTGCTATATATGTTGTTGGTAGCCTGGTAGGTATTGCAGCTTTTTTATGTATTGCATCCTTTTTACAATTTACTAAGCCTTTTTCCAATTAAGCAATAATACTCCACTTGGATACGAATGTAATACTTAAATACTTAAAAGACTAAAATAATTAGGAAAATTGAAACGAATTTGTTGTCCTTGGTATAAACGAATACCGCTGGCCTAGTGGCTTAATTTACCCTAAAACATGGGGTCGATTCGGTGCTCCCGGGTTTGATTCTCGCAGTAGACAAATTCGGTGTTGGCCAGTGCGAAATTTGATCCTAAGCACGAGCGGAGATTAGTCTTTCGGTTAAAGCGTTGGAACACTCCGTGAGTAGCTAACAATGGTCTGAACCAAAAATAAAGCAATGAGGAGGAGAAAAGTGGAGCATATCAAAGAATATAAATCCTGAGGGTGTCTCCAAGTCAGCACTTCAGCTGTGCACTCCCTCCAAAAACCCCCCATTTCCCTCCAATTTTTTGGCCACTTGATTGCCACCATGTGGTCCACCATGTGTCTTGCTCTTCTCCATTCTTTTCTTGCATGCCCAACACGTCTTCCATACCTATCCACCAAACTCCTCTCTCTTCATCTCTCTGTCATTCTCACCGAAGCCCCCATACACCAGCAACCCAACCTCCATCGATCTATGCCCATTGCATCTCCTTCACCTCTCTATGCAGCCATCTTCATACCACCCCACGTGATGATCTTGGACTTGTATGTCAGACACAACAATTCTCACACGGAAAGAAAATTTCATCATCGGTACTTTCTCCCTCCGTCCATTTTACGTTGAATCCCTCTCCCCATCCTTCTTCCTTCCTTCGATCTCCCTCCCCTTGTCTCCCTCAGCGCAGCCAAAACCCACACCCTCATCGCGGCCAAACCCGTCTCCTCCCCATCCTCCTGTCTCCGTCGCCATCTCCTGCCTCTCTCTCTCTCTACCACCCATCTCCGACGCGAGAAAGAAGAGAAGAAGTCGAGATGCACACAACACAACTCAATTCGAGAACCCTACTATCAAAGCCTTCAGTCATCGTCCTCTACTCTCTTCTTACTCCATATAAAAAGTAAAGAAGATGCAACCCTAAAAGTTGCTACCAACAGCAACGTAAGAAAAAACAGAGAAGAGAAGGGAGAACAAATGCATGCAAGTCGACATCTAGCCTTCTTCAAGTTGTAAGTAACTATTATGACACTTTTTTTATGATTTTCTCTTTTCATTCTCTTTGTTCCTTCAAATTCTGGTTTCGATGTTGGGTTTTTTTCTTTTGCGGTGCAGAAATCTTGATATTGATTTCTTCCTCACTTAAACTTCAAGGTTAGTTTCTCCACCATATTTATTAAACCTGATTTCGGTTTTTTCTTTGTCAATGGGTTTTGTTCTTTGTTCTTTCCTTGAACTCAGTTTTCTGCATTTAAAAAGGGGTAAGATTTGTTTATTGTTCTTCCCCTAATTTGGGTTTTGTTCTTTCTGCATTTAAAAATAAGGGTTTCTTCATCTCTTAATTTATTTTGTCATTTGCTTCATGTTCTGTTTGATAATAAAAAAAATATGAGGATTCTATACATGTTATGTTTGATGAAATGTCTTAATGATGAGGGAAAAACCTTAGATGATTGGGTCAATATGATAATTTACTTGCAAGTAAGAAATATAGCTTTAGCCACATGTTGTGTTTTTAATCAAATATTTATGGATTGTTGTCTATTACACGGGTGCTTCAAAAAGATTTATGGGTTTACATGATGCTTATCTTTCATTAAATTCTACTTACATATTTTGAACTCTAAATTTTATTGTAGGAGAAATGATATATTTCTTCTTTGATCACTTTTTTAGTTCATAATAGTTGATTTCATTTTGTTGGAATAACTATTGTTGTGAATGCATTTGAACATTATAATTTAAATCCATTTAAAATTATTTCTTCTGATTCTACACGCAGGTTTCCAAACAGTCCCTATTCAAGACTTTTTAGCATCTCCAATTTCTTGGCTTCTATTTGGTGAAGATATTGACATAAAGGAAGTTAATTTGAAGCTAGAGTTGTTACAGAATGATGGTTTGAAAAACACATCTATTTGGGTTTGGTGTGTTGAGTGTGATGACTGTGCTTTGTGGATTTAAGGCTCTGTGAGTTTTGTAGCTTAAGGAAGTGGAATGAGGTCTGTGAGTATTGTAGCTTAAGGAAGTGAAATGAGGTCTATAGTATAATATTCTTATGGAAAAAGTATGTTTACAAGTAATTGGTCATTTTTTCTATATGGGAATGTTCTTCAATTTGAGAATGGTTACTACTTGCTATACATAATTTCCTAAAAAAATGTTGGTTTGTATTATTTACGGTATTCATTAAGCATATCAATTTATAATCCTAGGTAGATGGCGAAAGAACTATTTTATTGCTAATCGCAGGAGTTATGTATCTTTGGGTTTATTTCAGTGCATTTATGTTTTCAGCATCTGGTTTTCTATTATATAGTTGTTTAGCATGTAAATTTGATAATTTTGTGAAGCTTTTTTTGTTGTTGAAACGTATATGTAGTTCTGGAATTCAGCATTTGTTGTTAAAAAATGTGTTTTTCTTTGCTTGCAGAAGGTTAGGTCACTTGTGGTTTTGAAGAAGCATTGCTGGGTTTTTTATTGTAAGCAAGTCCTTAGTGTGGTTTGAGGATCTGGAGGACCCGACTCATTCCATTTGTAAAGATTGAACTTGCTTCTATGCTAAATTGGTTCTTTCTTCTACAAGAACTCAAGCAGGGTATCTTGGAAATCCAATTTTTACATGATAGTTTTGAACTTTTCTATTGCCCTTATTTTAATATAGGTAAGGCCTACAGAAAAAACGGTCCATGATTTGCGCAAGAAAGTGAAAATTTTGCAGGTGCTTTTATTACTCTCTGTATTCTCTAAATGACCACTTCAGTGACCTCCATATGTGGGAATCACTATCTTTCTAATCTAACTCCTTGTGAGCTACATGCAGGCAGCGGGTTATAATTCAATTGAGGCCGAAGACTGGGAAGTGGCTACAAGTGGGGATGAGATGAGCAAGATGGAGTCTTTTCTTCTTGATAAGAACCATAAAATGGAAATGAACTAACACAGTTTAAGGTATGATCGTGGGTTTCCAAGCAATGAAAAATTGAATTGAAAAGTATTTTGAACCTAAAGTTTGTATACTTTGTATTCCTCTTTTGGATTTTGTCATTTTTATGATGATTTTGTTGTCATTGAAATTTAGAAAATTATGTAATGTTGGGTGAAATTGTAAATTCTTGATTATATTAAACTATGTTAGATGTTTTCATAGACTAACTTTTGTGTTTTGATGAGCAATTTTATCCCCACCTTAATAAGCATCAAGTTTGAACCATTCATAATCGCCATCACCACCTGTTAGCAACATTTGGATTCAGTCTCCTACTTGACCATGCACTTTTCGGTGTCCTCAGCTTACATGTGAAGGATTCAGCAGTTGTGTCCACTATCAAAGAAGTAGGCTGATAGGTGAATCATTCTATTCCGTGTTACATATATGCATTATATTCTTATTATTTTCAAAAGGGATTATGTGTTGACTCATCATATTATGGTAGTGGGAAAAGCAATATCATGCATTTTCAGGATTCACAATCCATTTATTAAATAGTAGGTTTCCAAGCAGAAAGGGAATTCAATATTGTAAGCTATGTATCTAAAGATATAAGTGTTTTTTGTCTAACAGGGTAAAAGTGGCTGTGCCAAGAGCCTCTGTGGGTGTTTTGGAAGCAAATCTAAAGCTCCCCATTCCAGCTAAAATGTCCAACTGGTTCTATTTCTCCATTTCTGATTTGTGGATGGGGAATTTCCAAACGGCGCGGCATCTCAATGGTATTTAGTGTTTTTCCTCTGCAGATTCAAAGAACGATTTTGCAAATATTTGTTTAGATTTACATTTTCCTGCCACTACTGAATTGAACCTTTTGTTGACCTGGATGCTGAATTTACTGTACATTAGATTTAAGTAAACAATATGCTCTTTAATATGCAGCAATGTGCCAAATACTTCCAAGAAAAAATTGAAGCTACTGGTAATAAGAAACAACAAGGGAATGTGTTCTCTAAAGCTCATATCTTTCAATTTATTTACCATCCAAACTACTGTTATTGAGTTGATATCTTTAACTCTAATGTTTTTGGTTTTCTTTGAACCCACTTGCAATGAGTCGTATGTGTTACTCATTTCTAATTAATATATTTGTCTGTGTAGTCTTACTGCTATTGTTGGATTCTCATCTTTAAATGTCATGTTCCTTAGTGTAGTTCGAAGCTAAGATCATTTTTTCCACATTATACAGCTATGTGCCAAGTTTTAAGATAAAATTTAAGCTTTGCTAATCAGAAAGAAGAAGAGAATGCATTGTTTAAAGTTGTTTATACTGTGACTAAATTCTCCCATCAAATTTTATACTATCTTGGTTAGTATTAAGTGCTGGTTTGTAAGTGGATGTCTAACTACTAGCTCCTTTAGCTTAAACACTTCCATTTAAGCTGCTTCTCTTTACCTTTTCGGCACAGGCTACTAAAACTTTGAATTCTTGATTATCTTAATTTCATCAAGTAGGTATTATTTTTTAATGAACAATAAGATCTTATTTATTCATAGAAATTACAATCAACTTATTTGTTGATATCTCTTTCTACTCTTTGGTTTTTTTAGATCCTTTGCTAACACTAAATTATGAAACATGTTTTATCCATTTCCTTTTATAGCTCTTTGTTTCGTCATTTGTTTACATTCATTCTTTTATTCTTTTGTATAGCAAATCCATGGCAGGACGCGTGGAGACTAAAAGTTCCTATCTTTCGCCTTTGGACAATTCCAAAATAAGCCTCTATGAAGACTAAATCAATGATATGAAATGATCAAGTCACTTGCCTATGACTTTTGTGGATATCTTCTGACCTCTTTTTGTGCGTGCCAACCCTGTCTTAAATAAAAGTAGTTAGGTCCAATGTATAAATGTTTTTAATAGTCTTGGAGAGGTTTGAAATCCATTTAGGTTATAATTCCTTTTAACCTACCGTACTACAAATGAAAACTTATGTAATGTCTTAGTTTGTGACATGTTATATAGTGTGTTGTTGCCTGAGATCTTAAATAGAATAAATTGCCCTGATTAGAAAATACAACCTTTTCTTATCATATAATAACTATCTTTTCTACAATCATTGTTGTTTTCCTTGAGTTTCTAGACTTTTTATTTGTGATATTATAACATAAATCTCGACTATGTTTTATGCCTTTAATTTTGTTTTCTAATTCCCTTTAATTTGTGTAATAATTTTCAATCTACCTAACAAATTTTAGTATTACAATTACAATATTATGTATTCGCTAACAAATTTTGAGGTTTTTACAATTGTATTTCAAACTCTAAACAAATCTATTAAATAGACTCCTTTACAGCCATAATGCTCATTTTTATGTTCTTTTTATGCTTAAACATTCCCTGACATGATTTTTATTAGTTTCTTTTACCCTTGCATGATTTCTATTTGATTTGCATGGTTACTGTTGTTTACTTTTACCCTTTATTTCATTTGTCTCATGTCATTACTTTCTGTATAGGCATCATTCCAACTACTTTCATTTTTTTTTCTCTTTTAGATAATTTTAGTTTTACTCATACTTTTTGTATCACTCTTTCACAGAGGCTCCTTAAAATTCCAAAAGCTTTTTATAGAGATTATCATCAGCGCTTTCCTTTTAAGCTTTGGATAGAAACAGATCCTGGGACACCATATCGTGCCTTTGTTTTTGTGGATGAACGTGGTACTACTTATCTAGACACAGATACCGGTCGTGTTATGGAGGTTTTCGGAGCTAATGGTTTGTATGGAACACCTCAGAGTAGAGACGCTCAACTGACTTATTTAATTAAGTTCAAATGGTGTTTTTACCATACATTGTCCAATGTCAACTGAACGACTTCGCCCAAGGATGATACGTAATCAACCACCACCAATTCAGATTGTCTACCCTAACAATGAGGATGTCCAGCAACCTATTGAGCAGAACCCTACCAACACTTCTGTTTTTGAAGATGGCCTAACCCTTGATAACCCAATTATTATGTAATAACTAGCATTTCTACTCCTGTTATCGCTTTTTCTTTCGTCACTATCTTTTTGAATCTTCTAAACATATCTTAGTTGTTGGAATTTGACTTTAATTACTATTAACCTAATTTTGGTCTTATAATGCTTCCGTAGACCCTAAAGCTTTGGCCCCGTACATCGCACGGGTGACCCCACTAGTCAAATTCAAAGTCTACTTTTTACGTCTACATATTACTTAGATGTGTTTTACCACCAGATTATAATTCCGTGAGAAGGAATTTGAATTTGTTGACTTCATATATATAATATTTTTTAAAATTTAAAATTTAATTCACAATTTTTTCTACTACTCCTAATTTTACTAAGGGTGTTGTAAATAAGGGTGTTGTAAATAAGATTCAGCTTTTAATACATTAAAAAATAGGCTAATATTTCTTATAAATTGGAAGGAAAAGATACATTTTATTTCTTATATGGTCAAACATTGGTCATCGAGTTGTAGTGGTGGGTAGAATTCAACGGTTCTAATTGTGTCTTATTCTTTAAATTTCAAAGCATGCATGTGTGGGTATGCTTTGATTTTGCATTTTAAAAGACTTGAATTATGATTTAATTATACAACTATTTATAAAAAGAAAAGCAGATCTAATAGTCTATAACCACTCATCTCATGCTGTCAAAAAAAACCACTCATCTCATCTCATGTATATATAAAAGTACTGTCTCACTTTTATCAACAAAAAAAATACTCCCTATAATATGATTTCAACTTTACCTTAGCTAATTATTTAATATTTATTTAATATTTAATATTATTTTTTATTAAAAAACTTTACCTTAGCTTATTATTTAATATTTATTTTTATTTATAAACTACAATTATAATCGTAGTTTTTTTTATAAAGGAATAATCGTATCGTAGTTATTACATTATAATTTTTTAAATGACAAATTACACTAGTGAAAGCACTGGGGTACTCCTATTTGATTACAAGCCAATCAAAGAAGAGGTAATATGATCAAAGCAAACGACCATAGAGAGCAAAAAGTACAGAAATATAGTGAGTTGATTTGATCAATGTGTGCCACTTTATTCTAAATTTCCCAGCTTGATTTTTTTGTTGATTAGAATATTAGACTTGTGAGTGGATTGACGAATTCAGAAACTTTCATTAGTGGGGGAAAAATATAATTTATAACATTTTATCAAAAAAATATTATAAGTTTTTACTATGTACATAATTTCATGACAAATAAAAATCTAAAATACCTAAGGGCTTGGTTGATCTAATTTTTATATCCAGTTTTGAAAATTGTTTTAGCTTTGCTGTTTTTAAAACAGAAAAATGAAAACAGGTGAGAGCTGTTTTTGTTTTTTACTTCTCTTTTTAATTTGGGAAAATCGGAGATTCAAATGGTGTGTGGTGGAGAGGTGAAGACAAAGTGGAGAAAGTTCTGTTGGACTACTTCAAAGACCTGTTCTCAACCTCTAATCCTACTGACAATGAAGACATTTGTGAGGCTGTGAAAGGGAAATTATCTGAGAAGCATGTTGAGTGGTGCTCAAGAAGGTTCACTGGTACTGAGTTTAAGGAGGCTATTGGCCAAATACATCCACTCAAAGCCCCTAGCCCTGATGGATTACCTGCATTATTCTACCAAAAGTACTGGCACATTGTCGGCCATGATGTCCAGTCCATGGTCCTTGATGTCTTGAACAACCACAGATCTCCACATGACCTAAACAAGACATATATTGCTCTCATTCCCAAATGTAAGAACCCCACTACCCCCAAGGACTATAGACCTATAGGCTTGGGCAATGTAACCATGAAGATCATCACAAAAGTTATTGCCAACAGGATTCACTACAAGAATAACTGCTGTTTCCTGCCATTTTTTCTGACGAACTCTAGTCCGTCGCAATTTCCGACGGATTTCCGACGAAAAAGTCGTCGGAAATGTTTAGCAAAAGAGGCGCTAAAATTTCCGCTTACGTTTGCGACGAAATTTTTTTTCGTCGCAAATTTCCGACGGATAGTTTCGTCGGAAACCTCTAAAAGTCCGTCGGAAAGTAAGAGATCCCAAATTAAAGGGTACCTCTTCCCACGACGTTCTCATTTCACTCTCACTTCTCTCTCAATCGCCTCCCTCTCGTCTTTCACCCTCCATTGCTCACTCTCCTCCGCCATTGCTCACTCTCAATCGCCTCCCTCTCCTCCGCCATTTCTCACTCTCGCACTCGACCATCATTCTCTCTTCTCATCACAAAACACTCTCGTCTCTCCCTCTATCAATCAGCAGCGACACCTCTCTCTCTCTCTTTCTCTCTCAACCATGACCGCCTCTACCTCCATGACCGCCTCTACATCACCGCCTCTCATTCGCTCTTCTCTCTTATTCTTCTTAAATGGTAAGTGTTTTTCTTCTTCTCTACTTCTATTTTTGGTTGAATCAAAACCCTAACCCCTTCCATTTTTGAATGAAACCCTAAATCCCCATTTTTGGTTAGAATCAGTAGCTGTTAGGGTTTCCAAAATCACCAAAAATTGCGACCCCTTCCAATTTTGAATGAAACCCTAAATCCCCATTTTTGGTTAGAATCAGCAGCTTTTAGGGTTTGATTTAAGTTTGATTAGTTGTTGTTGTGGATTTTCTTATAACTGTAAATTTGGTTTTTGTGTTTCTAGGTGTGGCCACTGTAAGAGCCTTGCTCCAGAGGTGATTCGATTTCTTTTTTTCTTCTTATTTTTGGTTTTTAATTTAAGTAAAATAAAATGGTTGGATTGTGCAAGTGCTGATTTTCTATCATTTATTTTTGCAGTATGAAAAAGCTGCTTCAATCTTGGCCAGTAATGATCCTCCGATTGTTTTGGCTAAAATTGATGCCAGTGAGGAGGCAAACAGAGACCTTGCTTCACAATTCGAAGTCAATGGATTCCCAACAATTAAGATTCTGAGAAATGGTGGAAAGAACGCTCAAGAATACAAAGGTCCTCGTGAAGCAGATGGCATTGTTGACTATGTGAAAAGACAAAATGGTCCTACATCAGCTGAACTTAAATCTGCTGATGATGCTAGTGCCTTGATTGGTGAAACTAAAGTTGTTATTGTAAGTGTCCCCAACCATTGTACTTTTGCTTTATTAGGATTTCCATGTTGAAGCTTTAGAGAAATTCGTTGATGAAGCTAGTACCCCTGTTGTTACTGTATTTAACAATGACCCAAACAATCATCCTTTTGTTGTCAAATTCTTCAACAGTCCCCATGCAAAGGTAATATGCTATCTAATTCGATCAACAGTCCGAACATGTATTGATGTCTTTTCCATGAGTGTACTAAATTAAGGTTTTAAAATTGACAGGCAATGTTGTTCATCAACTTCACCACCGAAGACTCTGTATCTTTCAAATCAAAATACCATGAAACTGCTGAGCAATTCAAACAACAAGGAATAAGCTTTCTGGTTGGAGATGTTGAGTCTAGTCAAGGCGCCTTCCAGGTGTATATCAAATTATTTAATATTTGTTGATAGTTATTCTTTGTTCAATAATATCAGTATCTCTGTTTCTGACATTGTGATTGACTTTTCTTGACAGTATTTTGGACTAAAGGAAGAGGATGTGCCTCTAATTATTATTCAGCATAATGATGGGAAGAAATTTTTCAAACCCAACTTGGAAGCTGATCAAATTTCTACTTGGTTGAAGTCATACAAGGTATAGCTCATTTCTATTAGTAGCTGATTGCTTAGTTAGGATATATCATGCGTGAAGATCCTCTTCCAGATGCAGATCCAAATGAGACAAGGGGCAAGATGTTCACATGCAAGCAGCTCCTTCCCAAGCTGAATTGCTCTACAAGAATTTCAAGGTCATGAAGGAGAAATTGAAGTCTCAAACGAAGGACACCATTATTGAGAAATATGGCAATGCAGCTGATGAGGACAAACTTCCTAGAGAACTTCTGATGTGTCAGACTGAGAGGCAAGTTGAGTATTCTATATTTTTGTTGTCCAGCAATTGCAATTTGCATATCAGCCTAATTCTTCAAAGTTGAGTATTCTCATTCTTCAGAGTGAGAGCAAGAACAAAGCGTTTCAGCCGTTTAGAGGGCTCTATGAGCAGTGGGAGGTAATTGAAAACCCTAATCGTACAATGATACTTTGATTGAAAACCCTACTTTGTTTGACACACTCATTCTTGTGTTGATGTTCTGAGAATTTATTGTTAATTGTGGCACGACAATTAGCTTAAAATGATTCTATCTTTCCACTAATGGCCTTGTTATTTGCAGTGTTGCTACAGAGCCTAATTTCTAGGAGTGGATCACTACAACAAAAGTTTATGACACATTTCATGAATCTGTGGGTTTCTATATTTCTGATATATCATTTGAAAAATTAATAATTGACTGGATATTTAACTCCATTAGTAGTTCCAGTACTGACCTCACATGTTCTTCATAGGTTAGAATTGCAATGGTTGGAAAATATACGGGCCTTTCAGATGCATATCTTTCTGTACTGAAGGTACATTACTCTTCAATAATTCCCTTTTTTCCATTCTCCGCAACTTGCATTTTTAGTACTTGAATTTCTTAAGAAAGGGATGGTGAACTGTCTTGTATGAGGTACTATTATCAGCCTGTTGGGCACCTTTATTTGCTTTGTCAGTGCTTCCTTATTTTTGTGTCTAATGAGTTGTGAACTGTGGTTTTGTTATTTGTATGTTGTTCAGATTTCATCTGGTAGAAACAAACTCTGCATAACAGTCCCTAACTTTGCTTCATCTCAACAAAGGTAACACACTATCTCAGTTTCCATTGCAATGGTCATGTTGAAAACACCCATTTCAGAAATTTTGTTGAGGTAAAACTAAGTAAACACCCATTTCAACATGAACTGAGACGAAGTTAATATGATGTGTTGTCTACCTGAACTGGATCACTATGTTATCTCACAATTAAGTCTTACAGTAATTAGTTAACCATATGATCGGCACATATATCAAGCTGAAGATTAAGCACTCACTTTGTGTCTCACGTTGAATATAGACTGAAATTGTTTTGTAGTTTATGTGTAGGTTATCTATGGTCTGATCCGCTTTTGGCAGTAGTAATTTTAGTGTTAATAAAGGTCTATTCCACTGTTATGCAGAAACAGTTCTGACTAAATATAGTTGTATTACTGTTCTCTGTCTCATAGCTCCCGTTTTCCATCTCTCTTTCTCTCTCTGGAACTTTGATTTTATTAAGCTGATAACCTATGTAATGCAGGCAAAGTATATCTCTTTCTCTCTCAGGAACTTTTAGTATATTAAACTGATTACCTATGTAATGTAGGCAAAGTACGTGTGAATGGGAAGGTGATAAATAAAGCTGGTACTCCTGTGTCTGAAAACGCTGTTGTGGAGATAATAGCTGAAGTTCCAAAATATGTATGTAGGTGAAGCCATCCAGCTCTATTTAGTATTTACTTGAAATATTATTTCAACAGCAACTTTTATGAAACTTTATTGTTCTTTGACTATTTTATATGTACACAGAGCTGGACATAAGTTGGAAGTTGCAATTGAACAGCTTGGTGTTGATGTTGCTGGTAAAGTGGTTGTCGATTCTGGGTTGTCAACTGGAGGATTCACCGACTGCTTACTTCAGTATGGTGCATGGCATGTTTATGGGGTTGATGTAGGTTATGGACAGGTAACTTATTATGTGCACCAAAATGGTACTTTGGAGTTTTATTTATGAAGCTCTTTGCCTTTTGAACTACTGCAGTACTATCTTTAAATTTAACGATCTGAACTTTTTTGCAAGTTCGGTAAACTCATCTCAATAATTTATCGTACTTTGGATTCTTATTTCTGAGTCTACTTGTTTCATATCTATTTTTATACGCTCTTCTTGTTTTCTTATGGCCCTTCCTGTGTGTAGCCTTTCTGTTGAGCCGTACATAACATGGCACAGTTCTGAAAATTGTATAGGACTAGCCAATTTAATGCAGCAAATTGAGCCAGCGATCCTGATCTAAATCCATCTGAGAGAAAGAAAAGTAGGAAAATGACAAAACACAAGAAAGGTAAGAAAAGACAAAACACGGATGCATCAAATCAGTTGCAGGAAAATGAGAGAAAGAAAAGTAGGCAAGAGATGATTTCTAAGACAAGGGAGGAGGTGATTATTTTTCCCATAAGAATCACTCTGTTCTATTCTGTTTGTTTTGGTTTGTGGTAGAAAATGAGATTCTCCCTATGCTTTGTGTAGGTTGAAGCTGATTACAAGGCTGCATCCTTTACCATGGATGTTATGGAGAGGAGACAGATGCAAACAAAAACTCTCTCTGCTGTGTTTGAGACATACTTTTGCATTTTGAAGCATACAATGCAGTCCATTGCTAGGTGTGGAACCCCACCCACTGCTTGCTCCTTGTCTGAAAGATGAGTTGGAAAACATTACAGGAAGAACCATCTCCATAAAGACACAAAATTGTATACCTATTTTTAGTAATTCTTAGAGATAAGCTATTTTTGCAATTTATTATATTTGAATTCTGAGCTGCTATTAGAGCAGTTTCTGTTTGGAATTTGCTGTAGAGGTTTTATGCGTAGTTTTTATGAAAATTTGATGATATGTGTGTTGTTAATTTATTGTTGTGTCTTTTATAAGTTGTTGGATTTGATAGTTTATAGTTCTGTCAAATTTAGATTGTTAGTTATTATGAATAAGTTACCAGAAGATTTTATTTTTTTTAATTTTTTTTTAAATTTCCGACGGATTTCCGACGGAAATTTTCGTCGGAAAGGATTTTTTGCGACGAATTTGCGACAAACATTTGTGACGGATTTGCGACGAATTTGCGACGAAAATTTGCGACGAATTTGCGACGACTTTACGACGGAGTCATTTGCGACGAAAAAATCCGTCGGAAACGATTTCCGACGAACGATTTTGCGACGACTTTTTGTCCGTCGGAAAGTTCGTCGGAAACGTCAATTTGCGACGAAAATCGCTGCATTTGCGACGAAAAATGCCGTCGGAAATTGTCGATTTTCTTGTAGTGATTAAGCATACTCTCCCATCTGTTGTTGACCATGAGCAAAGTGCCTTTGTACAAGGGAGATTGATCAGTGACAATGCTTTAATTGCTATGGAGTGCTTCCACTGGCTCAAGAAAAAGAAGAAAGGAAAGAAGGGAGTTATGACTCTTAAGTTGGACATGTCTAAGGCATATGATCGTCTTGAGTGGTCCTTTGTTCAAAAGACTTTAACTGCTATGGGGTACCCTGTCTCTATGGTTAGCCTAATTATGAGCTGCATTTCATCTGTCAGATACCAAATACTCATTAATGGGCAACCTAGTGCGATCATCTCACCTCATAGAGGGCTTAGGCAAGGTGACCCCATTTCCCCTTACATGTTCATTCTGTGTGATGATGTTCTGTCAAGAATACTCCATAAGTGTGTGGAAGATAAGAAACTTCATGGTCTTAAAATTGCTAGACAGGCTCCTCAAATCTCTCACATGTTCTTTGTTGATGATAGTCTGATTTTCTCCAGAGCCAGTGTCACTGAAGCTAGAACTATTCTAGATGTTCTCCATACATACGAGCTAGCCTCTAGCCAGGTTTTTAACCTTGACAAATCTGAAGCTTCATTTAGCCGAAATGTGCAAACAAATGAGAAAGAAATGATCTGTGATATGATGGGTGTTAAGGCAGTAGAAGCTCAGTCTAGATACCTTGGTTTCCCTGTTCCCTTTGGGAGATCTAAGAAGGTTATCTTTTCTTTTGTCATGGAAAGAATCTAGAAAAAGTTAACAGGTTGGAAGGAGAAATGTCTATCTAGAATAGGCAAGGAAACTCTGATTAAAGCAGTTGCTCAAGCTATCCCTAACTATATTCTGAGCTGCTTTGAAATGCCTAGTGAATGCTGCAAGGAAATAGATGCTATGCTAGCCAAATTCTGGTGGGGATCAGAGAATGAGGAGAGAAAGATTCATTGGATGAGCTGGAGCAAGCTTTCTAGACCAAAGACAACTGGTGGTTTGGGATTTAGGGGCTTTAAGGAGTTCAATAAGGCCCTATTGGGAAAGCACTGCTGGAGACTAGTAACACAGGAAGGCTCTCTGCTTGGTGCTGTGCTCGAGAGTAGATACTATCCTAGAGGCACTTTTATGGAGACTGAGGTAGGATACCAACCTAGCTATGCTTGGAGGAGTATTTGTAGTGCTAGAAGGATTGTTAGCTTAGGTGGAAATTGGATCATTGGAAATGGAACATCTGGCAGAATTTGAAAAGATAAATAGCTTGGTGATGGTACTCTCATTACGTCAAGGCTAGTTGACAATGATCTTGCTGAAGATGCTCTACTTGCTGAGTTAATTGACACTGGTCTCAAATATTGGGATAGAGGCAGGATTTGTAAGTATTTTAGCCCATGCGATGCCTCAAAAATCCTGAGTACTCCCTTATCCATTAGACTGCCTGGTGACAAACTCTCTTGGTGCCTGGAGAGAGATGGAAACTACTCGGTCAGATCTGCTTATCATTCTCTTTGTGGGGAAACTGATTGAGACAAACCAAGCTCATCTACTGTGACAACTGACCCATTATGGAAGGAGTTATGGAGGACAAGAATTCCAAACGCTGTCAAGAATTTTCTCTGGCGCCTGTCTCAGAATATTCTACCCACCAGAGTCAACCTAAGCAAGAAAGGAATTCAACTGGACCAGGCGTACCCATTGTGTCACTCTGCACCAGAAACTCATGCTCATCTTTGTTGGACTATATGATAACCTTAGAGGGGGGTGAATAAGGTTATGTGCAAAACTTGAATTCTTTTCGGTTTTCAAAACTTTTACAATGATTGTTTAAAACAGATGCGGAAACTAAAATTTAAAGCATTAACAATGTTCGTTTAAATCAAATGCGGAAACTGAGATTTAAACTGTATGATGCACCTAATATGATGCACCTAAGCAGACAGATCAGGCACAGCGTAATATTATGCTATTATCAGAATTCAGGATAGACAGATATGCAACGCAATGTGTAACGCCCCAAAATTAATTAAATATTTATTGATTTAATTAATTATATTAGTTTTATGTGATAGATATAATAATAGAAATATAAGTTAATTATTTTAGTGTGTTGGTGCATATTAAGATTGGAAATAACTAAGTGGAGGGAACTATCCCAATAGGGTATGCGAATAGGGCTAAGGAAAATAGCCCATGATGGGTGATGAGTCTACTTAAGGGAATTAGGTTAGGGTTTCTCTCATAATTAGAAACAAAACACAATTAGAAAGTGAGAAGAGAAGAGGAGAGGGCGACGGCTAGAGAGAAAAGAAGAGAAGAAGGCGTGAATCCACAAGGCACAAGAGAGAGAGAGAGGCGTAGCACAAGGAGAGAGAAGGAAAGCTAGATTTTGTGGTACTTCCTAAGGCTAGGGTTTCGATTCTAAAAGCTAAGGTATCCACGAGTGAAGGCTGTTGTACTTCACTAGTTCGGTCGTGTCGTCGCTCTGATACGTAGCACTCGGGGGGATGAACACTATTTATATTGTTTATGTTATTTTATGGATTTTGATGTTATAAATCTTACATGGTCACTACGTTTGTTTTAGTTGAACCCTTATGATTTTCCGCTGCGTGAATGAGTAAGAGCTGATTTGTTTTTAAGACTAAAAATGCTGTTTGCCGGTTCATCCGAGTGATGAGTGTTATGTATCCGTTTAAGGATTTTTTTTAAGTCGAAAAATGTGACGCTCATTTGTTTGCGAAAACTCTGATATTTTATTAATAATTGCCGGGTAGAAATGGGTGTTACATTAGTGGTATCAGAGCAATGGTTGGTCCGTCCGGCCAAGTCGTCGAGTCGTTGTGTCTGTCAATGACCAATTATTGTCTTTTATTCTAACTGTTGTTTGTGCTGTAGTAATAAGTTAAGATGGCTAGAAGGGACGACGCTGCTATTGCTGCTGCAATGACGGCTATGGCGCAGGCCTTGGGGAATCAGCAGAGCGTTGGCGAGGATGTTGGGTCTCGGAGTTTGGCGACCTTCCAGAGAGAGAATCCGCCTGTCTTCAAGGGCAAGTATAACCCTGATGGAGCATTAGCTTGGCTGAAAGAGATGGAGAGGATCTTCCGGGTGATGGACTGCACTCCGGCGCAGAAAGTTCGTTATGGTACGCACATGTTGGCGGAAGAGGCTGATGACTGGTGGTTAGAGACTAGTCAGAGACTGGAGGATGCAAGTGAAGAGGTCACTTGGACGGTGTTCCGAAGAGAGTTCACAAGGAAGTATTATCCGGAGGACGTTCGGGGTAAGAAGGAGATTGAGTTCCTTGAGCTGAAGCAGGGAGACCTGTCTGTTACCGAGTATGCTGTCAAGTTCGTGGAGTTGGCAAAGTTTTATCCGCATTATAGTGGAGAGACAGCTGAGTTCTCAAAATGCATCAAGTTTGAGAACGGGTTGCGGCCAGAGATCAAGAAGGCCATTGGATATCAGAAGATCCGTACCTTTTCTGATTTGATTGACAGTTGCAGGATCTATGAAGAGGATCACAATGCCCATCGCAAGATTCTTAATGAGAAGAAGAACAAATCTCAGAGTCGTGGTAAGCCGTATGATGCACCTACTGATAAAGGTAAGCCGAAGGCTGATGACGGTGAGAGAACTAGTGGGGGAGATGCTTCCGCTGGCATCGTGTGCTTCAAGTGCGGCAAAGTTGGTCATAAGAGTAGTGCGTGCAATGCCGAGGGGAAGAGGTGTTACCGCTGTGGTAAGTTTGGACATGAGATGTCTGCATGTGAGCATAAGGGGATGCTCTGTTTCAACTGTGGTGAAGTGGGGCACATCAGTAGTCAGTGCCAGAAGCCGAAGAAGGAGAGGGTAAGTGGAAGAGTGTTCGTTTTGGCAGGAACGGAAACTTCTGAAGAAGCATGACGTGGGAGTCCTATTCCGAGTTGTTTGGATCAGGTAAAATTTCGAGGACGAAATTATTTTAAGTGGGGGAGAGTTGTAACGCCCCAAAATTAATTAAATATTTATTGATTTAATTAATTATATTAGTTTTATGTGATAGATATAATAATAGAAATATAAGTTAATTATTTTAGTGTGTTGGTGCATATTAGGATTGGAAATAACTAAGTGGAGGGAACTAGCCCAATAGGGTATGAGAATAGGGCTAAGGAAAATAGCCCATGATGGGTGATGAGTCTACTTAAGGGAATTAGGTTAGGGTTTCTCTCATAATTAGAAACAAAACACAATTAGAAAGTGAGAAGAGAAGAGGAGAGGGCTACGACTAGAGAGAAAAGAAGAGAAGAAGGCGTGAATCCACAAGGCACAAGAGAGAGAGAGGCGTAGCACAAGGAGATAGAAGGAAAGCTAGATTTCGTGGTACTTCCTAAGGCTAGGGTTTCGATTCTAAAAGCTAAGGTATCCACGAGTGAAGGCTGTTGTACTTCACTAGTTCGGTCGTGTCGTCGCTCTGATACGTAGCACTCAGGGGGATGAACACTATTTATATTGTTTATGTTATTTTGTGGATTTTGATGTTATAAATCTTACATGGTCACTACGTTTGTTTTAGTTGAACCCTTATGATTTTCCGCTGCGTGAATGAGTAAGAGCTGATTTGTTTTTAAGACTAAAAATGTTGTTTGCCGGTTCATCCGAGTGATGAGTGTTATGTATCCGTTTAAGGTTTTTTTTAAGTCGAAAAATGTGACGCTCATTTGTTTGCGAAAACTCTGATATTTTATTAACAATTGCCGGGTAGAAATGGGTGTTACACAATGATAATAATAGACAAATATAAACTGTAAAGAAGGTAAAGAGAGAGGGATAGAGATACACCAGGATTTTTACGAGGTTCGGGATAAAAGCCCTACGTCCTCGGCCTCAGGCTTTGCAACCTTTGGACTTGCTGACAACCACTATATGAAGAATGTTTTACAAACAGGCAACTTCAAAATTGCCAATCCCAATTTCCCCAAATTGAGAACCCGAGCTCCCCGCAAAGGATTTCAACACCGCTTCAATCTCCCCGATTGAACGACCCAAGAACACCTCCCAGGATTTCAAAATAACCACTTAGAGAACGAATACAATATGAGATCTACGAACCAATCACTTCAGCAGTATAGTAACAATATAGTAGAGTGAGAGATGATTGGTTTTTGAAAATGAAGAACTTTGAAATATAGATTTGAAAACGAAAGCTCTTATTTTTTTCTCTTTGCTTTTGATTTGAAAATGCGTAGAAGAGAAGTGGAGAGTGGTGTGTTTTTCTTTTGAGATCCAACGTCCCAATTTATAGAAAATGTAAAAAATTGACCGTTGGACTAAAAACACAAACACCATAATCGATTATGTGCTCTGTAGTGAGCAAAGACATAATCGATTCATTTCATAAAAAGGAAACAAGTGACAATCGATTTTGTGCTTAAAACAAGGAAATGTATAATCGATTGTTTGGTTAAAAAGGGAATGTATGGTAATCGATTCTTTGATTAAAACAAGGAATATATAATCGATTATGTGCTTCAAGGAAGCATAAAATCGATTATGAGCTTTAATAGTGGGGTAAACAATCGATTGTTTCAAGGAAGCATGTAATCGATTCTTTTCTTTGAAAACACAACTTGGAAATCGATTATGTGCTCAGGAATGGTTATAAATCGATTATCATATTTCATTGGGAGTTGGAAATCGATTTTACACTTTAGAAAGGAAGCAAGCAATCGATTTCATGTTTTAATGTATTAACTATATAATTGATTCTTTGCTTTAACAATATATTAGGAAATCGATTTCAAGCTTTATAATAGCTTAGGAAATCGATTTCATGCTTTAGAAAATGATAGGAATCGATTTCAAGTTTTCCACAAAATTGTTTTTAGGTTTAGGTGCCACCCTATGCATGCATGCAATTTTGTAAAATATTTTTCAAAGCTTGTTTTGATGCAACATGCATGTTTTGAAAAATCATCTCTCAGCTACTACATGTCATAAAGCTGAAGGGATAGGATCTTACATTTGAGTCCTATCAAAAGCAGATAAACAATTAGGTCTTCAACTTCATTGTTGCTTCTTCTGCAAGCCATTGCACTTTAGTCCCTGCTCTTTGATTTAATCCCTGTTATTTGATTTTGTCCCTGTACTTTTATTCAACTGCAACCATTAGTAGACAAGATGTAATTTGTTATCATACAAAAACAAAGATCGTTTGTCCTTGGTTCAACAAACTCCCCCTTTTTGATGATAACAAATTACATTATGCATAGGGGGTGATAATAATGAAAAAATTTCAAAGAACTCCCCCTAAGCATAAGCATAAAAATATTCTACTAAACCAAACATATAACTAATCACAATATAAGCACAGATAGCAGCAGATATTTTCTCTCCCACATAATCACATTATAAGCAGATATTTTCTCCCCCATGCATATATTTTCTCCCCCATGCATATATTTTCAAGTTTTCCACAAAATTGTTTTTAGGTTTAGGTGCCACCCTATGCATGCATGCAATTTTGTAAAATATTTTTCAAAGCTTGTTTTGATGCAACATGCATGTTTTGAAAAATCATCTCTCAGCTACTACATGTCATAAAGCTGAAGGGATAGGATCTTACATTTGAGTCCTATCAAAAGCAGATAAACAATTAGGTCTTCAACTTCATTGTTGCTTCTTCTGCAAGCCATTGCACTTTAGTCCCTGCTCTTTGATTTAATCCCTGTTATTTGATTTTGTCCCTGTACTTTTATTCAACTGCAACCATTAGTAGACAAGATGTAATTTGTTATCATACAAAAACAAAGATCGTTTGTCCTTGGTTCAACAAACTCCCCCTTTTTGATGATAACAAATTACATTATGCATAGGGGGTGATAATAATGAAAAAATTTCAAAGAACTCCCCCTAAGCATAAGCATAAAAATATTCTACTAAACCAAACATATAACTAATCACAATATAAGCACAGATAGCAGCAGATATTTTCTCTCCCACATAATCACATTATAAGCAGATATTTTCTCCCCCATGCATATATTTTCTCCCCCTTTGTTTTCATCAAAAAAGGAGGGGGGTGAGCACATACAAACATAATCACTTTATAAACTAGCAAAGTCAAGCATCCCTAGCTCTCTACGGATTTTAAAAAATTGAGCTTCGACTAGGGGTTTAGTGAAGATGTCCGCTAGTTGGTCATCAGTGCCTACAAATTTCAATGCATTGCTCCCCCTAGACACATGATCTCTAATGAAATGATGTCTTATGTCTATATGCTTAGTCCTAGAATGTTGGATGGGGTTCTTAGCAATATTTATATCACTAGTGTTATCACATAAAACAGGCACATTTTCAAATAATAAACCAAAATCCTCCAAAGTCCCACAGAACTTTGCAACGCAGTTTCCAACCGCCACATATTCGGCTTCAGCGGTGGACAAAGCAACATTGTTCTGTTTGTTACTAGACCAGGAGGTCAAACAAGGACCTAAGAAATGACAAGTTCCACTAGTACTCTTTCTATCTAAAGTACAACCAGCAAAATCAGCATCACAGAAACCAACTAAATCAAACATACTCGATTTCGGGTACCACAAACCAAAGTCTATGGTTCCCTTAACATATCTAAGAATCCGTTTTACAGCTTTTTAAATGTGATTCTTTTGGACATGCTTGAAATCGAGCACACAGGTAGATAGCAAACATAATATCAGGACGAGAAGCAGTTAAATATAATAGACTACCGATCATACCTCGATACATAGTTTCATTTATCGGTTTACCTTGCTCATCCTTATCCAACTTTGTTGCGGTCGCCATAGGAGTGCCGATTTCCTTTGCATCATTCATGTCATATTTCTTTAGCAGCTCCTTTGAGAACTTGTTTTGGGATATGAATATTCCTTCATTCATTTGTTTTACTTGAAGTCCCAAAAAGAAATTTAGTTCCCCCATCATGCTCATTTCAAATTCAATAGTCATCATCTCAGAAAATTCCTTGCACAGATCATCATTAGTAGACCCAAAGATAATATCATCAACATAGATTTGAACTACAATGATATGTTTGCCCTTGGTTTTAAGGAATAAGGTAGAGTCAATCTTACCCTTTTGGAAACCATTGGCAGTTAAATGTTTGCTTAGTCTCTCATACCAAGCTCTAGGGGCTTGCTTTAATCCATAAAGAGCTTTGTCAAGTTTGAAAACATGGTTTGGGTTTTTAAAATCTTCAAAACCAGGGGGTTGTTTTACAAATACTTCTTCTTCTAAAAAACCATTTAGGAAGGCACTCTTGACATTCATTTGGTGTAGTTTGAAGTCCATGTAACTAGCAAATGTCAATATTATACGAATGGACTCCAACCTAGCCACTGGAGCAAAAGTTTCTTCAAAATCCACCCCTTCGATTTGGTTAAAACCTTGAGGTTCCACTTGCACATCGGCTTCTTCTACACTTTCACTTTTTGATTCAGGTATTCTGTTTTTGATCACTTCAACCACTTCATCCTCATCATCAGCTTTCTTGGCAAATGGGTTAGTTTCATCAAAAGAAACATGTATAGATTCTTGCATATTTTTATCAATCTTATTGTAAACAATATATGCTCTACTATGACTTGAATAACCCATAAAATACCTTCGGTTGATTTGGCATCAAACTTACCCAACTTATCTTTTGTGTTGAGAATGAAGCACTTACTTACAAAAACTTTGAAGTATGAGATATTTGGAGCTCTACCATTCCACGGCTCGTATGGCGTCTTGTTAAGAGATGGCCTCAAGTATACCCTGTTTAGCACATGACATGTTGTATCAACTGCATGACCCCAAAAATATTTTGGAAGGTTGTGCTCGTTCAACATTGTTCTGCTCATCTGTTGTATGGTTCTATTCTTCCTTTCCACCACACCATTTTGTTGAGGAGTTCTTGGAGCTGAAAAATTATGATGAACACCATATTTTTCACACCAAGTCCTGAATGATGAATTTTCGTACTCTCCTCCATGATCGCTTCTAATTTCCTTGATGGCTAAGCTTTTCTCATTCTGTAACTTTCTGCACAACTTAGCAAACTCGTTAAAAGCAACACTTTTATTTGCAAGTAGAATGACCCAAGTATACCTTTGTTTTGCAACTCTTGTCAATGCATTGGTCATTCTCTCCAGAATTGTAAGTTACCTAAAAACGCGGAGATGACTCTAGGTGGCAAGATTCAACCTCGAAAGGTGATTCACGCCCCTAGTAAACCATCTCTTCGGTTTGTGCAAAAGAAGGATAATGGGAAGAAAGCTACTTTGGACGCTGGTCCATCCAATCTGCAAGACAATAGTGTGGTTTTGGTGAGAGAAGAAAATGCTCCCGACCGTTTCATGGGTTTTAACAGCATTGTTATCACTCCTGAAGAGATGGCTGGAGGTCATGCTCTTGGTGAAGCACACAACTGTTCCACCAAGTCTCCCACGACTAGGCTTGATTCTGATGCTTCCTACGCGGTGGAGGCAACTGTTTTATGTAAAAATTGGGCGGATATCTCAGATGATGAGGTTGTCTCTAATTCTCAAGCAACAATGAATCTCTTTCCGAAGGCCAAAGTTTTGATTGTCGATTCAGCCTTGAATCCGGCAGTTGAAGCTGACATGAAAATTTTAAGAAGGTTTCGGGGAGAGTCGACAGATGATGTTGGCGATCCTATGATTCCGGATTCAGCTGAGAGGTGTTCTGAACCGGTTATGACCAAGCAACAAAAGAAGAAATTGAGGCAAAAAAATGGTTTTACAGTTGGATACAACACTCGGTCCAAAGCTAGCTCAACCTCTGTCTCATTTTGATCTGTTGTAGTTTATTATAAGCCATTTATTTGGTCTGTTTTTTTTCCTTATCTTGGTTGGTTTACGGGAGCCTTCCTAGGTCTCTCTACTTTGTTTCTAGTTTTTTCTGGCATTGGGTTTTGGTCTGGTCCCCCCTTGGTTTTTTGTTTTTCTTCTCTTTTTTAATAGATTTTCTTTGCTTAAAAAAAAGTATACCTAGAATAATCATCTACAATTACGAAGACATACTTAGACCCTCCTAGACTTACAACATCAATTTCACCAAATAAATCAAGATGGAGCAGTTCAAGCACATTTTTGGTAGAAATAACAGGTTTTGAATTAAAAGAAGATTTATGCATCTTACCTAGCTGACATGCATCACATAATTGACCTTTTTCATATTTCAACTTAGGTAGACCTCTAACATGCTCATTCTTACTTAACTTAGATAGATGTTCTATACTAGCATGTCCTAAACGTCTATGCCATAGATCCACATCATCAATCAAGGTAGGCATGCATACAATATCATCACTTACATTGTCAAAGTCAACATAGTATACATTGTTTTCTCGAAAGCCAATAATGTAGAGTTTAGAAGTCATATGGGTAATAACACATTTATCAACAGAAAAATGCACATCAAAATCATTATCACATAATTGGCTAACACTTAGTAAGTTAAATTTAACACCATCAACTAATAAAGCATTTTTAATTTTAATTGTGTTTTCCTTACCCACACAACCTTTACCTATTACTTGAGCAGATTCATTGTTGGCAAACTTTACAGATCCACTAGCTTTGTTGCTCAATTTCAGGAATAGTGAAGCATCACCAGTCATATGTCTTGAACACCCACTATCAACCATCCATACATTTTTCTTTTTAGATGAAGGACCAACCTGCAAAAGGAACATTTAACAACTAGCACGAGGTACCCAAATTTTGTTGGGTCCTTGGGGGTTAGTCGTCAAGGGGTTTGCTTTCACAATCCACCTTGGTTTCTCACAGGCAGGTATAAGGGTACCAAGCTCACATAATTTACGAATAGGACATCTAAGAGAGCTATGGTTCCCTTTTTGACAATAGGTGCATGAGAAAACAGTAGGCGTATAACTTGAAGTAGCAGCTACAAAAGTTATTTTCTTGTTCAAAACAGAGGAGGTGGAATTACCTTTGTACCCAATACCTCTCCTATCAACATATTCATGTTGAGAGTGAAGTAGCTTGGTTAAGGCCTTTTCACCAACCTCAAACCTTTTTAGGGTTTCTTTCAAAATTTCATTTTCAACCTTGGCTTTTTCAAAATTTTGTTTAAGCTCAAGAAACTCGAGGTTTAAAGGTTTTGTTTTATGTAGCCCATTCTTCAATTTAGCTACCTCATTCTCAAGAGTCTCAATTTGAGTGGACAAGCTTTTGTTGCTCTTTGTCAATTTCTTAGGTTTTAACAAAAAAGTTTCATGTTCAAAATAGAGAGCTTCAAAAGCCTCACTCAAATCGCGACTACTACACGCATCATCACATAAATCATCATGCATAGAAGAATCAGAAAGACTATAGGAATTAAGGATTACCTTAGATGTGTCATTTGCCATATTTCAGACAACATTTTCAGTATTCTCATCTTCATCTGATTCATTATCAGTGCCAAGACTGTCCCATGTAGCTTCAGCCATAAGACAAACAGCATTTGCGACTTCCTCTTCTTCCTCTGTATCACCATCAATATCTGTGTTGTCCCATGTAGCCTTCATGACTTTCTTCTGTTTGTATTTGGATTTCAGCCTTGGACAATTTGCTTTGAGGTGACCAGGTTTGTTGCATTCGAAACACTTTGGTTGATCATCTCTCTTCTCATACTTGTCTTCTTTGTTGTACCCAGACTTCTTAGAGAAATCCCCCTTTCCAAGCTTGTTGAATGTCATGAATCTTTTGAAATTCTTGGCAAACATAGCCATATCTTCATCATCAGTTTCTTCATCAGACTCAATCTCTTTCCTTGCTACCTTATGGGTTTTAGCAGCAAGGGAAAGAGACTTTTTTTCTTTTACCACTTCCTTTTCTTGAACCTTTTTAGCAGCCAATACTACCTCAAATGCAAGAAGTGACCCAATCAAGTCTTCTTGAGGCAGAGTGCCAATATCTTTGGCTTCAGTGATTGCACAAGTTTTTGGAAAGAACTCACTGGTCAGGGATGCAAGAATCTTCCCATTTATATCCTTTGTAGATTACTTCTTCCCTAGTGCCCTCAAGTTGTTCACTATCAGATTCAGTCTCTGGTGCATAGGTGCAACAGATTCACCTTCCTTCATTTTGAAGGCTTCATACTCAGACGTGAGGATTCTGATTTTTGTATCCTTCACTTGGCTTGTACCGACATGTGTAGCTTCCAAGCAATCTCAGATCTCTTTAGCTGTCTGAGAGATTTTGTCTAACTCGGACTTTCTCAGCTCGCTCAGATCAATGGTGTAGATGTCTTCAACTGGAACTTCTTCTGCTTTGCCGGTAGCTTGAGTTTTTGTAGTGTCTCCGTCAATAGCACCACCAGGTTTTGTAATTTTGATCTTCATAGGAATCAGTGGTCCATCAACAATAATCCTCCAAAGGGTGAAGTCTATAGCCTGCACATGACACTTCATTCGACTACTCCAGTAGTCATAGTTAGTCCCATCAAACAGGGGTGGCCTATTGAAGGACATCCCCTCTTTCATAAAAGAACCCATGATCACAGATAAATAAATAAAATAAAATTGCGAGATGTTAAGCTCTATATGCAATTTCTAGCTTTGATACCACTTGTTGGACTATATGATAACCTTAGAGGGGGTGAATAAGGTTATGTGCAAAACTTGAATTCTTTTCGGTTTTCAAAACTTTTACAATGCTTGTTTAAAACAGATGCGGAAACTAAGATTTAAAGTATTAACAGTGTTCATTTAAATCAAATGCGGAAACTGAGACTTAAACTGTATGATGCACCTAATATGATGCACCTAAGCAGACAGATCAGGCACAACGTAATATTATGCTATTATCAGAATTCAGGATAGACAGATATGCAACGCAATGATAATAATAGACAAATATAAACTGTAAAGAAAGTAAAGAGAGAGGGATAGAGATACACCAGGATTTTTACGAGATTCGGGATAAAAGCCCTACGTCCTCGGCCTCAGGCTTTGCAACCTTTGGACTTGCTGACAACCACTATATGAAGAATGTTTTACAAACAGGCAACTTCAAAATAGCCAATCCAAATTTCCTCAAATTGAGAACCCGAGCTCCCCGCTAAGGATTTCAACACCGCTTCAATCTCCCCGATTGAACGACCCAAGAACACCTCCCAGGATTTCAAAATAACCACTTAGAGAACGAATACAATATGAGATCTACGAACCAATCACTTCAGCAGTATAGTAACAATATAGTAAAGTGAGAGATGATTGGTTTTTGAAAATGAAGAACTTTGAAATATAGATCTGAAAATGAAAGCTCTTATTTTTTCTCTTTGCTTTTGATTTGAAAATACGTAGAAGAGAAGTGGAGAGTGGTGTGTTTTTCTTTTGAGATACAACGTCCCTATTTATAGAAAATGTAAAAAATTGACTGTTGGACTAAAAACACAAACACCATAATCGATTATGTGCTCTGTAGTGAGCAAAGACATAATCGATTCATTTCATAAAAAGGAAACAAGTGACAATCGATTTTGTGCTTAAAACAAGGAAATGTATAATCGATTGTTTGGTTAAAAAGGGAATGTATGGTAATCGATTCTTTGATTAAAACAAGGAATATATAATCGATTATGTGCTTCAAGGAAGCATAAAATCGATTATGAGCTTTAATAGTGGGGTAAACAATCGATTGTTTCAAGGAAGCATGTAATCGATTCTTTTCTTTGAAAACACAACTTGGAAATCGATTATGTGCTCAGGAATGGTTATAAATCGATTATCATATTTCATTGGGAGTTGGAAATCGATTTTACACTTTAGAAAGGAAGCAAGCAATCGATTTCATGTTTTAATGTATTAATTATATAATCGATTCTTTGCCTTAACAATATATTAGGAAATCGATTTCAAGCTTTATAATAGCTTAGGAAATCGATTTCATGCTTTAGAAAATGATAGGAATCGATTTCAAGTTTTCCACAAAATTGTTTTTAGGTTTAGGTGCCACCCTATGCATGCATGCAATTTTGTAAAATATTTTTCAAAGCTTGTTTTGATGCAACATGCATGTTTTGAAAAATCATCTCTCAACTACTACATGTCATAAAGCTGAAGGGATGGGATCTTACATTTGAGTCCTATCAAAAGCAGATAAACAATTAGGTCTTCAACTTCATTGTTGCTTCTTCTGCAAGCCATTGCACTTTAGTCCCTGCTCTTTGATTTAATCCCTGTTCTTTGATTTTGTCCCTGTACTTTCATTCAACTGCAATCATTAGTAGACAAGATGTAATTTGTTATCATACAAAACAAAGATCGTTTGTCCTTGGTTCAACAATCTTTTCTTGGAGTGCAATCTAATTTGTGCCACTCTGTTTGCCTCCAATCTTGGTGCCCACACTCCTAGTAATGCTGATGTCTGAAGTTGGCTGCACAACTGGCTAACTTGTTCTGATATTGCAGGTTCGCAATTGTTTTGTATTCTAATGTGGAAGGTGTGGCAGGGTAGAAATGCAGCCATTTTCAAGAACAAAGCTCCAAATCCAGTCCTGCTTGCGGCTGAGGCTCTCTCATTTGTCTGTGAATTCAACTTAGCTAACCCTCCAAGGCAGCCCATTCGCATTTCTGAAAGCTTGGAGATGGATAGTGATAGCAGTTCCTGTGTATAGAGTGTTTGTTGATGCAGGTTGCTTCCCCAATGGTACATAATTCTCAATCAAGACAATACACCAATGCTTTGTGTCAGCAAGAAGGATTCGATTCAGGTGGATCCTATGGTTGCTGATGCTATGAGACTTAGATGGGGTATTCAAACTGCAATTGAGGATGGAATCTCTGATGTGGACTTCCTAATTGATGCACAAGTCGTGGCCAATTGTTTTCACCAAGGCACCGTTGTGGCTGTTGTTGAACCAATCATTCAAGACTGTAGATATCTCCTTCAAGCTGTTCCTGGCTCTGATGTCCATTTCATTAGTAGGAAGGATAACTGTATTGCCCATAATTTAGTTTCTTATGCTCACAGACATGGTAGTAATCGCTGGTTGGGCCCTCCCCCAGTTGAATGTATGCAGAACTTTGTTGTAATGCCCACTGTTGGCAATTTCCCATGTATTATCTAATGAAAGATATGTGATTTTCAAAAAAAAAACACACACACGAAAAACAACCCATTTCATTAATGGCATCATCGTAATTACTTGAAAATTTTTAATCCTTCATTTGTGTTTTTCCTTGTACGGATTAAATTGAACAAGCAATATATAAATATAGTCTTTTAGTATGCCAAACATTGAATCGAACCTTAAGAAGTATTTTTTTACAGGAACCTCAAGGAGTATTTGTTGACTGCTTCTAGGGTGAGGGAGTAAATCAAATCCCTCACCGGTGAACCACTAAAATTGACTGTAAGATATTGTATAAAATATTATCAGTGGTTAATATTGAATTAACCAGTATTAAATCTCTACCGTTGATGAGTTTTTATACTACATCCTACGGTCATATTTAATGGTTCATCGGTGAGGGATTTGATTTGCTCCCTCACCCTAAAAGCACCTGTATTTGTATACTATTATTGTGTTTTCATTTCTAAATAAATCAATTGTAACGGATATAATAAAAAAAATATTAATATGAATTATTTTAATTCAAACATCGTAAAAATTTCATCTTTTTTTTCTCTAAAATAACGTAGTGGAAATTTAATTATATTTAACTAAATTATAATTTTCATTTTTTTGTCAAAAAATATTCATTTACCAACACAAGTTGATCTGAGCAATAGCTGAATTCAAATCTCATACCAATGTCTCGAGTTCGAGTTTTGGGTGTGGCAAAAACTCTATTAGGAAGAAAGAACCACTCAGATCGACAAAGTTGAGTAAACATGCGACCAGTTAGGTTCCTCAATGTAGATTAGTTACCGACAAAGTCAGTGAATACTACGCACCAATAAGATGGTAACCGGAAAAGAAATATGATAAACTAGAATTTTGTGAATTTTAGAGACATTTTGTTAGTCATTTTTAGAATAATTGTTGACAATTATATAAATTACTAATTCAATTTGTTCTATATTTTGCAGAAATAATACATATTATATATGTGTGGGCTTACACTTATTTAGAGCATAAATTTGAGTTGCTAAAAGGCAACAACAATCTAAACCCACCTTGATGGAAGGCCCAAAAGAATGCAAGGCCATATGAATCTTAGTTCAATGAAATTCAGCGCATGAGATAAGAAAGAGGGCCCATGATTGAATTGAAAGTGTGGGATGCACGGAACCCTAGGCACATGCTTAATATAAAAGGGAAAGGCAGCAATTGAAACTGGGGACAACAACAGCCGCATACGCAAGTCATAGGAAGAGAAAAGCTGTGCACGCAACCCGGGGGAGAATTAGAATAACAAGCCGCAGGCACAGTGAGAGAAAGAAAAAAGGGAGAATCAAGCGCACCTCAGTCAGAGAGCTTTGCAGCAGAAAAAGGAGACTGAAGACTCAGAATAAGAATTTCTCTAATTTCCAGGTTATTTTTACCTCTGTAATTCATGACTCTAATTTCTATTTTATTGTTCTTGAACACAATGGATAGCTAAATCCTCTTCTACGATCTTAGGTGGATCTTGCTTGATTAGAGACCTTTTTAAGTTTTAATTTATACTTTGAATTCCTGACTTTTATTTCAATTAATATTATCCTATTGCTTTTATCACATAATTAGGATTGACAACCCTTCATAATTAATTAGTTGATCAGTGACCGTACTGCAATTAGTTGGTGGACCTATAGGATAATTGAGACTAAAATTAATGCATGACCAAACTTTAATTTATTCTTCCAATCATTCAACCTTTTTGCTCGCTATGCTTTTCTTAAATTTAAATTCTTGCATGACCAAACAAGGATTAATTTAGGAAAAAGAATATTAATCGCGAATGATCAAACGGATTAATAGATTTAGTAAAGGGATTGGTAATTGAATAAAATAAATGAATTCAGGTAGAATTAGACATAGGGGAATCGAAGCTTGCAAGGGAAACCGTGACCCTAGGCTTCTCTCCACTGATTAAACCTTGCATTTTAATTCTTACTGTTTACTTATTTTTATTTAGTTTTTATAACAACTCAATTATTCGATCGTCTAAATAATAAATGATTTTAAGTAGTTTAGTATTTGAGCATGTACTTGAGCCCTAGGGTACATGGTTCAATTCCCACGGAAGGCAAAAACTCCACAAGGGGGGTGGAGAAGGTCGCAATTTTTTGTAACAGCCTGGGCCCTTTTCTTTCTAGTAGGCTACCCCATTTTTTTGTAACAGCCCGGGCCCTTTTCTTTCTAGTAGGCTACCCCAGAACTGTACATCATGACCTTCTCTACCCCCATGTAGAGTTTTTGCCTTCCGTGGGAATCGAACCATGTACCTTGGGGCTCAAGTACATGCTCAATGCATTCCCACTACCAATTGAGCTACTAGATCAATTGGTAGTGGGAATGCATTGAGCATGTACCTAAGCCTCACGGTACATGGTTCGATTCCCACGAAAGGCAAAAACTCTACATGGGGGGTAGAGAAGATCTTGAGTGCATCGCTGGGTAACCTACTAAGTAAGAAAATGGCCCAGGATGTTACACATCTGACATTAAACGAGTAGTCATTTGGCCATCAAACAACCACGCCGACACATCATACTTTTTAATATAGTGTGCATTTCTTATTTTATTATTATTTTATAGAGACTAATAACACATATGTGATATTAGGGATTAAAAGTGTAGTTAATCTAAAAATATATTGTGCATTTCTTATTTTTCCTATATTTTAGTGACTAAAAACACATTTGTGATATCAGGGACTAAAAGTGTAGTTAATCTAAAAATATATTGTGCATTTCTTATTTTATTATTATTTAATATAACAAATATTACATTAAAAATACTTATAATTGTATTCAAATTAAAATAAAATCTATAAAAAAACAATAATTATGAGAACACTTAAATCTATATATCAAACAAGTTTTATGCTTTTTGGTTTTTAAAACATATTTTTAAAACAATTATACCAAACAAATTTTTAAGTTTTTTCTTTTTAAAACAGTTTTTAAAGTAAATTGCCCAACAAGTTTTTTTTTCTTAAAAATTGTTTTTAAAAATTGATTTACAAAACAGTTTTTAAAAACTAAAAAACAAAAGTAATTCAAACGGGCCTTTAGGGCAAATTACAATGCTAATTCCAACTTATTCTCTCTTTTATTTATATTTTGTGAATTTCTACACTTATTTTAAAAAAGTAATGTGTGAGGGAAACATCTATCTTTTTTATGGGAGCGAAACAAAATTATTAATTGTATTTGTAAGTAAAAATATTTATCGTGTGGGAAAAAATTCCCCCAATTAGAATCACAAAGATTTGTCCATGCGAGTGTGATGTATGCATTGTAATATGGAATACTTGAATAATGGTGATGTGTTGATATTGGTTTGTTGAACTTGTTTTTGATTCTAACTCATTACGCCATTGTGAATTGAATTGTTGCTTGGAGACAAGCAAAAGATTAAGTTTGGGGTTGTGATTTCTCTACAACACGTGTATAGTTTGATTCTTTTTTATTTAATTTTGCATTAATTATCTTTCCTATTAGTTAGTTTTTGGAGTAGAATGATTTTGTTTTCAATTGTGAGTTCATAGCCTTCGGTTGATTGTTAATTCAATGTATTTGGAATGCTTTGTACTCTTAAGCCTTCTATTTTGCGTGTCTCATCACTTAGCTATGCAGGGAGCTCGCCAAGCGATGACGTTTAAGGTTGAGATGTTAGAATTCTTGTTGTGTGCCCAAGACTTCACTCGTTTAGCGTTTGAGGTACTAACTGCTACAAAGAGTTGTTTGCGATGCGCCCACGCGCTTCTGTCATGCGTTTGGGGAGCTAATTTACTTGTTGCTTCTGTCTGTCATGCACCTAAGCGCCTTTGTCATGCGTTTGGGGCACAACTTGTCTGCTGATTCTGTTAGCCATTCGCCCAAGCACTTATGTCCTGCACTTGGGCACTTCTGCTTTGCTGATGGATTTAAAGTTGCGAATTTCACCTAGAAATTGAATCTCTTGACATTTTCTTGACCTAAATTAGAGAGAAGGCAGAGGAGGCGACCAAGGACTCAACATCATTCATCGCCATTGAAGATTCAAGGCTTGAGAACAAGATTTTGGAGCTACAGGGCCTGTTTGATTGTGTTTTGTTTTTTAGTTTTTGAAATTTGTTTTATAAACAAATTTTTGAAAACTGATTTAAGAAAAACAAAATTAAAAAAACTTGTATAATAAACTACTTTTAAAAACAGTTTTAAAGATGAGAAAACCGAAAAACTTGTTTGAATTAATTGTTTTCAAAATATGTTTTTAAGAACTAAAACATGTAACACCCCGTATTTCTAAAACAAAGAAATACCTAAATATACAATTTGGCTTACATCAAAGTATAAAAATTCCTGCCTGGATATACATCGTTGCAAGAATACAGCGAAAACTAAAACATAACATAGCTCAAATTCGAGTCATAATATCAAATACAGAGACAACGGCAGAAAAACATAAACAGCTAGGAATAAGTCAATATTCTATCTTCTCCTCGAGCGTGACAACTGACCATCCTGTTTGCTTCTCCGTTTCCTGTTCTCTGTAAAAAAACAACAACAATGGTAGGGTGAGACAACTTGTCTCAGTGAGTTCTACCGTGCCCCCTCACTATCACTCGGTTTATTTTATAAAACCGTCGCAACATAGTTGTATTTATAAACTATTTGCGTCAATATATACCTAGCCCGTTACCGACTGTGCAAAGACCACAATCCCGGTAAATGAAGTGCTATTATATATTTTAAGCCTTGTCAATTAATTTATAATTACAAGCTTTTCAAACGAAACATCGACTGTGCAAAGCCCACAATCCCGATGAGTCGAGAACATAACTTAGCATAAATCGGCTGTGCAAAGCCCAAAATCCCGATACCCGCGTTAGACCATGTTGAACCAAGGGTAAAACAGTCCTTTATTTTGAATGATAACAAATTACATCATATCTACTAATGTTTCAAGTTGAGCAAAGCGCAGGACCTAATTTAAAAAGAAGAAGACACAAAAGAAGAGAAGCTTGAAGAAGAAGCAACATATAAAGTTCAAAACCCTATTTTTGTGTCTAAGCCTTTTCTTAGGACTCTTTGTAAAGGTCCTATCACCTAAAGTGTGTGACACTTTAGATATTGAGAGAGATGATCTTTTCTAATCATACATGATGCATAAAAATAGTTTTGAAAAAAATATTTCACAAAATTGCATGCATGCATAAGGTGGCACCTAAACCTAAAAACGATTTTGTGGAAATCAAAAATCATTTTCTATTTTGTTCCAATGGCTATGAAATCGATTTATATGATTTATATAGGCTATGAAATCGATTTTAGGCTCACCCATAGGCCAAGAATCGATTTCCTCATCCTATGTTTGAAGCATGTAATCGATTTCTACATATTCTCAAGCCAAAGGTAAGAATCGATTTCCTTCTATTTCAAAAGACTATGAAATCGATTTTCAAGCAATCCTATAGGCTATGAATCGATTCCTCCTCATTTTAAACAAAGTAAGAATCGATTCCTACCTTATTCAGGATGTCCTGAAAATCGATTCTCACCTATTTCTAAAGAAACAATGAATCGATTCTTTTATTTTTTAAAGGCAATGAATCGATTCCTTCACATTTTAACTTGATCAATGAATCGATTCTTCACCTATATTAAATGCTTTTCAAAAAATTTCAACGGTGCCTAAGCCTATAAATACCCAGTTGAGCTTCACTTTCATTCCAACACCGATTCTCACATTTTCTTCTCTACTCTCTCATATTCGAATCTCTATAGATCTATTACTCTTCATTGTTTTATTTTTTATAAGCTTTTGATTTTAAATTGTTATATCTTTTTTTCAAAAGCTGTTTATAGATCTAAATCTGAGATCCTGTGCTCCAACTGTTTTGAATCTTGTTTTTCAAAAAGCTTTGTTTTTCAAAATCATATCTATAATTTTTTAAAGCTTTCAAGCAACCTCAACTTCTATTGTTATATCAATTTTGAAGTGGTTGCAAAAGCAAGATCATCCCTCATCTTATAGAGCATCCATAATATCCTAAGATCACTCATCTCTCTCAGTTTCTAAACTGACTCATTCTCTGAAGTGATTGGATCATAGAACTCTATTGTGTAATTTATTTTATTTCAAGGTGTTTTTGAAATCCTGGGCTTTGTACTTGGGTCTCTCAATCAGGTGATTGAGTAGGTGGTTTTTGAAATCCTGGGCTTTGTACTTGGGTCTCTCAATCAGGTGATTGAGTTGGTGTTTTGAAAACCTGGGCTGTGTACTTGGGTCTCTCAATAGGGTTATTGAGTTGGTTTAGAAATCCTTAGCAAGAGTGCTTAGGTTCTCAATTCAGGGGAATTGAGATTCACTTATATTGGGGTCGACTGTTTGTATCAAACTCTCTTCAATATAGTGGTTACTAAGTCCAAGGGTTGAAAAGCCTAAGGCCGAGGACGTAGGGGTTTTATCCCGAACCTCGCTAAATTGCTGTGTCTCTCTCTCTTCCCTATCTCTTTATATTTTGCACTTTATTTGCTTATAATATTGATATTATCATAACTGCTTATATTATCATATTCTCAATATAACTGTGCAAATATATCATATTATAATCTTTTCTTCTTATTATCTATTTTATTGCTGTATACAATATTGATCTGTCCATCATCTCATTCTACTCCTTCTATATTGGTCAAATATTATTATTCCGCATTTAATCCAAACCAATATCGAAAAAGTTTTTTAAATTGAAAAAGAATCCATTAATCACCTATAACCTTATTCACCCCCCCTCTAAGGTTACTTTTATAGACTCTCAAGTCTAACAAGTGGTATCAGTAGCTAGTAATTGCTTTAGAGCTTTACATCTCGCAATTTAAATTAATCCTGTTATATATCTGTGATTATGGGTTCATTCATGAAAGAAGGAATGTCTTCTAATAGGCCTCCTCTATTTGATGGTACTAACTATGATTACTGGAGTAGTCGTATGAAATGTCATGTGCAGGCTATAGATTTCACTCTGTGGAGAATTATTGTTGATGGACCTCTGATCCCTATGAAGATCAAGATCACAAAACCAGGTAATACTGATGGTGACACTTCAAAAATTCAAGCCACCGGCAAAGCTGAAGAAGTACCGGTAGAAGACATCTACACCATCGACCTGAGTGAGTTAAGAAAATCTGAACTTGACAAGATATCCCTAAATGCAAAGGCCATGAATATCCTTCATCTATCACTCTGTGAAGAAGAATATGGTAGAGTAAAAGGGTGTCAAAGTGCAAAGGAAATCTGGGACTGCCTACAAGCCACTCATGTCGGGACAAGCCAGGTAAAAGATACTAAAATTAGAATTCTCACCTCTGAATATGAAAGTTTTAAAATGAAAGAAGGTGAGTCTGTCGCAGCAATGCATCAGAGATTAAATTTAATTGTAAACAACTTGAGGGCCTTAGGAAAGAAATACACCAACAAGGATTTGAATGGAAAGATCCTTGAATCCTTAACTGGTGATTTCTTCCCTAAGACTTGTGCTATAACCGAAGCCAAAGACATTGGCACTTTACCTCAAGAAGACCTTATTGGATCATTGCTAGCATTTGAGGTAGTTCTGGCTGCCAAAAAGAATCAAGAAAAAGAAACTGTAAAAGAGAAGAAATCTCTTGCCCTTGCTGCTAAAACTTCTAAAGTAGCAAGGAAAGAGGTTGAATCTGAAGAAGAAACCGATGATGAAGATATGGCTATGCTTGCCAAAAATTTCAAAAAATTTATGAGATTCAAAAAGTTTGAAAAGGGTGACTTTTCAAAGAAGTCTGGGTACAACAAAGAAGACAGGTATGAGAAAAAGAATGATCAACCAAGATGTTTCGAATGCAACAAACCCGGTCACATCAAAGAAAACTGTTACAAGCTGAAATCTAAGCAAAAGAAAGCAATGAAAGCAACATGGGACAATACAGAAACTGAAAGTGAGACCGAAGAAGAAGAAGTTGCAAATGCTGTCTGCCTCATGGCAAAGAACACACCTGAAGCAACATGGGACAATCTCAGCACTGATGGTGAATCAGAAGAAGATGAGCAGACCGACAATGCTGTCTGCAGCATGGCAAATGATACATCAAAGGTAAGCCTTAACTTTTCTAGTTCATCTACCTCCTCTATGCATGATGATATAATTGATAATGACTATAGTAGTCACGATCTGAGTGAAGCTTTTGAGGCTCTTTATTTTGAACATGAAACTCTTTTGTTAAAATCTAAGAAATTAACAAAGAGCAACAAAAGTTTGTCCACTCAAATCGAGACACTTGAAAATGAGGTAGTTAAATTGAAGAATGAGCTACATAAAACAAAACCTTTCAACCTTGAATTTCTTGAGCTTAAACAAAATTTTGAAAAAGTCAAGGTTGAAAATGAATTTTTGAAAGAGTCTTTGAAAAAGTTTGAGGTTGGTGAAAAGACCTTGACTCAGTTGCTTCACTCTCAACATCAATATGTTGATAGGAGAGGTATTGGGTACCAAGGAAATTCCACCACCTCCAGCTCAAACAAAAATATCACCTTTGTAGCTTCTACCTCTAATCATAAACCTACTATCTTTAAATGCACATATTGTCAAAAAGGGAACCATAGCTCTTCTTCTTGCCCCATCCGTAAAATATGTGAGCTTGGAACTCTTGTACCTGTTTGGAAGAAACCAAGGTGGATTGTGAAAGCAAACCCCTTGATGACTAACTCCCAAGGACCCAACAAAAAGGGTACCTCGTGCTAGTTGTTAAACAATTCTTTTGCAGGTTGGTCCCTCAGCTAAAAAGAAAAATGTGTGGATGATTGATAGTGGTTGCTCAAGGCATATGACTGGTGATGCTTCACTGTTTCTAAAACTGAGCAACAAAGCTAGTGGATCTGTAAAGTTTGCCAACAATGAATCTGCTCAAGTAATAGGTAAAGGTTGTGTGGGTAAGGAAAACACAATTAAAATTAAAGATGCTTTATTAGTTGATGGCGTTAAATTTAACTTACTAAGTGTTAGTCAACTATGCGATAATGATTTTGATGTGCACTTTTCTGTTGATAAATGTGTTATCACCCATATGACTTCTAAACTCTACATTACTGGCTTTCGAGAAAACAATGTATACTATGTTGATTTTGATAATGTAAGTGATGAGATAGTATGTATGCCTACCTTGATTGATGATGTGGATTTGTGGCATAGACGCTTAGGACATGCTAGTATAGAACATCTATCTAAGTTAAGTAAGAATGAGCATGTTAGAGGTCTACCTAAATTGAAATATAAAAAAGGCCAATTATGTGATGCATGTCAACTTGGTAAAATGCACAAAACCTCTTTTAAATCAAAACCCGTTATTTCCACCAAAAATGTGCTTGAATTGCTACATCTTGATTTGTTTGGTGAAATTGATGTCGTAAGTTTAGGAGGGTCTAAGTATGTCTTTGTTATTGTTGATGATTATTCTAGATATACTTGGGTTATCCTACTTGCAAATAAAAGTGATGCTTTTAACGAGTTTGCTAAGTTGTGCAGAAAGCTACAAAATGAGAAAAACTTAGCCATCAAAGAAATTAGAAGCGATCATGGAGGAGAGTACGAAAATTCATCATTCAAGACTTGGTGTGAAAAGTATGGCATTCATCATAACTTTTCAGCTCCAAGAACTCCTCAACAAAATGGTGTAGTTGAAAGAAAGAACAGAACTATACAAGAGATGAGCAGGACAATGCTGAATGAGCACAACCTTCCCAAATATTTCTGGGGTCATGCAGTGGATACAGCGTGTCATGTGCTAAACCGTGTATACTTAAGGCCATCTCTCAACAAAACACCATATGAGCTGTGGAATGGTAGAGCTCCAAACATTTCATACTTCAAAGTCTTTGGAAGTAAGTGCTTCATTCTTAATACAAAGGACAAGTTGGGTAAGTTTGATGCTAAATCAACTGAAGGTATTTTTATGGGTTATTCAAATCATAGTAGAGCTTATATCGTTTACAATAAAATTGATAAAACTATGCAAGAATCTATTCATGTTTCTTTTGATGAAACTAACCCGTTTGTCAAGAAAGCTGATGATGAGGATGAAGTGATAGAAGTGATCGAAAATAGATCACCTGAAACTAACAATGAAAGTGTAGAAGAAGCAGAGGTGGAAATTGAAACTCAAAAAGAAGTTATAGTGGAACAAGAGCCCCAAGACATTGATGATCATCTCCATGGAAGAACACACGATGATCTGCCCAAAACATGGAAATCGGTTCGAGATCATCCCATGGAGCAAATTATTGGTAGTCCATCAAAGGGGGTAACAACTCGCTCTTCTCTTAATCTTTTATGCTTTCATAGTGCTTTTGTCTCTCAAATAGTTCCAAATAATATCAAGGAAGCTTTAATTGATCCAGAGTGGGTTTTGTCAATGCAAAAAGAACTTGAACAATTTGAAAGAAATAAAGTTTGGCACTTAGTTGAAAAACCGGTCGATCGGACCATCATAGGAACTAAATGGGTTTTTCGCAACAAACTTGACGAAAATGGAACAATTTTATTAAACAAAAGTCGTCTAGTAGTTCAAGGTTTTAATCAAATCGAAGGGGTGGATTTTGAAGAAACTTTTGCTCCTGTGGCTAGATTGGAGTCCATTAGGATAATTTTGGCATTTGCCTCCTACATGGATTTCAAACTACACCAAATGGATGTCAAAAGCGCCTTCCTAAATGGTTTCTTAGAAGAAGAAGTTTATGTAAAACAACCCCCTGGTTTTGAAGATTTTAAAAATCCCGATCACGTCTTTAAACTTGACAAAGCCCTCTATGGATTGAAACAAGCCCCAAGAGCTTGGTATGAGAGATTAAGCAAACATTTAATTGCCAATGGTTTCCAAAAGGGTAAGATTGATTCTACCTTATTCCTTAAAACCAAGGGCAAACATATCATAGTAGTTCAAATCTATGTTGATGATATTATCTTTGGATCTACTAATGATGATTTGTGCAAGGAATTTTCTGAGATGATGACTAGTGAATTTGAAATGAGTATGATGGGAGAACTTAACTTTTTCTTGGGACTTCAAGTGAAACAATCAAATGAAGGAATCTTCATATCCCAAACAAAGTTCTCAAAGGAATTGCTGAAGAAATATAACATGAATGACGCAAAAGAAATCAGCACTCCTATGGCAACAGCAACTAAACTAGATAAGGATGAGCAAGGTAAACCGGTAAATGAAACTATGTATCGAGGTATGATAGGTAGTCTCTTATACTTAACTGCATCTCGACCTGATATTATGTTTGCTGTATGCTTGTGTGCTCGATTTCAAGCATGCCCAAAAGAATCACATTTAAAAGCTGTAAAACGGATTCTTAGGTATGTTAAAGGGACCATAGACTTTGGTTTGTGGTACCCGAAATCGAGTACGTTTGAATTAGTTGGTTTTTCTGATGCTGATTTTGCAGGTTGCACTCTTGATAGAAAAAGTACTAGTGGAACTTGTCATTTTCTTGGTCCTTGTTTGACCTCCTGGTCTAGTAAGAAGCAGAACAGTGTTGCTTTATCCACAGCTGAAGCTGAATATGTGGCTGTTGGAAACTGCGTCGCACAAGTTCTGTGGATGAAACAAACTTTGCAAGATTTTGGTCTAATTTTTGAAAATGTGCCTGTTTTGTGTGATAATACAAGTGCTATTAATATTGCTAAGAACCCTATACAACACTCTCGCACTAAACATATTGACATTAGACATCATTTTATTAGAGATCATGTGTCTAGGGGGAGCATTGCATTGAAATTTGTAGGCACTGATGACCAACTAGCAGATATCTTCACTAAACCCCTAGCCGAAGCTCCTTTTTGTAAAATCCGTAGAGAGCTAGGGATGCTTGACTATGCTAGTTTATGATTTTGTTTCACCCCACCTCCTTTTTGATGAAAACAAAGGGGGAGAGAATATTATTATGCATGTTATATATGGGGAGAAAATATTATGCTCATGTTATATGTGGTATTATGCTGATTATTGTTATGCATATGCTTAGGGGGAGCCTTTTTTTAAGATTTTTAATCCCTATGCATAATGTAATTTGTTATCATCAAAAAGGGGGAGTTTGTTGAACCAAGGGTAAAACAGTCCTTTATTTTGAATGATAACAAATTACATCATATCTACTAATGTTTCAAGTTGAGCAAAGCGCAGGACCTAATTTAAAAAGAAGAAGACACAAAAGAAGAGAAGCTTGAAGAAGAAGCAACATATAAAGTTCAAAACCCTATTTTTGTGTCTAAGCCTTTTCTTAGGACTCTTTGTAAAGGTCCTATCACCTAAAGTGTGTGACACTTTAGATATTGAGAGAGATGATCTTTTCTAATCATACATGATGCATAAAAATAGTTTTGAAAAAAATATTTCACAAAATTGCATGCATGCATAAGGTGGCACCTAAACCTAAAAACGATTTTGTGGAAATCAAAAATCATTTTCTATTTTGTTCCAATGGCTATGAAATCGATTTATATGATTTATATAGGCTATGAAATCGATTTTAGGCTCACCCATAGGCCAAGAATCGATTTCCTCATCCTATGTTTGAAGCATGTAATCGATTTCTACATATTCTCAAGCCAAAGGTAAGAATCGATTTCCTTCTATTTCAAAAGACTATGAAATCGATTTTCAAGCAATCCTATAGGCTATGAATCGATTCCTCCTCATTTTAAACAAAGTAAGAATCGATTCCTACCTTATTCAGGATGTCCTGAAAATCGATTCTCACCTATTTCTAAAGAAACAATGAATCGATTCTTTTATTTTTTAAAGGCAATGAATCGATTCCTTCACATTTTAACTTGATCAATGAATCGATTCTTCACCTATATTAAATGCTTTTCAAAAAATTTCAACGGTGCCTAAGCCTATAAATACCCAGTTGAGCTTCACTTTCATTCCAACACCGATTCTCACATTTTCTTCTCTACTCTCTCATATTCGAATCTCTATAGATCTATTACTCTTCATTGTTTTATTTTTTATAAGCTTTTGATTTTAAATTGTTATATCTTTTTTTCAAAAGCTGTTTATAGATCTAAATCTGAGATCCTGTGCTCCAACTGTTTTGAATCTTGTTTTTCAAAAAGCTTTGTTTTTCAAAATCATATCTATAATTTTTTAAAGCTTTCAAGCAACCTCAACTTCTATTGTTATATCAATTTTGAAGTGGTTGCAAAAGCAAGATCATCCCTCATCTTATAGAGCATCCATAATATCCTAAGATCACTCATCTCTCTCAGTTTCTAAACTGACTCATTCTCTGAAGTGATTGGATCATAGAACTCTATTGTGTAATTTATTTTATTTCAAGGTGTTTTTGAAATCCTGGGCTTTGTACTTGGGTCTCTCAATCAGGTGATTGAGTAGGTGGTTTTTGAAATCCTGGGCTTTGTACTTGGGTCTCTCAATCAGGTGATTGAGTTGGTGTTTTGAAAACCTGGGCTGTGTACTTGGGTCTCTCAATAGGGTTATTGAGTTGGTTTAGAAATCCTTAGCAAGAGTGCTTAGGTTCTCAATTCAGGGGAATTGAGATTCACTTATATTGGGGTCGACTGTTTGTATCAAACTCTCTTCAATATAGTGGTTACTAAGTCCAAGGGTTGAAAAGCCTAAGGCCGAGGACGTAGGGGTTTTATCCCGAACCTCGCTAAATTGCTGTGTCTCTCTCTCTTCCCTATCTCTTTATATTTTGCACTTTATTTGCTTATAATATTGATATTATCATAACTGCTTATATTATCATATTCTCAATATAACTGTGCAAATATATCATATTATAATCTTTTCTTCTTATTATCTATTTTATTGCTGTATACAATATTGATCTGTCCATCATCTCATTCTACTCCTTCTATATTGGTCAAATATTATTATTCCGCATTTAATCCAAACCAATATCGAAAAAGTTTTTTAAATTGAAAAAGAATCCATTAATCACCTATAACCTTATTCACCCCCCCTCTAAGGTTACTTTTATAGACTCTCAAGTCTAACAGACCATACCATAACGTTTTCCGGGCCTAGGGTGAGGGCTCATGACTTCCCTTCCTAGTATGCCAATTCGTCGGGTCATCACCCAACTCGATATAATCTATATATCGCACCCGCATTGGGCCGCACATAAATTCTAGATATTCTATATCTAATGTTGACCTATAACCCGTTTTGATGAATTAAAAGTTAGACATCCGGCATTATAGTACGGTACCAAGTTGGACGAATTATTCGTTTCGTTATTCAAAATCATATACTCACACGCGGTCTATGATTCGATTTTGAAAACAACTTTGACTTTCAAAAACAATGTATTTTCCAAATTCAGATTATATATATAGTTAGTTCTTTGAATAAGCTTTCAAACGCACTTGAGAACACCTCAATCGGGTTCCCGGATCAAAAGTTATCTCGAAAACAAATTCAGGGAATTTTGCTGAAAAACTGCAAAGCGTCGCGACGCGAAAAGTTACAGAAAGTTTTGCGTTGCAAAAATTAGGGAGGTCGCGACGCGATGGCCACGGGCCGCGACGCGATGGCCACGGGCCGCGACGCGATGGCCACGGGCCGCGACGCGATGGCCACGGGCCGCGACGCGATGGGAGGCAGAAATGGCTGAAAACAACATTTCGAACACCCGTTTTGTACCGTTTCGCTTTCTATTCGACCCCGAGACATTTCTTGACCAACGAGACTTAAAAATAGACATTATAGCCAGCAATTCCGTCCATATTCCAGCAAAAACATTAAAATCAACAAATTGATAAAAAAATATATATTCCTCGGAAAACCGTAAAAACGCTAATTTCCCGAAAACGGTTTTTGACTCGATAATTCTTTCGAAATTGAGTTAGCTTCAGAAAATGAATTTCCAAATCATTCAAGGTTATAAAATGAAATCCTAATCGTGAGTAAAACTCACCGGTATGACGAGTCCCCGAGAAGTCGCGTACTCGCTCGAACAACCGAACCGTTAACCACTCGAACAATCCCCGTAATCACGAACACGCTCCGAATGCCTCCGTGACTGAACTCAGTGGCCAACGTTCCTCTTGCTACTGACCTCACTTACGGTATATGGAAATGGTGTCTCTCGCGATCTTGTCACCTCGAACCCTTGATTCGACGAACCGATAAATTCCAGATTTATTTCTGATTTCCAGTATCAAGGTACAATTTTGCAACAGGTGTAACTTGGTCAATCCGTGACCAAAACTACTCAAATCAGTGCCCAAAATGAAGATAATTTTGTCTACTTTCTGATGAAGAAAGATTCACATGCATGCAACCAGTAGTTTGGGAGATATCACCGAAACAAGGTGACTGGTCCAGAACAGTATCTGATTCTCAATCAAAACTTTAGGACACGATATCACCCTCATTTCCCACTGGAATCCGACTGTTCTTGTGCTCATTTTGAAGCATTTTGAGTCTAGTTTCCAGAGGAACAAAAATCACTTTCATAGGAGTTGTGTACAGTGAGATACGATGAAAACAATGAAGATGGTTCATACGGGTTTCACCCAGAAATCTTGATTGACTTGGATCATCACCCTTAATCCCTTGTCATCACGAAATTGAGTTCCAACCTCTACATCAGTAGCCACACAACCCCTCAAACACCTTCCAATTCACTAGGTAGGTTAAGATTTACTTCATCTCTAACTCCTAATGCACATGCAATGCTCTAAGTGAGGTCAAGACTCCATTGTTTCTCCTTGGAGCTCCAAATCCGAAAATGGTGCAAGTTGAAAGAGGGAGAGTTTGGTTCAGAAAATAGGCTCAATAGAAAGAGCATGAAAAATGGAGTGGAGAGGAGGTGAGAGAACTTACATGCATGGAGGTTCAAGAGAGCTCTCCTCCTTTCTCCTTCCTTCTCCCTTCCCCCACTCTCTTCTCTCTATTCTCTTTTTCTTTCCAGCTTTTCTTTTGTTTATTAGTTGCTGGAAGTGATGAATGAGAAAGAATGGTTCAGCTGGGGTGTTATGGGCTGAGGGTTTAATGAAAAGGAATGACCATAACGCCATTGGCTCATTTAACCATAGTTTAGGTGCCGAAAACCCTTTTTGCTCCTACGGTTTTTAGCTAAGCTTTGATTTCTCGACCATCCCATATTCGAGTTACGTATAATTATCTCACTCCCATAATTAAATCGTTTATATACTTCATAATTCGAATCTTAAAATTCAGGGATGTTACAATACTTCACAATTTCAAAAAAAAAGAACTAAAACACTTCAAAACATTTTTGGTATAACTGTTTTCATTATTCTTTTTTAATATGCTTATTTTAATTTGAATATTATTAGAAATATTTTTAATGTAATATTTATTATATTAAATAATAGTAAAGAAATGTGCAGTACATTTTTTATCCCATTAAAAATAAACCTAATTGCTACTTATATCACAAAGTATTTTCATTACAAACAAACAATGGTTGGTCCAAGTGGTAACTCGGCTTAGATCCCAACCCAAGGTCTCGGGTTCGAATCTTGGGTGTGACAAAAATTCTGTTGGGAGGGGAGAACCACACAGGCCGGCAAAGCCGGAAACTCGTGGCCAGCTAGGTTCCCCGGCGTAGATTAGTCACCGGTAAAGCCGGTGGAAACTACGCACTAGGGGTGTTCAAAACCGAACCAAACCAATAAAAAACCGCAAACCGAACCAAACCAAACCGAAAACCGCAAAAAACCGCTTCTTATTGGTTTAGTTCGGTTCTTTTTTTCACTGCACCACGCGGTTTGGTTCGGTTCGCGGTTTTGATTATAGAAACCAAACCAAACCAAACCAAACCGCAAGTAACATTAAGACTTATTGACTTACAACCTTCCTTACTAACTTACTAGCCCAAATGCAACTAAAACCCAACTCTCACTCACTTACTAGCCCAAATACAACTAATTCTTTGACTCACTTACAAACAATCTATATTGTTATGCTATATTTAAAAATTACAATAAAATATTTAATTCAAATTCTTTTAAACATTGTCTTAACTATCTTAAAAGAATTAAAAGAGCGTAATTTATATACTACATATATTTGAGTAGATTTTTTCTTAAATATTTATGTTAGCCATTTTTTATGTTAATTAATTTTAACTTCGTTTTAAATTATGTTTTGTCTTGGAAAAAACCGAACCAACTAAACCAATCCAAACCGCATTAGTTTGGTTTGGTTTGGTTCGGTTTTATTTTAGGAAGTCAACCGAACCAAACCAAACCGCATGTAGTTTTACCTTGCGGTTCGGTTCACTTTTTATCTCAAAACCGAACCAAACCGCACCGCGAACACCCCTACTACGCACGAATAACATGGTAACAAAAAAAAGTATTTCATTACAAAACAAAACAACACAAAAACCCGACTTTGTCGAGGCTTATTTTCATCAGGCAGGGCTTATTTTGACGACTCTAACATCGTGGAACTTTGGTTGGCCAGGTGTACCCGACTTTGCCGATCTGTATGGTTCTCTCATCTCAATAGAGTTTTTACCCCACTCAAGATGCAAACTTGGGACTTTGGGGTGGAATTCAAACTCAGCACCGCTCGAACCAATCTTTGTTGGTGTCGAGAACAAAGTTGCTAATGATGTTTTAATAAGTAAGTATTTAATTAAAATACTTTATTAGATAAATGTTTATTTAAATAATTAAATTTACTATTTTATGAGCGCAAGTAGAAACTAATTAATTGATAAATAGAAATAAAATAAATGAGAATAAGGATGGGGAGCAAGTAGAAGTTGTAGAACCAGCTTGTAACCAATAAAGTAGATACAAAAGTAATAATAAAAAAAAGGCTAAACATCACTTTTGGTCCTTTATGTTTGCTGTAGGTTTCACTTTGGTCTTTTTTCTTTTTTTTTTGTCTGTTTTGGTCCCTCATCTTTCATTTTTGTTTCATTTTGGTCCCTGACGTTAGTTTTAGCTAACGGACGCCACGCTGGCAGTTAATTGCTGACGTGGCGTCCATTTTCATTAAATGACGTGGCAAAAATTAATATTATTTAATTCCAGTTAAAACATTAAAACAATTAATTCCTTTTTCTATTTTTTTTCCAGAAAATCCCTTCCTGCGAACGTGTTTCACCTTCATTAAACCCAGATCATCATCATCATCAACTTCTCACCACCATGTTGTCGCCTCCTCAACCACCACTTTCTCTTGCACCATTTTCTAGCCAAGACTGATGATGATGAGCACAGATCCAGTAACAGATGAGAGAGAACAGATCCAGTAACAATCAAAGAACAGATCCAGTAACAATCAAAGAAACCGCCGTCGAAAGCCAATCAAAGAACAGATCCACTATGAACAAACCCAGATTTGAGAAAACGAAGAAGACGAAGATGAAGAAACCCCAAATCGAAGAACAGATCAAGTTTCGCTATCTCTCTACCTAGTTTCGCTATCTCCCTCATCTTCGATCTCTCTCTCCTCAATTTCACTATCTCCCTCATCTCCCTCATCTTCGCTATCTCTCTCCTCAGTTTCGCTATCTCTCTCCTCATCTCCCTCATCTTTGATCTCTCTCTCCTCAGTTTCGCTATCTCACCTCGCCATCATCCCTTTTCTTCTTTCGTTCTCTCCCTCTCTCGTAAGTTCTCTCCCTCTCTCGTAAACAAAAGGAATGACAGAGAGAGTGAGAGAAGAAAATTTAAGTGAGGGAAAACGAAAGGAATTGTTGAATGTTGAATTCGATTTTGTGCAATTCTGTAGCCTTCGATTTTTGATTAAGAAGAACAATGATAATTCAAGTTATAGTAATGAATCTGGAATTGTTGAGAGAGGAGAGATCTGGAATTGATGAGATCTGTTGAATGTTGTTAATGAATTAATTTTAACGAATTTAAATTCATTAAATTCATTTAATTAGAATTAAATAATATTAATTTTTGCCACGTCATTTAATGAAAATGGACGCCACGTCAGCAGTTAACTACCAGTGTGGCGCCCGTTAGCCAAAACTAACGTCAGGGACCAAAATGAAACAAAAATGAAAGATGAGGGACCAAAACGGACCAAAAAAAGATAAAGGACCAAAGTGAAACCTAGAGCAAACATAAAGGACCAAAAGTGTTATTTAGCCTAAAAAAACGAAAGCAAAATCGTAGGAATTGTCAGTTTTCCATTTACAAAAGTTTTTCAATTAATTACAGAATTGTCATTAATGAAATTGGCTAGTTTTCCGTGTTTTTAATTTTCAACACAAGAAACAATGAAAACCCAAATCGCAAAACCAATACAGCTTTTGACCTGTTTTCTATTTTTAGTTTTAAAAACAGGAAAATAGGAATAGTTTTTGAAAACAATTTTACAAAACAAACCACTCAAACAAGTTTTTTTTTTCAAATTTCTAAACACTAAAAACTGTTTTGAAAACAGATATCAAACAGGCCCTCAATCTTGTCATTTTTTCATTGAGTTTGATTTTCTGCTTTTGTTGTTCTTTATCCATGTCTAGCTAAACTCTTTTGAGTTAGGGATGAATGAACATTGATGAATCACTATGGTAACTGCTTTTGATCGTTCTAAATGTCATATTCATTCTTACTTTTTTTATTAACAAGAAAAGAAAAACAATACATAAAACAGGCTAAGATCTTAATCTAACACTTCCTATAGCATCAGCTTGAAGAGAAGTAGATATAGCCGGAGGGCAAAGCCTCCAATGATGAACACCATAGTCCATAGATGAAGGCTAAGTATGATAAGGATAGAAAAGACAGTGTAATAGGCTTACAAACTACTACAAAAGGCACAATCATGAGAAGATATTTTTTCCTGAAACAAAAGTTGTACCCGTTCCAAAAATGCATGATAAAAAGAACAAAAAGAAAAAGAAAGATGCAAAAAGGGGGTTAGTAATGAGGGCAATATAGCAGAAATTTCTTCAAAGTAGTTCTTAAAGCCGGAGCATCAGATGCCACAGCAATCACTGCCCCAGCATCCAAAAGGCCATCAAAAATTAGCACTAACCTTGAATTTGAAATACTTAATCCAAGATCCTTTGTTGTGTTTTGAAGTCCCCCCATTACTTTGAGGAAATTGTTAGCCTATTCTATCTTTTGAAAAATCTCTTAGCTTGATCAAACGCAAACTTTTTCTATCCAATGCTAAGTGAACTTTTTGAAACTAGTTAGGAACCAATCTAAGTTCAGTGGAGCACACACTCATATAAATGGGTAGCAATAACCTTGAATGTTGAAAAGAACATATGGCTATGAAGTTCTATGAAAATCCAACATGAAGTTCTAGAAGTGCAATTGTTGAAAACATATTGTTGAAAAGTCTAGCTGATCTGTTCTTCTGAAAAAATCAAAACCTTTTTGTTTTTTGAATTTTGTCTTGTTCAAGTGTCATTACTTGAGGACAATCAATGGTTTAAGTTTGGGGATGTGATAACTCTATTTTGTATGGAGTTCTTTACGCTTTAAATCTAAATAATTGTGAGAATCTCAGTAATAATGTTTTGTTAAATAAAGAAATACCAAGGAGTTACAACTTTTTAAGTTAAGAAAGGTTTAGGCACACTTCATGACTATTTTATATGATTGGTGGTATTTTATGTGTTTGTTCAAATTGTCGCAGCAACAATTTCCCCAGCAATGAATGCACCAGCAATAGTAGCAGAGGCATTGCCCCAGCATCATTGCCAGCATCAATTGCCCCGGCAATCTTTACAACACAGAAAGCCCCAGCATCCCGGTCATGACGTCATAAAGCCAAAAGCGAAGTGCAAGTTGCCCAAGTGGGAGAAAGCAGCGCCACCCTGGAGACATCATAGACTACAAGTGGGAAATTTTTAGGGACACTTGTCCTTACACCATTGGACCCCTTTTCTTTATTTGGTGGATGATCAAATCAAGCTTTTTGAGACAAGTAGAAAAAGAAACCCTAACTTCATCTCAAAGTCACCTTGGTGCCCAAGACAACTTCACTTTTTGAAGCCTATAAATGCATCCCCTCCTCATCATTTGAAATCATCTCAAGTTTAGGAATTAGTCTTAGATATACTACTTTGGTTCGAAGGAGAGGAAGAAATTGACAACTTCTCTCTACTTCTACACCATTTCTTATTGCTGTGAGGTGATTGCTCCAGCATTGCTAGGCAGAATATGCAGAGGAACTTCACTTGTGTAATTTCTATCTTATTTCTTTTCCTTTGTATTTTCAATCATATGAATATTAATTTTTTTGTTTATATGCGCTTAGTTATGTCAAGCATGAGCTAAACATTTTTAGTTGGGATGCCTTAACTTTGTAATGAACCTTTGAATAGTTATTATATTATATTGATGCTTGCAATTTAGTTCTTGTGCTATAATCCTTTCAAACTTATTTTGAGGTTGATCACTTAGAAAAAGTAGGGTCATAAATACAGACATAGTTTATGATTTGAACTCAATAGCTAATATGGATAAGTGTTTTAATAAAAGGAAACTTTGTTAATTCAACGCTAAAACCTAAACATAGGATAGCATAGTCCATAGGGTGATACTGTGGGAGCTTAATATACAAGGGTGAACTTCTTTAGAGCTTAGACATAAGACTTGTAATGAAACCCTGACGTTAGTTGCTGAAAGGCACGCATCCATTGCTACAGCATCCATTGCAGCAGCATCATGTATAACATAATGATATTAAAGTAAGTTACATAGGAAAGAGCATTCCAACTATCTCTCTCGGTTGATTTACAACCCATCTTTATTTTGCTTATCTTAAATTCTGTAATCACACACACTACTCATCTTTTATTTTATTTTTGAATTCTGTTTCTCACTAGTATTGCTACCATTTTAAACTCTCAAAAATTAATCCGATCAATGTGGGTACGATCTCTATTCTCTACTATATTACTTGTTAAAGACTGTGTACACTTGCACACTTTTTATGACAACACACCTTGAGTGGCAACTCTCAATTAGACAAGAAGTTTCTCCAACTCTAAATTGCTCAACTGCTTCATCGAGTATGTAATTTTTCTTCCCTTTTTCACATCTCAAATCCTATTTCCATAGCCTTTTCCCTAAACTATGATGTTATATTCTTCGATAAAAGTAACGTTCCTCTATTGATAGTCTTTGATGACCAAGTTAAATTCATCACAAGTTTATACTTTTTATATGTATTGGATTCATGCTTTTTTTTTTTGTAAAAGTTTTGTAAAGCCCATGTTATGGATTTTTGAACTTTATCCACATAACAAATTAAATACCAAGCAGTTGAAGAAATTCTTTTTAATCTTCTATTTTTTTCAATCTTTTTCTGAATATTTGTATTTGCAAGCTTAGGAGAATACAACTTTATACTAACTCTATCATCCTTTTGCATCAGTAAGAACCTTGCAAAATGAAGACATATTTATGACTTTTGTATTCTCATCTTGAATTTTTGATAAGGTGTTGGGCTTGGTTGAGTGTGTAGCCGGTTTAGATGAGACTAATGCATAACAAAATTGATGAAATAATGAGTCTAATAAAAACATTACCTGAAGAAGTAAGGAGACATGATGGACTCGGGTAAAACCATATTATTTCCCATCATGTTTTTTAGAAGGCAAACATTATATATTACTAGACCTTACCCCTGTGCGATGCACATGATATCCTTATGAAAAAATAGGTAGTATTATGCACATTTCGATTTGTTATGTATTTGAACTATTTGATAGGCAGCATATTATTGGAGAATTTTATGTAAAAAAACAAATTCAACTAGAGTTGCAGTACAAGTGAAAAAGATCAAAGAAAAATAGAGTTGCAGTAAATTGGCTCACTTCCACACAACAACCAATGTGGTTCAACAAGAATCAATGTGGTCAACCTGAATTAGTTTTCATTTGCGGTTAATGTAATTCATTCAAAATTTGTAAAAATTTGTAATTTGAAAAATTGAAACAATGGATTTCCTTCAATTTCGTATATTTTGCTGCAAATTACTTTCAACGCCATTTGATCAGCACATAGCATGTATAATAATAAACGTTCCTTCGGGGTATTTCCCCTTTGTTTAATAGGAATTCTTTTCTGGTGTTGATTTTCGATGCCATTGAAAACTTTCGGAAAGTTATGCACCTCTTTTTTCGTTCATGGTGAATGACTCCTTTTCTAAAAATAAACTGACAATGACCGAACAGTATATTGTTTTTGATGGGTTGTTTTGGATATCCGTGGACATCTATTGTATTACAATTACAATGATGCATGTGGATAGATGCATCATAAATACTTATACTGCCTTATCATAAAAAGTGCACGATAGGACCTTACTAAATACTTGGTCTTGGGTCTTCTGCATATTTTTAGTTATTTTTTCTCTGTATTTCATTTTACTGTTTAGTTTTTGACTTTGCTTTTTCTCTTTTGTCTGCAGGATTGTATGTAATTTGTTTGTCTTTATATGTCGTAAAAGCTAAAATAGCAATGGGGCAAGTCATGGAGTACTCCATGGGGAAAAATTCCCTATCTAGGACCCCTTAACGGGGCAATCTCAGTTTTACTTAAAGCCAGGAATCCTATTTTTTACGACAACAATAAAATCAATTCTAAAATTTATGGTGTATTATCTTCGGCAGTGGCGGACCTGGCATGTATCCAGGGGTTCAGTTGAACCCCCTGAAATTTTTTTTTTTGCACTAAACACCCTATATAAATAGCCTAAATCTCTTGAAATTTTAATTTTGACACCCCTGAAAATTTGAAATCGTACTAGTAGACCAAGTTTTGCACCCATTTGACACCGGCCTTAAAAAATTTGACACCTCTGACCCCGGGGTCCTGGGTCCGCCACTGATCTTCGGTCTATTCCTTCATTGCTATATCTTCAACAAGTGAAGTTTGCATGCGTTTCTAATGTTTAAGGCGATAGAATTAGAAACACAATTGGTTCATGTTAGTATACCAAATATTGGTTCATGTTTCTACGTTTCTATCCATAGGTTTGAGAAGACTTTAGTATAGGGACTAGGGAAATGTCCGTGCGTTGCACAAGTTGTTATCACAAATTTTTTAAAAATTTATGGAGCTTTTGTATGAAAATATATAATTTGTTAACATAAATTATGTATATTAAAAAATAGTATTATATAAATATAATATTGCATTTATTATATTAAATCATTATTTATGTTACACAATATTCTTATATAATGTATAAATTTTTAAAATAAGTAATTGCCAATATTTTTTAAGAGGTAAACTGTTGAATATAAATTTTTACTAAAGTTTAATGAATTTTAGAAATTTTGTTTAATAATTTGTTGTTAAACAATTTGTGAATATATTTTCATGTCAGTTTCTACAGAAATATAGTATTGTTTCATCTAATTTTTCATTGTATTTAGTAATTTATGGCAAAACATATATCATATAAAACAAAAAGTTATTGAATTATTTTCTTTCACTGGATTTCATCATCAAATAATAATTTATAAAATGAAACTAAAATAAAAAATTAGAATTAAAGAAATTTAATTTAAATGAAATTTAGATTAAATACATCTATTATTTATTTTTAATTTTCGTATTGTTATGAAAAAAATTTGAAAAAAGTATGATATTCATAATATGAAAAGAAATATTATTTTTAAAATAATGAAAATATTTTTTGATATAGCGTATAATCTAAATATTACATCAAGAACATACAGTACTTTCCTTCTAGAAAAACATTTTTTCGAAAATATGTCAAGCAAATATTACCCAATGTTTTGTTTACTTGTAAGGCTTAATTATCACTTACCCCCTGCAAATATCACGTTTATCCATTTACCCCCCTGCAAAAAAAAACTCTCAAAACAAACCCTGCAAAATGTAACTGTTTCCAGTTACCCCCCTGCTGTTAAATTTTCTGTTAAATATTAACAGTGATGACGTCAGCACTGACGTCAGTGCCACATGTCACCATATTATTGGGCCTCTGTGACACGTGGCACTGACTTGCGACGCCAGCTCCTATGTCAACAGTGCCACGTCAGCAACCAATGGATGGCTGCCACGTGGCACTAGTTATTACACTCAAAAATTAAAGATTTTTGTTGCCAATGAGTGTTGAACTCGTGACCAATTACTCACACACACCTCCTAACCACTGAGCCAAATTAGTTTTTGAGATTATTAACTCACCTACAAATATATATTACATAATTGCTACTTAAATTAAAAAAAAATCATCTGTGACATTTCGTTGAAGCATCTAGATCAACATTGAACAACAACAGAAGAACGAAAATAGAAGCATCTGTGACATCCTTATTTCGTTGAAGAACAACACCTACATGGAAGGACAGATTCGTTTAATGTTTCATTACTCATCAAACGCAGATCTGGAATTTAAATTCATGTTCATTCTGGGTTTTAGATCATGCGATGACCACATCTGAAAATTGCAGATCTAAAGTTGTATCCTCTATCATTGAAGTTAATCGAATTTATTTTACGAATCGAAGTTGTATCTTCTGTCATTACAAGTAGATCCATGACTTCCAGATCCATAAAAAACGAAAACGCAAACACTTCTCGTTCTGCAATGCTTGACCACGAAGGATAATTGAAATCGAATGAGAATGGAAGATGTAGAATCGAACGAAATTGAAGGATCGAAATCGAATGAGAATCGAACGAAAAACGAAAAACGAAATTGAAAAACGAAAACCCAGTAACGCAGCTACAGTCTGAAGAACTTGAAACAATTGATGATGATTATTTGTTGGATCCAGATCTGAAAGAAGAAGGCTTGATTTCTGGAAACGATTTTTTTCTGAATGATGAAGATGAATGATGAATTATTTCCATGATTTCCATTTTTTTCTGAATGATGATGAATGAAGAAGAAGAAAAATGAAATCTGGGTTTCCATGGTTGCGTATCCATGAATTGATGATTTTTTTTTTAATTTAAGTAGCAACTATGTAATATATATTTGTAGGTGAGTTAATAATCTCAAAAACTAATTTGACTCAGTGGTTAGGAGGTGTGTGTGTGAGTAATTGGTCACGGGTTCAACACTCATATTGGCAACAAAAATATTTATTTTTGAGTGATATAACTAGTGCCACGTGGCAGCCATCCATTGGTTGCTGACATGGCACTGTTGACATAGGAGCTGACGTGGCATTCAGTGCCACGTGTCACAGAGGCCCAATAATATGGTGACACGTGGCGCTGACGTCATCACTGTTAAGTTTTAACAGAAAATTTAACACCAGGGGGTAACTGGAAACAGTTACATTTTATAGGGTTTGTTTGGAGAGTTTTTTTTTTGCAGGGGGGTAAATAGATAACAGTGATATTTGCAGGGGGTAAGTGATAATTAAGGATAAAACTCATAATGAGAGTAATTGAAGATGAAAAAATAACGAAAGTTTTTTTTTACCTAACATATAGTCTAAATAAACACGAAGTCAATAATAAATAATATTTTATTTGTTTAGTAACTAAAATGATGGTTCAAAATGTGGAATTAGAAAATAAATAACTATATTGCATTAAGGAAATGAGCATAGTATATTAACAAAAATTTGTTTGAAAGACTTGCATATACAATGTGTCCCTCGCATTTTCCTTACTTTTATAATGATTTTTTCTTTGTCTTCTTCCAAATTTCAGTTGTAGCCTCTAATATTATTATTACATTAAGTTTGGGAAGTTTTTGATGTACATGAATTTTAATAAAGGAAGCTGATGAATTTGTACGATAAAACATAAATCATAGAAAATAGAAAGTCACTATTCTTTACTTCTTCACAAATTAATAAATAATAAATACTAATTAAAGAAACAATTGAAATTCAATATAAAAGTGAAAATAAAGAGTATAGATTTAACATAAAACTTAGAAAGAGATAACAATCAAAAATCGATTCCTTATTTTTATTCTTTATAATGATATGACAAAAGGATAGTAAAAATAATGGTACTATTCACAATAAGCTAAAATTAAGAGTAAAAATATAATATTTGTAAAAAAATTAAAACATAAATCTGAAACTTTATTTGTTGTTTTTACCTGAAATACTATTTCATATTTTTACTTTTTTAACAATTTTTTTACTTAACGATCTTAGGTGTGATTTTGTAAAGAATAACTTAAATTTAATACGTATACGAAATCATTTTAGTTTTAAAGGACCATTTTACATCACAAACCTACCAAATGCACTATTCTAGTGAGATTAGTTCGCACTTTCATTTTAGTGAGTTTTGTAACTTACATAAATATGATAATAGTTGCACGGGTTTATTTATTATATTGTCATATTATATTTCTTATAACCGATTAAAACTATATATCTTCCCCCATATTCTACTAACTCATGAACTTATTGGAAACTAAAGGAATGATTCCTATTAGTAAGAAATTCTCCCACTTCAATGCGTAACAGTTACACCAAGAAGAACTTCAAAGACCCGCATTTATTATAATAGATAAAATTCATGAGAAGTATTGTGGAGGCTCCAATGGGGCATCCTTTACATATATATATTATAGATAGAGAGAGGGAGAGAGAGAGAGAGAGAGAGAGAGAGAGAGAGAGAGAGAGAATGAGAGAAATAGGTAAAATTCACAACAGCATCTCAATTACACTCCACTATACAATCAAGAAGATTACGATTAATAGTTGAAGATATACTCCAATAGAAAAAGAGATAGTTGTTTCTATTTACACACAATAAAAATATGATCAATACATTAAACTTGAAACCTATAACAAAGTCAATACTTAATCAACAGTCAATAAAAGCTTACGAAAAAAGACAAATTTAGACACCTAAATTTTGGAACTCCAACTACAACAATGGCTTTCATCAAGTCTGGATATTAGTGACGTGAAAATCAAAAAAAACTCATAAGTGATGTAACAACGAAACAAAAGTGATGTAAAAAAATGAAAAGATAATTGGTGTTTTCTCTTCTTAGGTATTTATAGAATTTGTGAAAGAAGACTTGAAGTGAAGGAAAATGAAAAGATTGTACCTAATATCACAACTATAATAATTAGTACTAATCATGATAATAATTTAGAGATACCAAAAGGCAACCAAAATGAAAACATCAAGTAATGAATTAAGAGTAATCAATAAATTTTTTAAAATAGAAATAAAAAGGGAGATAAACTCACAATTCTTATAAGGTATTTTTTTTTACCATTAAGATTATTTGATCCGACAATGCACAATTGAATTGTATTTTTTAAGGAAATTTTTGTATCATTTTTTATCAAGATGAAAATGATAGTATTTTATAAAATATGAAAAAAAAAAACTATTTTAATAATTAAGAATAATTCGACCATTGAACTTCAAAGTTGAAAGATTTCAAATTATCAATGCAGTCAATTGATTTGCATCCTTTGAATACATTTAGATAATAATAATTGAAGGAATAGGGAAAAATAATAATCATTTCATACTCGTTATATTTATTATCTTTATTTTTAAAAATGATAGAATATAGAAAGGTAAGGATTTTGTTTCAAAAAAACAACTCATGCTTATCAAAAAAAAATCAACTCATTTTTAAAATAATTACTAAAGTAATTACTAATATTCTATATCTACTTTTTTGTTTAAAAAAATATTCTATATCTATTTCTAATGAGATAACCGTTGAACAAAATTTAAAATGTTTTTTGAAGATTCAAATATTCAACTATTATTAAACTGAAAATTTAATACATTAACCCTTCCCCCATTATTGTAAAAGCAATGATTGAAGTCTCACAATATTATAGTGTTGAAGAGCCCAAGTCTCCTTTACATAGAAAAATAATTTTTTTAATAATTATAAAAATTCCTTGTGAAAATTAGATGAATAAACGTGGTCTACTAAAGTTCACAATATAGACATAGAATTTAGTTTTTTTAGTGAGAAAAGAAAAGAAGTAGAGAATGTAGTTTTTTTTATAAGCAAGGTTAGTGGGGGTGGGGGAATGTTAGTTTCTGGGAGTTGAACCCAGGACCTCCTTCTTGCACTCATTTGGTGCCCTCCTTCGGTATCCGTTAGCTCGCCAACTGAGCTACCTACTTGGGATAAGTAGAGAATATAGTATTTTCGCTTAATAATTTATAAATTGAATTTAACATCTTTTAAATGTTTATAATTGTTTTAAATAATGAATAAATATATTACTTTGAATATTAATGTAATACTTTGTGGTTTAGAAAAGTGAACTAAAAATATATTGTGATATTTAATTATTGATAAAATGAAATTTAATTTAAAAAATTGGATGTCATAAAGGTTGAGTGGACATTAATTAATCAAAAAAGAATGTTGAGATTTAAGTTGGAAAATAAATGAAAATGGTGTGGAGCTAGCTTCCTAGAGGCTAAAAAAAGCTTCCTTTGGATATTTAATATTGATTGATTGGTTGGGCCTTGGAGCTAGTGTATGACCCATTGACTTGGTTTCTTTGAACTAAGGTTTCTACTTTTTTTTTGGGTACAAGTTTCTGCTTTCTATAAACAAAAAAATTGATAAAAATTACTCAGTGTGAACATATTCAAACAAAAACTATTTATATTCAACTCGCTTTTAAACCAAAATAATTCTACAAAATCAGTTTTATTAAAATTAATTTTCGCCGTCACTAAACCAAACATATACCTAATCTTTTGTTGATCCCATCTCTACATATGTAGTCTTTTGTCAACAAAAATTCTCCCCATGATGTAGTTAGCAGATAGTTCCTGCATTTCTTCTTGTAAAAAAAAATAGATAGGTCTCGCATTTTTCAATGCCATCAATTAATTTTATCAGCTAGTTTCCTATCATTTTTTTACTTTCAATTATCCACTTTCTCTAGTTGTTTTATGAGATTGCTTCATCTCATCGGAGAGAAATTAGAGAGAAACGAAAATTGATCCAAGTAACAAATTGAGTTGAATCTCAAATGTTGGTTTATTAACATCAGTCAAAATTACAAGATGGTTCAGTATTTTACTATGAGTGTCCGAAAAATGCCGAGGGGAAGGGACTGAGGAGCACAATCGACGATCGTGTAGGACCAAAATAGTACTAAAGGAGGCCTCGTATCACATGCACCGCCGTACGGACTATGTACAGACCCTGACGCATCCGCGTAGAAGATAAACGAGGAGGACGTGGTAGCCAACCATTGGCTTGTACTGAAGTAGTGGCCACACCACTACCCCGTGGACCCAGTAAATAAGGCACATGAGGAGCAGCAGTATGCTGATATTGCTGTTGATGCTGAGCAGCCCGCTGCTTCTAAGGCTGCTGCTCGAACTGATGTTGCTGAGACGTCATCATCTACGTACCGATACCCGGGTGGTCCGGAGGACCGGACAGTTCTGACTTGCTACGGCACCCACATAGCAAAAGTCTTATGGGATGGAACGGTCAGTCATAGTTCATAACTATTTTAATATTTATTTTAATTGTTATTTTATTTTTTTGAATGGTTGACCAATGGGGACCATGATCATGCAGGACTGTGGCAAGCTGCGGGTCATTTCCCACAGGTAAAGTACAGTGAAGATTACCGTAGTTCCAAAGGTTGAAGACTATGTGCGGAGATTAGGCCTTTAACCGCTTAGGTACCTAGGGTTCCTACATGTCCTTAAGGGCCTTATATGTGCATTTGTGGAGCGGTGGCAACCAGACACCTCCAACTACCACCTTCCTATTGTTGAGATGACCATCACCTTGGATGACTTCTATGTATTGATGCACCTCCCAACTGTTGGTAGGTTTTATGACATGCCTTCCTATTCTAAGATTGAGGCAGCAGACGCCTTGGTCAAGTATCTCGAAGTGGACGCTGAGGATGCACGTGATCAGATGGAGGGCAAAGATTTGTACGTGCAACGAAACTGTCTACAGAAGATGGTCTACGCACCAACGATTGTCGATTAGCGATGGGAGAATGCTTCTAGAGCTTACATGTTGTACCTACTAGGCACCCCCATCTTCACCGACAAGTCGGGGTCAAAGGTGAAGGTCGGATATCTTGGGATATTGACTGACCTCCAGGACACCGACAGTTACACTTGAGGTGGGATGGCCCTTGCTCATGTCAACGACCAAATGAAGGATGCTAGCATAGCTAGGTGTAGGCAGGTGGCTGGTTATGCCACACTCATTCATGTATGTATTATAATTACTTTAATTTTCAGATTATGGTGTTTTTGTATGTTTACTAACCTGGTTCGCATGTCGATTACAGGCTTGGGTCTTTGAGCACCTTTAGGGTGAAGGTTTCAGGACTAAATGGATTGACCCTAAGTATTATGAAGATAAGTCACGTGTTTATAGCCTTGGTTGAATATGAGAGGTGACACTAATTAACATTGTCCCATATCGGAATGAGTTGCATTGCCTTACTCCAGGGCAGGTCCCATGGGATCCCTACACTGAGTACAGACATGACCGGGACTTACACATGACGACCTACTACGGGGGGTACATACATCATGTTATGTGCAAAATGCTATAGCTGCCAGACCGGGTCGTCAGGCAGTTTGGCTACATATATGGGATCCCGGGATCTATGGGATTTTAGGTTGATGTCTGTGACTCCACGGCAGGATGACCGCTTGTGGGAGGAGTTCAACGAGCACATCATACAGCTCGGTGATCTGATCATGCAGGGTCGACTAGATATTGCTTACTGGTTAAGGAGGTTCTCGAACCCATACCTCAATCCAGCCAATTACCCTATACAATATTAGTATCAAGCATCACAGGTATGTGAATTTTTATGGTGTTTTATTTTATTGAACATAATGTTATTTTAATTCTCTTTTTCTGGCACACAGTTTATGCCCGAGATATTGGATATAGCTCGTTAGTTGGAGTAGTGGGTGAAAAACTGTACGTATTACTCGACAAACAGTTCTGCATGATCATGGTCTCCATTAGTCAACCATTCAAAAAAATAATAATTATGACTGACCCTGCCATCCCATAAGGCTTTTGCTACGTGGGCGTTATAGAAGGTCAGAACCGTCTGGTCCTCCGGACCATCCTGGTATGGGTACGTAGATGATGACATCTCAACAACATCGGTAGGACCAACAACCTTCGTAGATAGGGAGAGAAACAACAGAGCAGATAAAACACAAATATAGAGAGAGTTGAGTTGAGAGATCTGTGAAGTGGCCATGGATTCTTTACCATTGAGTAAAACCAGAAGCAATATTAACAAAAAAAACACAAGTATTGAAGAACATTTTGGAGAAGCAAAAACCTCCATTGTTGAAACTCAAATACCTAGCTCTTAGTATTATTACTTTGATGCAAGAATGTTGGGAATTGAAAGAGAGAAACAAGAGGAAATAGTGTTGGTATAGAGAGAAAGAGAATGAAAGATAAATGGTGTTTACTATAGATTTATACAAATTCACCACATATGATTTTACCAATACCATCATTCTATCTAAAAGACACCTCAAATTTTTTAGGGTAAAAATGTCATTACTCTTTTTTTTTCTCTTTATTCTTACACTCTCTTTCTTACTTTTCACTTTTCTCTTACACTCTCTTTCTTCCTTTTTTCTCTTTCTTCTTATACTCTCTTTCTTCATTTTCACTTTTTTTACACTCTCTTTCTTCCTTTTTTTCTTTTTACTTTACTTTTCCCATAAATAATTATTCTCTTTCTCTTATCACTTCACTTTAATTCTTTTAACTAAATTTCTAAATTTATACAAACACTACTTTAATCTACTATAGATTTATAGATTTATACAAATTCACCACATATGATTTTACCAATACCCTCATTCTATCTAAAAGACACCTCAAATTTTTGAGGGTAAAAATGTCATTACACTCTATTTCTTCTTTTTTTTCTTTATTCTTACACTCTCTTTCTAACTTTTCATTTTTCTCTTACACTCTCTTTCTTCATTTTTTCTCTTTCTTCTTACACTCTCTTTCCTCATTTTCACTTTTCTTTTACACTCTCTTTCTTCCTTTTTTTCTTTTTACTTTACTTTTCCCATAAATAATTATTCTCTTTCTCTTATCACTTCACCTTAATTTTTTTAACTAGATTTCTAAATTTATACAAACACTACTTTAATTAAAAATTTTGAAGACTCCTACTATAAACCTGCTATCTAAAAAACAAGAAGACTTAATAACTATTTAAATTAGTAATTAATATTTAAAACAAATATCTATTATTGATAATCTAATATCTAACTTTTATTATCTACTATAATCTACTAATCAACTAAAATAATCAATTGAAACTACGAGATAACTACACTGATAAATAAAAAACACGGGATAACTGCAGTGATATATAAAAAAACACGGGATTAATATTTACCATTGATATTTATAATTTTTTTTGACAATTTATAATTAATATTTACCATTGATAATTATAATTTTGGAAAACTACTATAAAACTACAATCTAAAAAAACACGTGATAACTGCAATAATCTACTATAATCTACTATAATCTACTAATCAACTCAAATAATCTAATATAAAAATACGGGATAACTACAATAATCTACTAATCAACTCAAATAATCAATTGAAACTATGAGATAACTGCAATGATATATAAAAACACACGGATAACTACACAAATATATAAAAACCGAGAGTTGGTGAATATTAATTATTAATTACCATTTTAATACATCTCTTTACTCCACACTGTTGGTGCACTCGATCATATTAATTCGTATAGTATTAATTCACGAGTTGGTGCATATTAATTCAACTACTTATTGCGACTAGGGTGTTCGCGGTTGTTGCAGTTTGGTTTGACCTCCTTCTCTAGTGAGTAGTGTAAGCGAAGATTGCTAGGAGACACTTAGGAAACCTAATCAAGTTAGAAGTATGACATACTTGGAAATTTAGTAACTAGTCTACATGACAGATTTGTTGGTATGGTCGAAATTAAGTTCACAAGCTTTCTTATGAAAATCGCCCAATTATTAGATCATCCATGTCACTCCAAGGCCTCGAACACGTCGGTCCAAAACAAAAGTCAAAACAAAGCACAAAGGTAAAATACAGCTTGGTGATCAGATCGTGCAGGATCGACCTGATACCACTGACTGGTTTAGGAGGTTCTCAAACCCAACCTCATTCCAGCCAATTACCCTATACCGGATTAGTATCAGGCATCACAGGTATGTGAATTATTATGGTGTTTTATTTTATCAAACACAATGTTATTTTAATTCTCTTTTTTCTGGCACACAGTTTATGCCCGATATATTGGATATAGCTTGTGAGTTGGAGCAGCGGGTGGAAAACTGTATTACTCGTCAGACAAATACTTGGAGCTTACTCGAGCGGCTGAACGCCATTGCGAGGCCATTCTCCCATTTTAGAGGGTGTGGGTATAAGCACAGAGGTAGGCGGTGCGAGCGACAAACCCAATAGCTGTTTTTTAGGCTTTTTATTTTGATATCTTTGTATGGATGATTTGTACATTACCTTTTATGGTTAATTAATATATCAGTCTATGTTTATTTTATACTGGAATTTTATTCATAAAAATCATAACCGTACATCACAGAACAAACACAATGAGATAAATGACAAACAAAACTGACAGGGATTACATGTTCCTGCTAGGCACCACCATCTTCACCAACAAGTCGGGGTCAAAGGTGAAGGTGGGATTTCTTGCGACACCGGTAGTTACACTTGCGGCGGGATGGCCCTTGCCCATGTCAACGACCAGTTGAAGGATGCTAGCATAATTAGGTGTAGGCAGGTGGCCAATCTGAGGTACTTATCACTAAAAATAGGGGGAGAAGTACTCAGATAAAGGAAATTAAGGGTGGTAGAGAGAAGAGCAGAAGCAAGTCCAAGTCTCGGTTTGAAAATGTGGAATGCAATTATTGTCACAGAAAATGGCACATACAAAATAATTGTTTCGGAGGAAGATGGAGAATAAAGACAAGAAAGGTAAGCAGAAACAAATGGATAATGATGATTATGATGATCGGCTACTATTGGTGATGACCTTATTATTCTCCGTGATCATGAGACAATTAATCTTGTGTCAGATGAGAGCATGTGGATAGTTGATACTGGTGCTACATTGCACGTTACACCTAAGAAGGAGTTCTTCACATCTTATACTCCAGGCGACTTTGGAGTGTTGAGAATGGATAATGATGGTGTATCTAAGGTAACTGGTGTTGGTGATGTTTGTTTGCAAACCAACATGGGAATGCAATTGTTGCTTAAAGAAGTCAAACATGCTCTTGATGTTTGCTTTAATTTGATTTCTGTGTCTATGCTTGATGATTGTGGTTATGATAATCACTTTGGTGGTGGAAAGTAGAAACTCAGCAAAGGTAACTTGTTTTGGCTAGAGGGAAGAAAATTTCTAAACTGTATTGGACAAAAGCTATGGTTTCTATAGACAGTGTGAATGTTGTGCATATGGAAGCATCTTTGTGGCACCGAAGGCTTGGTCATATCAGTGAAAAGGGGTTAAATGTCTTAGCCAAAAAGGATGTGCTTGTAGGTTTGAAGAATGCAGATTTGGAGAAATGTTCTCATTGCATGGCTGGTAAACAAACTAGAGTATCATTCAAAAAGCATCCTCCCTCTAGGAAGTCAGAGCTACTTGAACTGGCGCATTCTGACATTTGCGGCCCTCTAAAGGTAAAATCTTTTAGTAGTTCACTTTATTTTGTTAATTTTATTTATGACTGTTCCAGGAAATTATGGGTTTATGCCTTGAAGACAAAAGACCAAGTGTTGGAGAAGTTCAAACAATTCCATACTTTGGTTGAGAGGCAAACAGGTAAGAAGTTGAAACGTGTTCGTACTGACAACAGTGGTGAGTATTGTAGACCCTTTGATGATTATTGTAAGCAGCAGGGTATTGCACATGAAAAGACTCATCCTAAAACTCCTCAGTTAAATGGTTTAGCAGAGAGGTTGAATCGAACACTAGTTGAGAGAGTGAGGTGTATGCTCTCGGAAGCTAAGTTGCCCAAACACTACTGGGGTGAGGCGATGTACATGGCAGTGCATGTTATTAATCTTAGTCCCGGTGTTGTTTTGAATAACGAGGTTCCAGATAAAGTTTGGTTTGGGAAGAAGGTAATTTATGATCATTTGAGAGTCTTTGGTTGTAAGGCTTTTGTGCATGTTCCAAAGGATGAAAGATCCAAGTTGGATGCAAAGTCAAAGCAATGTATTTTCATTAGTTATGGTCAAGATGAATTTGGTTATAGGTTGTATGATCCTATAGGGAAAAAGCTTCTCAGAAGCCGTGATGTTGTTTTCATGGAAGACCAAACTATTGAAGACATTGATAAGGTGGAGAAGACTACACCCAAGAAAGATGACAACTTGTCAGATGTTAATCCAGTTTGGTTTCCTATTCAGAATTTGGATAGTGTTGATGGTAATGTTCTGAATGGTGAGCCACATGTTGATGATCAACAACTTGAAGATGGGTTACATATTCCAGTTAATGATGATGAGGAGAATGAGATGTCAGAAGATGAGAATCCTGGGGAGGCTTCTGAGTCATCTCAAGCTCAACTCAGAAGGTCTAGTACGGGAAGACAACCATCTATAAGGTATAATTCTGATGAGTATGTGACATTGACTGATGAAGGGGAACCTGAGTATTTCCAAGAGGCCATGGAGATTGAAGAAAGTCAAAAGTGGCTGGATGCAATGCATGATGAGATGAAGTCATTGCATGATAATCACACTTATGATTTGGTGAAGTTGCCAAAAGGTAAAAGGGCTATGGAAAACAGGTGGATTTATAGAGTGAAACATGAGAGTAACTCTAAGTCTCCAAGGTATAAAGCCAGATTAGTGGTGAAGGGTTTCCGTCAAAGAAAGGGTGTTGATTTTAATGAAATTTTCTCACATGTGATAAAGATGTCATTGATTAGAACCGTGTTGAGTTTGGCGGCTACTCTAGATTTAGAGGTAGAGCAAATGGATGTAAAAACAGCTTTTCTTCATGGTGATTTGGAGGAAGAGATTTACATGAAACAACCTGATGGTTTTCTTGTTGAAGGCAAGGAAGACTATGTGTGTAGACTAAGAAAGAGTCTATATGGTTTGAAGCAGGCTCCAAGACAGTGGTACAAGAAGTTTGAGTCAGTTATGTGTGACCAATGATATAAAAAGACTACTTCTAATCATTGTGTCTTTGTTAGAAATTTTTCTAATGATGATTTTATTATCCTATTGTTATATGTTGATGACATGCTTATTGTAGGGAAAAATATTTCCGAGATTAACAGGTTAAAGAAGCAGATAGGCGAGTCTTTTGCCATGAAAGACATGGGAGCAGCTAAACATATTCTTGGTATAAGAATCGTGCGTGACAAAAAGGAGAAGAAACTTTGGCTGTCACAGGAGCACTATACAGAAGCATGCAAAGAGTTGATATGGTTGAAGAAATTCTTGCAGGAGCTTGGTTATGTTCAGGACAAATATTTTTTATTTGTTGATAGTCAAAGTGCTATTCATCTCGGTAAGAATTCGACTTTTCATAATAGGTCCAAACACATTGATGTGAGGTATCATTGAATACGTGATGTTTTGGATGCTAAGTTGTTGGAGTTAGCTAAAGTTCATACAAATGATAATGGTTCAGATATGATGACTAAAGCATTGTCAAGAGGGAAGTTTCAAATTTGTTGTGATGTCGCCGGTTTGGCGATCACCTCCACATAGTTGTGAGGGGGAGATATGTTGGGTATTGGGCTCCCTTCCTATGTGGAGAAAGGCCCAAATATTTTAGTCCATTATGTTTCTCACTTATTATAAATGGAGAGGGTTAAATTAGGTTTGAAGTAGAGAGATTTTCGGATTAGAGAGAGCCACCAAAAGAGAGAAAAGAAGAGATAGAGCAATTCCCGTTTTTTCTCAAACCTGTCACCGTAAAACTGCGATTCCGTATTTGTTAACCGTTGGATCGTCTTCGTTTTTGGACAGCAGGTTCGTGAGACATATTTCTACACTTTCACGGATCGTCGAAATGAAGTCTGAGGAGAGAGATATTGGCTTCGCACTGAAGCTGCAGTTTTGGGTATTTTCATCTTCTTGTTCTCAATTTGTAAGCTTTTGTGCTTTATTGTATTGGCTGGTTGTTGGAACTATTTGTGCACTTTGTTGAGACTCTCTTGTACCCTTATTTGATTATAGTGGAGCTATTTTTTTGGTCTGGACAACCCGTGGTTTTTACCCTTTCTTTGAGAGGTTTTCCACGTTAAAAATATCGGTGTTCAATTGTGCGTTTTTATTTCGTTTTATTTGCTGCTGCATATTTCGTTGTTGCTCCTCATAGGTTCCCACAAGTTTGGGGAATTTATTTCCGCTGCATATTGCTCTGTTATTGTGTTTATGTGTTGATTCCCCATCAGAGTGTCATCAGAGCTCTTGGTTAGGGGCTATTTTACTTGCTTGAATGATGGAGGCAAATATGAATATAAAGATGGTTTCTTTGAATGGTACTAATTATCATTTGTGGAAGGGCAAGATGAAAGATTTATTGTTTGTGAAGAAAATGCATCTTCCTATTTTTGGTAGTGAAAAGCCGGATTCTACATCTACTGAAGAATGGAATTTTGAACATCAACAGGTATGTGGTTTCGTTCGCCAATATGTAGAAGATAATGTTTATAACCATATTGCTAATGAGACAAATCCAAAAACCTCCTGGGAGAAGATAGAGTCCTTATATGCCTCTAAATCAACGAATAATAAATTGTTCTTGTTGAATACCTTCATAAGTTTGAAGTATAAGGAGGGGACTTCTATTTCAGATCACTTGAGTGATTTTCAAGGGCTTCTTGATCAAATGTCAGGAATGGGTATCAAAATTGACGATGAGCTTTTGAGACTATTTCTATTATTATCTTTACCAAATTCTTAGGAGACATTTCGTATTTCTATGACGAGTTCTGCTCCTAATGGTACTGTTTCTTTGGAAACGGCTGAGGGTGGTGTACTTAATGAGGAGATGATAAGGAAGGCACAGATTTCTTCATCTCATGGCTGGTTATGCCACACTCATTCATGTATGTATTATAATTACTCTACTTTTCAGTTTATGGTGTTTTGGTATGTTTACTAACCTGATTCGCATGTCGATTACAGACCTGGATCTTTGAGCACTTTTAGGGTGAAGGTTTCAGGACTAAATGGATTGACCCTAAGTATGATGAAGATAAGCCATGTGCCCAACGCTGGTTGAATATGAGAGGCGACACTAACGTTGTCCCATATCAGAATGCGTTGGTTTGCCTTACTCTTGGGGAGGTCCCATAGGACCCCTACGCCGAGTACAGACATGTCTGGAACTTACACATGGTGGTCTACTACCAGGGGTACGTACGTCATGTTATGTGCAAGATGCATATCTGCCAGACTGGGTCATCAAGCAGTTTGGCTACATATAGGGGATCTCGACTGATCTATGGGATTTTAGGCTGATGTTTGTGGCTCCACAGCTTGGTGATCGGATCGTGCAGGATCGACCTGATACTGCTGACTGGTTTAGGAGGTTCTCGAACCCATATCTCATTCCAGTCAATTACCCTATACCAGATTAGTGTCAGGCATCACAAGTATGTGAATTGTTATGGTGTTTTATTTTATCAAACACAATGTTATTTTAATTCTTTTTTTCTGGCACACAGTTCATGCCAGATATATTGGATATAGCTTGTGAGTTGGAGCAGCGGGTGGAAAACTGTATTACTCGTCAGACGAATACTTGGAGCTTACTCGAGCGGCTGAACGCCATTGCGAGGCCATTCTCCCATTTTAGAGGGTGTGGGTATGAGCGCAGAGGTAGGCGCGGCGAGCGACAAACCCAATAGTTGTTTTTTAGGCTTTTTATTTTGATATATTTATATGGATGATTTGTACATTACCTTTTATGGTTAATTAATATATCAGTCTATGTTTATTTTATACTGGAATTTTATTCATAAAAATCATAATCGTACATGACAGAACAAACACAATGTGATAAATGACAAACACCCGGTTACAAGGACAATTATTTTAAAGTCCCTGTTGCAAAAGGAAATTTATCTCGTTCGGAGTCCGTATGGTATTGACGTATAGGTCCAGCGAACTAGCTCTTAAAACTTGGGCACGTGTTCCAATCATGGCACGTACGTCGTCGTCGCTTCGAATACCTATTGCTGAATAGCGAATATGGCTGTCATTTCCGATACTGGGCTTGCGGTAAACAATAGTAGTTACCTGTATAGAAAAATGCCCCTCTCGAACCTTCCTCTCCAGTTTTCTCCTTTAACCTCGAGAATGTGAAGTCCATTTTTATTCTACAGAAGGCAGGATTGAGACATTGAAACCATACACCAATTTTCTTCACGGTGATACCTCCACGATGATGGAGGGCAGTCAGGTAGGAGTCCATTGAGAATTGGATTGGTGGAGGTTGGTGCGAAAGAAATGGGTTTAACTGAGAGCCTATGAGTGTCGTTGATCAAAATATTTGATGATAAACCTGGACCGTTGAAATTTTATCCATTGAGGCACACTTACCATAACAAATATCATCCACTCCTTTTTTGACACAATGGAGAGCGATTCCAACGACTATTAAAGAAATTTGAGTGATTGTAGACCGTTGATCAAAAGTGTCAGTGAAATCTAAGACGTTGAAACATAGAAAATATCCTTTTAAAATTCTGCCTAATTTATAATAGGTACGGTACTTTGGCACCGAACTGGTACGATACCACAGTACCGTGGCTATTTCGTTTCAGAGTTAGTAGACACGGTACTTTGATACTGTACTAGTTCGGTATCAAAGTACCGTACTAGGGGTGTGCGGCAAAACATATGCCACTGTACCATGGTATCGTACCTGGTGCAGTATCAAGGCACCGTACCCGTTGAATGCCTGAAAAAAAGAATGCGCTTGAAACTATTTTGTTTCTGGTCACTTTTTATTCACTTTTACTCCTTCAACATTCCTTTTTATTAATTTCTTTCCTTCAACTTTCTTTCTCATCCAAACACACCATTAGAATTCGCCCTAAACTCGTTGATTGTGCCGTGCGTGCCCACTCCGCACAGTCACAAAGGTTCCGATGTTCAGTTTCAGTGCTCCCTCCACCGCCGCCTCCACTCGCTTTCTGTGTGCAACTCTTCAGACTCCTTCTTCATCTTCTTCTCTCATAGCTACACATCACTTTTCTTCTCATCTCCTTCCCTCTACCTGGGTACTTTTCTTCATCTTTACTACTACAGCAATTTTTAATTTTTATTTTGTTTTTAGCTATTTATGAGTATAGTCTTGTTCACTTGCATTGATTTTCAAATGGGTATGTTTAGGTTCTTTCAGATTCACAACGCCTCAGGTTTATTCCCATCAAAGCTATGGCTCACACTGATACAGTATCAGTGCCAAAAGTTACTGCTTCTTCTTCTCATGGTACTTTGAACTCAAACCCCCCTTTTTTATTCTAATATATTTCATTTTATTGTAGGGTTTTGTTTTAATTGTTTTTTGTCAGTTCAGAATTTTTGTTCCTTTCATCTGCAAAGATGACTTGCAAGCTATGAAGCACCAACACAGATGACACTGACATGCAGATTCCCAGTTTTAATTTGAAAAATACAATTAGTTGAAGTGTCGCTGTTGGTATCGGTGTCGATATGTGTTGGACACCGGACAGATATTCAACTAGAAGTGTTGGTGCTACGGTACTTGCAAGTCCTGATACTAGAATCTTGATTTGATTCTTGATAAATTTCGTAATTAGTATCTTACTTTGAGACAATATGTCTACTAGAAAGAACCCGAGTTATCAATCTGAAGAAAGTTAGCATATTAATAACAGTGAGCCTCATTTAAGTATTTCAACTATCATAGCTGATATAGGCTTGATTGGAAAAGCCACCAACCATTACCAAAATCTTCTTACAGAAAAAATTAGGGGCTTGGGAATTTGGAGTCTAAATTAAAGCATTAAACACATCCACGGTGTATGTTGTAATTAGGTAACTTGGCATCTAGGAATCACTCCTAATTCTGGATGCATATTAGTCCATTTTAATATTTTGTTTGATGACTTACACTATAGAAATGCTTTGAATAATGGGAAAATTGGCTAATTTTAATCTATGAAGCACCAACACAGACACCAGACACGACATTAACACTGACGCGTAGTTTCAACTTGAAGTGTTGGTGCTACAGAGATTTTTAATCCTAGGACGGGTCCAGATTTATTCTACATGATTTTAGACAATACTGTGTCTTCAGTTTGATGAAGTTTTCTATTTCTTAAATGTAAGAAATAAGAATAACAGAGTCTGGCATTTTTTGTTCTTATGAAACAGGCAGCAAACAAGCTTTGATATCGTTGTCAGACAAGAAGGATCTCGCATTTGTTGGGAATGGACTCCAGGAATTAGGGTAGTTATTACAATCAATGAGTTTTTGGTTTGTTTTCATGTGTTCATTATTTTATTTTTGTACAATATATTCATAACATTTCAAGGAGCTTCAGTTTCTGTATGATAGTTCTTCTGTTAAATGCTAGATTTACTATTGTTTCAACCGGAGGAACAGCCGCTGCATTGGAGAGTGCTGGAGTGGCCGTTACTAAAGTCGAACAAATTACTCAATTCCCAGAAATGGTGAGTGTCTTTGTAACTCGAGTCACCTTTCCTGAAAGTCTCTTTTATTTTATGGCTAGCACAAACATGGACACGACACGAACACAGACATGCAGACACTGATTGAAGCTTGCTTGGTCTTGTACAAGCTTGAAGTCTTACTAATAACAATGAATTCACGGCATTTGTTGATAGCTCGATGGCCGTGTCAAAACTTTGCACCCTAATATACATGGTGGTATCCTTGCTCGAAGAGACCAAAACCATCATATTGAGGCTCTCAGTACACATGGAATAGGTAAATTTTGTTATCAGCTCTGTTATAACAAACTGCATTTGCTAGATGGCTAGAAAAATTCATTCAGTTTCTGGAATCTATTTGATTGCCTTCCCTAATGGTTTTCTATTTCAGGTACTTTTGATGTTGTGGTGGTGAACTTGTACCCATTTTATAATAAAGTTACATCAACTGAAGGCATTGAATTTGAAGATGGAATTGAAAATATTGACATTGGTGGTCCAGCTATGATTCGAGCTGCTGCAAAGGTAGTTTGTTTGACTAAAAATGCCATCTTTTTATAAATTTGAAATGACAACAAATCATCGCACAGCCCTCCAAACCTTTATTTTTGTTTTGTTGGCCAAATACCATTGAACAACTTTAGTGGAAAATAAACTTATCATTGTTCATTGCATGTCTTTGAGCTAAAAGTTTTAATTTTTCAATCAAATATCTTAAGTATGAAGTGTTAAATTTGTATTTGAGCAGAATCACAGGGATGTTTTGGTAGTGGTTGATACAGAAGACTACCCTGCCCTTCTAGACTTTCTTAAAGGAAACCAGGATGATGAGAAGTTCAGGTTAAAACTTGCATGGAAAGCTTTTCAGCATGTTGCTTCATATGATTCTGCCGTATCTGAGTGGCTGTGGAAGCAAAGTGTGGGAGGTACTGAACAAGTTTGTGAGTAATTATTATACATAATAGTTACTGGTGAAAAAGAAATTTCAATTGCATGAAAATAAAAAAAATTACAAACATAATCCTAGAATCGAGATTCGAGAAGCAATACCAACAGAAGTGTATGTATATCTTTATGGGAGATACTGCTGGTATAGAGAATATGGTATCCTAATTGAAATATTTTAGGTGCTAATAAGAATCATAATTTGCAAGGTAGATTGACTTGTGTTTCCATTGAAATGACAGACAAATTTCCTCCTAGTTTGACAGTACCTCTTTCACTCAAAAGTTCTCTCCGGTATGGTGAAAATCCTCATCAAAAAGCTGCATTCTATGTTGACAAAAGACTTGCAGAGGTCAATGCTGGTGGAATTGCTACAGCCATACAACACCATGGAAAGGTGGGAGTCAGCTACTAATTTCTTATGTCAAAATCTAAAATTATTGCTAGATATATTTTTTTGTATTTTAAAAGCTACTATATCACGTTTGAGGATGAGAACTTTTGATTGAAAAATTGTATAATTTTCTATTAATCTTCATTTAAGTTAATGGTTTACATCAACATTCTCATGCAGGAGATGTCATATAATAACTACTTGGATGCTGATGCTGCGTGGAACTGTGTGTGTGAGTTCAAGAACCCCACGTGTGTAGTTGTGAAGCACACCAATCCATGCGGGGTAGCATCACGTGATGATATTCTTGAAGCTTACCGACTAGCTGTTAAAGCCGATCCTGTCAGTGCATTTGGTGGAATTGTAGCTTTCAATGTGGAACTTGATGAGGTAAATGTCCCAAGTTAATTGTAGACTATTATGAATTATGAATGTGAATTTGGATGAGTATGTTCATATATTGGAAATGTGCAATCTGGCAAGATATTCAATCCTAGTGAGAATTGGAAAATTATATATATATATATATATATATATATATATATATATATATATTTAATGCCTGTTTTCTTTATTATAGGCTCTTGCTAAAGAAATTCGAGAATTCAGAAGTCCAACAGATGGGGAGACAAGAATGTTCTATGAAATAGTGGTTGCACCCAGCTATACAGAGAAGGGACTTGAAATTCTTCGTGGAAAGTCGAAGACTCTTAGGATTCTTGAAGCAAAAAAGAACGAAGCGGGAAAGCTTTCACTCAGACAAGTTGGTGGAGGATGGTTAGCTCAGGATTCAGACGACTTAACCCCCCATGACATCAACTTTAACGTAGTCTCTGAGAAGGCTCCTCAAGATGCTGGACTTCGCGATGCGGAGTTTGCGTGGTTGTGTGTGAAGCATGTCAAAAGCAATGCTATTGTCATAGCTAAGGTACAATCGCCTACATCATGAAATGAAACTCTTTTATGCCTCAATGGAACATGTTTAGGAATCTGATCCTTTGTTATCAATTTTTTGCAGGATAATTGTATGTTAGGTATGGGAAGCGGGCAACCGAATCGCGTGGAGAGTTTAAGAATTGCAATTAGGAAAGCTGGAAAGGATGTTAAAGGAGCAGCCTTGGCTAGTGATGCCTTCTTCCCATTTGGTAAGTGACTGGAAACACAGTAGTTCATGGTATGGTATATCATATATGCTATCACTTTTGCATCAGAAAATAACAGCAAATTGTTTAGTAATCTTCAATGGAATTTTAGCACATGCCGAGTGAATCTCTTTTGCACCTGAATCTCATTATGAATCTTGATTCTCTCTGCTAAATCTTCACAATTCATGAATTTTACTGAATCTTATGATGCAAATTCACTATCCTAAAATGTCTGCTCAAGTTTTTTTAAATTTTTTTTCTTAAATGATAATTAGCCAAAAACAATCTTTCTAAATACCCCAAGTCAGATTGACTAACAAACAACCCTAGCACACTATGTTTTTGGTTTGCACTCCCTCCTAAAATGCAAATTGTTTAACCTTTCTGCCTACATAGTGCTTCACACTCTCCCTTCTTCCCTATTATTCTTTGTTTTTTGCTCTTCAATTTATGATTTGAATATATTAAGTTGTTTCGAAGTCCATATATGATATATATCAGTTTGTACTTCTCAATTTAGTTCTCTTGTTTTTACTAACAAATGTCATATTTTTATTGATCACGTATCTCACGATTCATAAAAAGTTACGATTCACGATTCGGAAAATAGATATTCCGTTCACGATACGTATCTCGATTTAATAACCATGATTTAGCATATTAGAATTAGATAAAGTTATATAACAGACTTTTCTTTTGCCTTTTCAATTATTTTAATCAATGATGTATCTTGATTTATGAACAGCTTGGAAAGATGCGGTGGAAGAAGCATGTGAAAGTGGAATTGGTGTCATTGCAGAACCAGGTGGGAGTATCAGAGATCAGGATGCCATAGACTGTTGTAATAAGTATGGTGTTTCACTCCTCTTCACCAATGTGAGGCACTTCAGGCACTGATAATTTTTGTTATGGGAGAACTTTGCATCGGGCGGCTGAAAACTTTTTCTCTAACTTTTTTTGGTCAAGAGGTAATGCTCTAGGGTTTAAAATGTTCTACCGTGAAAAATAAAAACAGAACATAAGTTTTTGGAGGATGTGCTGGATTCGGTAAGGACCGCTTCCAGTACCATGTTTTCTCCAACTGTGCATGTACATCCACTCTGTAACATCTCACCTATACTATTACTAGTATTCGTTATATGTATGTTTTTCCTTATATGACTAGATAATGGTAATTAAATCGTTGAGTATGAATTTTAAATGTTTACCATGTTACTTGATTATTAGTGTGGGAGATAAGAATAGTAAAAAGGGAGATGAGAATAGAAAGGGCTAAGGATACCATATGGAATTTACCTTTTAATGAGGGGTAGAATGGACTTTTAAAACCAATATGTTACCCATAGCCTCCATTCTCTTTCCTTCTGTTGACCACCACCCCCCTCCTTGTGAGTTTCATCTAGTTTCAGAGTGTTGGCCGGCCATGGCAACCATAAGCTCATGATACAAGTTGTGTTCTTCATGTATTTTGGGATTTAAATTCTGTTTTGGGGTATTAAAGGGGTTCTTGAAGTTACTATGTTCATAACAATGATGTTTTAGATGTATTGCTACCATGTTTATGACCTACATGATAATGCATGTTTGACATTGCTTTTTTTATCCTTGTAATGTGGATATAGTATGATGTTTGGATGAATGTATGGTTTGTGGTGTTTGAATGCAACTAGATGGGTTCAGGAGTTGGTGGTTTAAGAGTTTCATCTCATGTGTTGGTATGTAAATTTTGAGGTTTAGGATTAATCTTTTTGATATGCTCTTCACCTTGCTATGTTCAATCTAGTAATTTGGTATGTTTTGTTTCCATATGTCATGTGGCTTGGCCCTTAATCACCTTGAAATCAAGTGGAAAAAGGGTAAGAATAAGTGTATGGAAGGGTGTAGTCAAATAATCGGGTTTTTGCTAAACGTCGTTAGGCAGTCATTGTGCGCATCCTCATTGATCCAAGAGTACTATAATGCGCTAGAGCGCGACGGGGACGCTGGAGCAGTCTCCCTTGTACATGAATATGTTTTATGTCCTAACAATCTTGTGAGGTGGTTTATAATTGATTCTTAACTTCTAGTGTATGATTGAAGTAATAGCATAATATGCTTGAACTTCCTCTTGAGAATGAACGTGTGGTGTGGTTAGGCAGGTTTGTGATGCCACTTGCTGGTCTTATACGTTTAATTGTTCTTACAATGTATGTACGTTGGTCCAAGGTCTCATATAACGATATGATCTGACAAACCCAAGAGTGTGCATTTCTGGTTCAATTACGAAAGAACCTTAAGGGTATGTTTGGATAACTTAAAAGAAGTGGAACAGAGTGGAATGGAACAAAGTTTTCATTCCATTGTTTGGGTATTTTATGATAGAATAGAACAAAGTTTACATTCCATTGTTTGGAAAGTGAATGGAATGGAACGAGTTATAACTTTTTATGTAATACTATTATGTAAAATTAAAACATAAGCTTTTACTATAGAAATTAAAAGAATTTAGCTTATATAAATATCTTGCATAATTTTAAAAAGTGTTATGTAAGTTAATTATCATGAAAATTTTAATTTATGTTAAGTAAATAAAAGACGTTTCTTTTGAAGAAACTAAATAAAAGATGTTGCTCATTTAAAAAAAAAGAAGGATCCTAAATTCCTAATATTACGAAAGAGTTTTTTTCCGATAAAGAATGATTCATTGATTGAAGCGCTCAAACCTCCATACACATCACAATTCAAAAGAGAGTTGTCATAAATGGTGGAAGTATAAATCAAATTATGCCTATTCAATTGAAGAACACAAAGGAGAATAAATTTTTTAATTGAATAAGTGAGAATAATTAGAATAAAAGGTATATTCATGTAAAAAAATGAAAGGTATGTTATATTATAATTAACACAGGGATGGATCATGGATGAAAAACGTGAAAGGAAGTGACAATCATATCAGACAGATGTGTAGAATGCTTCGAATTACAGCCATAGCGAAATAGAAATAGGGACAAATCAGTAAAATAATAATTAAAATATTATTTGATTATTTGATGAGTGTTTCCATTTCATTCCGTCCAAATTGGAGGGGAACTTTCCTAAATAACCATTATTATCTTTTATTTCCTTGGTTGCTACTACTTAATTTACGTTTGGTACAAGTAAAAGTTAATGTAATTTTTTCTGTTTATTGGTTACATTTAGTATATAGTTATAAAAATGTATTTTAATTTTTCTTTATGTTTGGCCCAGTTAAAAATAGTTAGCCTTGCCACTGGTGTCAGCGATCTAGAAGACTCATTGCAAATTAGGTTTCGATTGATTTGGTATTCCCCTAAAGGTTTGTTGGCTTCAAGCAAATAAAAAAATGCGAGGAAACGGATATGCCAAGTTAAAAGTCAAAACAAGGTTTTAAACTTATTATTGGGTTATGAGACACTAAAAGGGTCATGAACCCTGAAATCTCCTCCTCAAAACAACTCGCGATGGTCATAGAAACCCCTTATTTGACTCAAGACGATGCACACTTTTGGATAAGCTTGATTTAATGTTAGAGGAGATATCTCCTAATCATGTTCATACGGGCCTATTGAAAGTGCTAGAGGGAGATCTCTATAACTAGTTGGGCTGGAAGGGAAATCTCTTGAAAATTGGGCATGTGTTTCCATCATGGCATGCACGTATGTCGTTGTCGCTCCGAATATTCTCTAAATTGTAAACCCGGCCATAATCTCCACTACTAGGTTTGCGGTAAACAATAGTACTTACCTATAGAAATACCCCTCTTGAACATTCCTCTCTGCTTTTTCCTTTAACTTTGAGAATGTGATGTCCTTTTTCATCCTACAGAAGGCGGGATTGGGACATTGAAACCAAACACTATTTTCCTTCATGGTGATACTTCCACGATGATGGAGGACAGTCAGGTTGGAGTCCATTGAAAACTGGGTTGATATGAACTCCATTTCAAAAAAGGTGTTTGGGAAGAAGCATGTGTTTAGTAAGGGAGGTATGTTGGCAGAAGTTGGTGTGAAAGAAATGTGAATAAGTGTACCTATTCATAGCGAGTGCCGTTGAATGTGAGTTGTTGATCAAAATTATTGATGATAAATCTGGACTGTTGAAATTCTATTCGTTTAGGCACATTTCCCACAACAAATATATAGCATCCACTCCTTTTCTAACACAAAGGACATATATTTCAACGACTTTATTAAAGAAATTTGACTTAAAATAGGCCGTTGATCAACATTGTCGGAGGAATCTATTCTATCTGTTGATCAAAAGTATCGGTGGAATCCAAGCCATTGAAACATAGAAAATATCAGTCAAAAATCATTTTGCAGAATTTTTAACAGGTATCGAGGTATGATACCGAGTCTATGTTGTTTCGGAATTAGCAGACACAATATCTTGGTTCCAAATCAGTTGGATACCTTGGTACCGTACTTGGAGTGTGTAGCAAATTATGAGCCACAGTACCAAAGTTTACCTGGTTGGGTACTATAGTATCGTACCCGTTGAAATCCATAAAAAATGGACGCAATTGAATGTTTTATATTTTAAGGGTATTTTTGACTTTTCACATCTTGGGGGGGGGGTGTGAGTAATAGAGAGTGTGTGATAAAAAAAAGTCCAATAATTAAACCGAAACAGCAAATCTAGGCTTAAGGTCTAAATAACGCACAAAGCAGCTGGGCCCAAACAGCTCACAACAAACAGCTAAACTTTGTGCGCTTATAGAAGGTGAAGAAACAGAAGTGCACTTTGTCACTATATATATAGGCCATCACTTTTCCCACACCCCTCCCTACTCACCTCACACCCCTTGAACCTATGAAATTACCAATTTAACCTTACCACTCAAAAAAATTCCAACCATATCAAAAAAATCCCTCTTCTTCACCTCCATCTCCTACACCCTACCCCCAAACCTCCCATCTCTCCACTCCACACCCTATCCACCATTCCTACATCATTACCCTTCTAATCACCTTGTCAACATTGGCAAACATCATAAGGTATTATCCCTACCAAACATTTTTCGTTTTAATCTCATTTAGTTGCTGCATTTGATTTTTTTATTCTTCTGAAATCGCGCTCGGTTCGGTTGACCTCAACCGAATGGATTTGGTTAGGCTCAACCGAATGTTATAAATGCAATGGGGGGTGTTTTTTTTTTTCAATTGGTCACTCGGGGTTATAGGCAGCCGAACGTGTTCAGATATGGCCAACCGAACGTGTTCGGATAAGGCCAATCGAACACACGAAAACCAGTAACTTAGCTGTTTGTTGTCTGTTTTAATTTTTTTAATTACAGCATCAAATAAATGGAAGGAAATGATGCGTTGATGGTACTAGACTTTACGAGTTCGTTCACAACGGATAAGGTACGGAACATTCGTTCTTTTCAATATGTTTAATTTGCCTAAGGAAGACAATGACATTTGCATTTTCCATTTTCAGTTGTTTGCAAACCGTGAAGAGTTGTTGACATGGGTACGTAGTGTCGGTAGGTATCTTGGGATGGTGATTGTGATATCTAGATCCGACACCGAAAAGTGATCAGGTAAAGAATTTTGCCCGTTGATTTGTGAAAAAGGTGGAAATTATAGGACTAGTGTAGTTGAGGGAACAAACACTAGAAAATGTTGCTGTCAGTTTAGATTGAAAGGAAAATTTATCAAGAAGCTTGGAGGATGGATATTGAGGGCTATGTGTGGAACACATAACCATGCAGTCATATCTTATGATGAAGGTCATCCGTACAGTGGTAGATTAACTGAGGAAGAGAAGGAAGTGGTGGATAGAATGACTAAGAATCATATTGCGCCTAATCTCATACTTAATGAAATCAAGACCATGAAGCCTAAAGATAGTTGTACCAATGTAAAGCAAGTATACAACTGTCGTTCAAGGCAACGATCGAGTATGCGTGAGGGTAGGACTGAGCTCCAACATTTGATGAAGTTGCTGGAGCGTGATCAATATGTTTACTGGTCTCGAGTTGCAGAGGGCACTAATGTTGTTAAAGATATCTTTTGGGCACATCCAGATTCTATTGAGCTTGTCAACACATTCCCGATTGTATTGAGCTTGTCAACACATTCCCGATTGTATTGTTGATTGATTCCACGTATAAGACCAACCGGTATAGGTATCCGTTGGTTGAGATCGTTGGTGTAACCTCAACCGAGAAGACTTTTTCGATTGCATTTGCTTATGTGAATTTTGATAGGTTGGATAACTATGCATGAGTTTGTGAGAAATTAAAGGGTTTATTTAGGAGACAGGATGAATTTCCACAGTTATACTTCTGATAACGAGGAAGGTCTGATGAATGCTCTGTCAGCTGTATTTCCATCATCTACAAATTTGTTGTGTCAATTTCACATTAAAAAGAATGTGAGGGCCAAAGCTAGGTTGATCATCAAAGACACGCCTATAGTTGAGGATGTGATGAAGGCATTTCTTAGAGTTGTCCATGTGAAATCTATTGATGAGTATGACATGGAATTGGCACTTTTGTAATGATGTGAGCACCCTATCCCAGCTTCATAGATTATGTCAACAAGCAATGGTTAGTCCCATACAAAGAGGTTTTAGTTGATGCGTGGATCAATCGGTATATGCACCTTGGAAACACTACCACTAACAGAGTTGAGGCTGCACACTCTCGGTTGAAGAAAATATTGCATGACAGCAGTGGAGATTTGTCTAAGTCTTGGGTATGTGAACTCAATAGGTATGTATTCCAATTGTTCTCATATCTTTTATTCAATTTGTAAATTGAATTGTCACTAAAAAAATATACTTATTTTGTAGATGTATGATGGACTGCTCCCCAATACCGTTGCGTCTGATTCATAAACATTGGCTAAGATTAAATTTCAAAGTACCTTGTGAAGATGATTTGCCAAATGATGAGTTAAATCTAACTATGGAATTTGAAGCTATACAGCGAAGATTTGATGCCTCTGATCATGCAGGTAAAATTATGTTAAAGGCAAAAGCACGTGAGTTGGCCTTCCTAGACATTACTTCCATGTGTCCACCTCCGGAAAACGTCCTACTCCTACCCATAGTAAGAGTTCCACTGGCACTCCACCTATACCAAACTCAGTGTCCGACACCTACTCCATCACTAAGCAAAAAGCGAACTCAAGCTGACAGTTCAACTACTACACCTACTCCACCTCTACTTAAGAGGCAAACACCCACACCAGCTCCTCCTCCTACTGTTACTAAAGACCCAACTCCTACATCATCTGTTACTCTTACACCAAATCTGACTCTTACACCAGCTCCTATTGTTACTCATACGAAAAATTATTATGAATTCATAAAGGGCTTGCCATCGATCATTCATCCTTATGTTGACAATATTGTTAATGTTAAGGGTGATGGGAACTGTGGATTCCGGTGTATTGCAGCATTACTTGGACGGGGTGAGGATGCTTGGCTTTTTGTGAGAAATGATCTTTTGGAGGAAATCAAGAAATACATTGACTTCTACATTTGCGTATATGGTGGTATGGGAAAAGTTACATTTCTAATGAAGTTGTTGATGCAAAAAAACAAGGGTCTCGAAGAGAATTGGATAACTGTACCAGATATAGGGTATCTAATCGTTAACAAATACCATGTTGTACTGACTTGTTGGTCTGTTAACGGGTCTTTCAACATTTACCCATTTCATATTGCCTCATTCAAAACTGTCCGTCAGTTCAACATATGCTTCACGGATAAACACTTTGTACAGGTATATCGACTTTTATTTAGAATTCAATTTTAATTTGTCAAACATTAGTTAACATTATGTTGTTTTTGTCTTTGTAAGGTTTTTTTGAAGAATGGAAATCCAATGCCCCTGCCCGATGCGCTTTGGAATGTTAACAGGAGACCCGTAGCAAAGGGTTGGGATATGCTGTTTACGGGTCGTATGCAAAAGTGGAAGGCCTTGGTCTTTGAGACTCAAACACCGGCTTATGTAGATTTAAGTAAAGCTAGTAATTAGTTAATTAATTATTGTTTTCCAATTTGACTTGGAAATTTGGCTTCTATGTTATGTACTTTTTAAAATCAATACCAATTTGAGTTAGTAATATTAGTTTGCATTTGAAATTTGAAACTTAAACAGAAAATTTTTTGGTTTTTAGTCTGTCTGTGCTGTATCAGGTGTGTTCGGTTGATGTCAGCCAAACATTTTCAGTTCCCCTTCCCCGAACGAACAAAGCGGAACAATACCCCCTTGTTATTTTTTATAACGTTCGGTTGTCATTAGCCAACATATTCGGTTGGCCTTAGCCGAATCAGTTGACCCCAACCTAATCATATGTAAACACGTCATCTACATAAGAATTTTTTTGAAATATTTGAAGTTGGGGTGTGCGGTGAGTAGGAGGGGGATGGGAGAAAAGGATGAGCCTTTATATATCATCTTCTGTTCGAACCTCCTATCCCCAAAACTCCTCAGCGAATATGACCGTTAATCCGTTATCTTTTCTTTCTAGCGATCGACCAAGAATAGCAGATTAGCTTTCCAATTTCTTTACGTCTTCGTTAATCTGCACGATGCAAGATCGCCGCGGTTCGTGCTGCAGTTCATATCAGGCCACCTGAGAAAGAAGGTGAAGCGACCATCATAACAGTGAATTGCCCAGATATCATACTCTTCTTTGGTCTTAGCATTCTCCGAGGAGGTAAAATAAAACCAGTTCCTAAATGTTCATATGTTTCTATAGTTATTATTACTATTTGCACCGACCAACCACTTATGCTACGTTTCTTTCCTCAGATCTTGAAAGCATACTGAAGATGAGGGTTTGGTTGAGGTTGGGGTTCGTTCAAAATTTAATCTTTAACTTCCATTTTTGTTTTTCCTGTGAAATTGATATCTAGCTCTGTTTCAGATTTTGAGCCTGATTGGGTTTGTTTTTTGTTTTATACAATGAAGAGGCTAATTCAGGCTTGCCATTCTATCACTTTGTTTTATACAAAGGTAATCCTATTTGAATCTTCTCTTGTGTGTTTTCGTTTGAACATCTCTATATAATCAAAGCCCTAAAATATTTCGAAACGAAAACCATGATGAGATTCAGTTATGGAATCTCTTTCAGCATAGATTGCATTGTTCATTTGTGTGTATTTCATCTTATTTGACCGGCGAGAAATTTCTTTGATTTGTGGTGATTTCTATCTTTGTTTCTTTGCCTAGGTTTTTATCCTTGTTATTGGCTGTGATTACATGTTATCCGCGCTTCTGAGATTTCTCAATGAAGTATATCGGGAAAAAATGGTTAAATTTCTTGATATGAGCCAAGTTTTGATTTATGATTCTTGTTTTTTAATTGAATTTGGTTTTAGCTTCTACTCTGTGCTGCTTGTATTTTTCAGTTCGTTCTGATGATAATTTTTCAGCTTTCTTGCAATCGTTGCTCGTAGGAAGCTCCTCCTCCCCGCTTCGTCCTCCATCAACTGCAACTTCTGTGATTTTTTGAACAAACATACTTAAGTTTATGATCAAAGGTAATGCTATTTGAATCTTCTCTTGGGTACTGTGTGTTTTCGTTTTAACATCTCTATAATCAAAGCCCTAAAATATATCGAAAATCATGCTGAGATTCAGTTATGGAATCTCTTTCAGCATAAATTGCATTGTTCATTTGTGTGTATTTCATCTTATTTTACTGGCGAGAAATTTCTTTGGTTTGTGGTGATTTCTATTTTTGTTTCTTTACCTAAGTTTTTAACAAACTAAATCCAAGTAAGTTACATTGCACTAGCTAAAATCTAATCATTGTGTTTATCTATGGGTCGATTTTATTGGTTTACCTTTGCCTAGGTTTTGAACAAAGTAAATCCATTGGTTTTGCTTCTAGTTTGTTTCTTCGTATGCATTTCCCTATTATGGTTCTGCTCACCATCTCTCTCTTCTGAATTAATAACAAAGGCCAATTGTTCGGTGGAACTGGGAATAGCTTGATTGATAATTTGGGTTGCATGCTTTAGTTTGTTTATATTGGGAACATCTGCTAAAGGCTAATGGGCAGTTTTGAGCTGTTTCTTAATGATTCAGGAAGGCACTTGGGAACTTTTTGTTTGCAAAGTCACTTTTGGAAATTATAACTCAAAACAAGATTTATTAGGATCTTTAGTTGAGATTTAAAAACCATTAAGTGGGAATTGCTCCATATCATTCATGGTAGTAAACTAGTCAATGTGTTGCAGACTTGCAGATAAGTTTTGCTTCAATTGTATTTTACGCGGGACCAAGGTGGTTGCTGGCAAGCACCTCACTCTACTTTCTTCTGTAAGTTGCCCACTTTGTCTGCCATTCGATTTGTATTGAATATTTTGTTATACTTTTCAGTATTTTCACTACTCTTATTTTTGCCTGAACAGGTTTCTTAAATGACAAATTCAATATATTGCAATATTCTTATTTTCGGTGTTGAATTGGCTTTCACTACACCTAATTGAATCAGTGGTGGTTTTCATGTGGGGGTTTAACCTTTCAATGTTTGTTCCTCTAAAAAATTCCGCCACACCATCCGTTTTCATTCTTCAAGATTTGATTTCTTTCTTAGTTTTTTCAAAAGAAAGTATTGTGACCCTAATTTCTGGCTTTGATTACATACAGTCCCTTCTTAATTTTTAAGATTTGATTTCTTTCTTTCTTTTCCAAAAAAAAAGTATTGTTATCCAAGTTATTGGCTGTGATTACATGTTATCCGCGCTTCTGAGATTTCTCAATGATGTATATTGGAAAAAATGGTTGAATTTCTTGATATGAACCAAGTTTTGATTCATGTTTCTTGTTTTTTTAATTGAATTTCTTGTGCTGCTTGTATTTTTCAGTTCGTTGTGATGACAAATTTTCAACTTTAATGCCAGTTCTGCTTCTGAAAAAATCGTGATTGATAGAGCTGTGATAATATCCGAGACATTGGGCATTAAGTTAATATCCAAAACATTGGGCATTAAGTTAAGTTATTCTTGTGTTATTTGGTTGTTTGATGTGCTTTAATGGGATGATGCTTCACGTTGGCTTCTGATGATTAAATCCGAATTGGCTTGATATGAACCTACTTGGTGAAAGGACATTTGTAAATGTGTTTTTTCTATTTATTATTTTATCTTTTGAGCCTCATTATGTCAGTTTCATGGAGAACCAATGATGTTACTCACAATCCAACTTGTCTAAGGTTGTAGTTTACCCAAGCCCCTGTTTCCAGGGAGAACCTACTTGGTGTTGCTACCATTCGAATGACATTAATTGTTTAGCTGAGGTTCATCGGGTTTATAGTTCAGTTGACCCAATCCCCTGTTTGTTTTTAATCTTTAGTTTAGAGTTAAATAACAACACGAAAATTAGTTTTGATGGTTGATTGTTAGGTTTGGAATGCTGGCTTGGAATGCGTTATTCTATGTTTGATTATACAATATCCCATCCCAAATTATTTTGTAGAAAGTTAATTTGACAAGTTTGTCTAATTCTGAAAGAAGCAACTTGTCTTCTACTTGCCTCGATTTTACGGTTGCCCCGATTTTTAGTTGCCACTCACTTGAAAGTTTTATGTTTTGGGTTTTCTTAATTTTTGTGCAATGAAATTTGAGCTAAAGCAAAGCTCTATTTGTGGGTGAGAAAATGCAGTGTTATAGTTTGAAATCCTTGTGTTAGGTGAAGAAATGGCGGTGCTTTTGGATGCCCTATTCTAAGTTTGCCAATGTCTCGTCTCAAATTTTTTGGATATAATGAATTTGACAAGTATGTTTTATTCCAAAAGGTGTGTCATTGTTATAGTTGCCTTGATTAATGATTGCCTCAATTAAAAGTTACCTCGATTAACAATTTCCTGAATTAACGATTGCCCCGATTAAAAGTTACCCTGATTAGTAGTTGCCCCGATATACAGTTGACCCGATTAACAGTTGCCTCGATTAAGAGTTGTCTTGATTAAGGGCTGCCTCGATTAAGAGTTGTCTTGATTAAGGGCTGCCTCGATTAAGAGTTGCCTCGATTGAAAGATGCCCCAACTAATAGTTGTCCCGATTATCAGTTGCTTTGATTATATTTGTCCCGATTAATAGTTGCCGTGATTTACCGTTGCCTCGAATCTTGATCTACACTAGCTGCCCACTTAAAATAGCAACTTGATCAAGCAAATATTTTTTAAGCTGTTATATTTTTTAACCTGCTCAATCTGTATGTTTCGAGAGCACACATACAGATTACAATGCTATTATACTGAACAAGGTTTTTTAACCACCTTTCCATTTAACAATTTTCTTGCTCCATAATGTTGTGTCTGCCATTTGATTTGTATTGAATATTTTGTTATACTTATTAGTATTTGCTCTACTCTTATCTTTGTCTGAGCAGGTTTCTTAGATGACATATTCAATATATCGCAATATTGGAAATCTCGTAAGTACACTCAGCCAAACAGCTGGCTTTAAAGCTGGTTAACAAGGGAAATTCAAGTTCTTATCCAGGTAAGTGAATTCATCAGATTATCCAGGTAATTAAAATAACATAGCTTTGTTATTTTAATTGAAAATAGCATATTGTTTTGCCTTTGCGTTGCACAGTTTATCATGACATTTTTATTATGATACCAAAAATTATTCATAGGAACAAAGACTAAGGTTGCAAAGAATGGAGGGTGGAGAGAACCTGGCAATGGGTTGAAGACAGCTTGTAGAGTTAGGTAAGGATTTGCGATTAAGGACTAAGAAGATAGCTAGGTAAGGATTTGACTTGCTGTGTGATTATTCCTAGGAACAAAGCCTAAGGTAGCAGTGGTTTCCCAGATTCACCTGTTGTGTATGCATACTTGATTGTGGAAATTGAAAACGATTAGCCAAATTGCGGCGGTTTTCCCAGATTCACCTGTTGTGTATGCATACTTGATTGTGGAGATTGAAAATAGCCAAATTGCAGCGGTTACAAACCGCCGCTAAGTCTAATAGCGTCGCCAGATTTACAGGCAGTTTTGCAGCCGATGGAAATCAGACTAGTGGTGGTTCGGACTGCTGCTAAAGACAATTTTCGACCGCTGCTAAATTCCGATTTTGTTGTAGTGTTTAATGCCAATTCTGCTTCTGAAATAATTGTGATTGATAGAGCTGTTATAATATCTGAGACCTTGGGCATTAAGTTAAGTTATTCTTATGTGTTATTTGGTTGTTTGATGTGCTTTAATGGGATGATGTTTCACATTGGCATGTGATGATTAAATCTGAATTGGTTGACGTGTTTTTGAGCCAAGGCCCTGTTTGCAGGGAGAACCTACTTGGTGAAAGGACAGTTGTCATTGGAGAACCAATGATGTTACTCACAATCCAACTTGTCTAAGGTTGTAGTTTACCCAAGCCCCTGTTTCTAGGGAGAATCTACTTGGTGTTGCTACATTTCCAATGACATTAATTGTTTAACTGAGGTTCATTGGGTTTATAGTTTAGTTGACCCAATATCCCGTTTTGTTTTTAATCTGTAGTTTAGAGTTAAATAACAACACGAACATTATTTCTGATGGTTGATTGTTGGGTTTGGAATGGTGGCTTTGAATGCGTTATTCTATGTTTGATTATACAATATTCCATCCCAAAATATTTTGTAGAAAATTAATTTGACAAGTTTGTCTTATTCTGGAAGGATGACATTGTCTTCTAGTTGCCTCGATTTTACAGTTGCCCTGATTTACAGTTGCCCCGACTTTTAGTAGCCACTCACTTGAAAGTTTGTTGTTTTGTGCAATAAACTTTGAGGTAAAGCAAAGCTCTATTTGTGGGTGAGAAAATGCAGTGTTATTATAGTTTGAATAGTGATGGGAACCGTTCGCGATGTGGGAGAGACAATTTTCTCTCGTTGCTCTGCTTCTGTGAAATGGATCTGAGAGGAAAGTGCAAATTAGGGTTGATTGGATTTTAGGGAAATTGGGCCTTTTGACTGATCTAATGGGACAGGCCCAATCATTGATATTTACACCTCCCCAGTTTACTAATAATGGGGGGGTGTTACTAATAAAAATGGTGATGGACAAAAAGCAGCTTGTTGGGCCTGATTTGGCTCAAAATCCAACTGAACGAAGGGCATTTGATCCAGGGGGCAGTCCTTCAATTTCTTGCATTGCTTGGTCATCATGCTTCAAGCAATGGGATCCCGATGGAAGACTATAAATTGTTTGTCATTGTTATCTTCACCTTGAGGACAAGGTGAATGTTTAAGGGGCGAGTAATGATAGGATATTAAAATATTAAATAAATATAGTGGGCGGTTATTGTCTTGTTGGCGGTTACTATCTTGTGGGCAGTTACTTTTGTGTTGTAGTATCTGTCAGGGGCTGTCCTGTGTTGTATATATTGTATTGTTCAGTTATTAGGAGAAGGCAAGTATGAATTTGGGAAGTTATTCCTTTGGGAGAGATTAGGCCTCTATAGAGCCTTCTGGGAGACCCTAGGTTTCTCGAATTGCCTAGTTTATCATTTAGATTGTAATTTCCGTTTATCACCATTAATATACGGTTTTAATTGTTCTATTGAGTGATGAGGAATTATGGTATCTATCACTCGATTTACGGTTGTCCCGATTAATAGTTGCTCTGATTTTAAATTGCCTCGATCTACACTTGCTACCCACTTAAAATAGCTATCTGATCAAGCTAATATTTTTTACGCTGATATGTGTTTCATGAAGGTTTGTTGCATCTGATTTTCTCAATTTTGTTCCATGTAATTGGAGTTAAAGCTCTATTTGTGAGTTGCTGTGGCTTTTCTCAAAAAAAAAAATTCTCAGTTTTTGTACAATGTAATTGGAGTGGAGTGCCATGTTATATAATTGCCTTCATTTTCAGTTTTCTCGATTTTGAGTTGCTGCCCCACTTAAAATAGCTATTTGATTAAGCTGATATTTCTTGTATGAAAGTCTCCAATTTTTTTTTCGGAATTTTTCGGAAAATGAAAACCAAGTTGTGGTTCTATTCTATGTTTGAAATACTCTAGTTTGAAATCCTTGTGTCAGATGAGGAAATGGTGGCTTTTAAATTCCCTATTCTATGTTTTACAATGTTCCGGTTCGAAATATTTAGTAAAACTGAGCTATGGTTCTATTTGTGGGTGAGGAAATGCGCTAGTTTGAAATCCTAGTGTTAGTTAGGTGAGAAAATGGTGCTTTTGACTTCCCTATTCTATGTTTTTATTGTTTTACAATGTCTCTTCTTGAAATCCTAGGGTTAGGTGAGAAAATGGTGCTTTTACAATTTCTCTTCGATTATTATCCAGTTGAAACTGCTATTAACTCAAGCTGATATTGGTTTCATGAAAGTGCATTGCTTAAGATCTTATCAATTTTTGTGCACTATTGGAGTTATAGCTATTAGCTCTATTTGTGGGTGAGGAAATGCAGATCCGGTTTGATTTAAAAGGTTTAAGTTGTTTGTAAAAATTCTTTTTTTGTTATTGTTGTTTTGTTATATACCAGAAGCATATGTAGTTTTATACCTGAATCCTATTATGAATACAAGTAAAGGGATAGTTAACAAACCTTTAGTTGAAATGGGAAGGTGCTGCATTGTTGTTTCCAGTAGAGTATTAAACAAGGTGACCCATAATAAACCCCATTGAATTGATATTATTACTTTACTTTTACATCGGAACATGTTTTGTTTTGAACCATTACACAGGAATATACTAAATCATCACATCCTTGATGGCTAGTTTGTTGATGATAGAGGTGGTGTGTGTCCTTAGACTTTAGTGGTTTGCTTACCTATTCATGAAATGCTTTAATCGAGAGTCAAATAAAAATAATTGGAATATTCTTGTTTATTTTATTGTGTTTTGGCATCAGCTAATTACTAATGTTATTATACTATACCTATTATTAAGTCGTGTTCTTTGATGAAGAAATTATGCAGAAACACTATACGACTTAATATTTAGGGTTCTTTGATGAGACAATAATATTATACCCTAATTTTAGTACACTATACGACTAATTTTATTTGTGGGTAAACACTATACGACTTGATGAAGAAATGATACTCAGAGTTTTTTTGGGTATAATATTTGTGGGTAAAATTAGTACAATATTTAAAATACTTAAATATAAAAAATGACATGTCATTGAGTGATTGGAGGGTGAGTCATACCCAACAAAACTCAAGGGATATAGTAGTGTTTATCTAAGACCTGTGGTTGTGAAGCTTTATTTATTTTAAATAGTATGATACATATAAAATGATAACCAGAAATAATAATTTATTAAAAAAATAAGAAGTCCAAGGAATGGAGAACAACAAGCAATAGATAGATCTTAAAGTTAGAACGAAAATATCATAAGCAAAATCAGTTGCTCTATAAGTTAAAACATTTTCCTTTGATTAGACTTAATAAATTTTTAAATTCCCCTATAAAAAAATTATGTGTAGCCCCCATTCATTTTTTAAAAAATTGTCTTAATTTATAGGGCAACACTTATTTTTTTAATCGTGGCAAACAAGACTTTACACACAATTATATCCATAAAGATAATTGGAGCAATGATTGGCCACACTTATATCCATATTTTGGTTAAAGAATTATTTGTTATAAAATTTGCAAATGTTAGTGGGGTTTTCTCTAATCCAATGTCAAAATATTAATATATGATTATCCAAAACTACAGTACAATATTAAATATTTTTTGATTCATTTTTAAATAACTATTTATATAACGATTGTCGATAAATTGTATATAGCTTTATGTTGGAAATTATTGGTTTTGGTTCTTCAAAAACATGCAACTCAAATGTGGTGACAAGTTGCTTTTGTATTATTGTTTCAGCTCCTCATAAGATTTTCATGTACATAGAGAATTTTATGTTATGTATTATTGTCGCATCTCCACATAAGATTTTCATGACATATATAAACCAGAATTTTATGCTATGTATTATTGTCTCATCTCCTCATAAGATTTTCATGACATATATAAACGAGAATTTTATGCTATGTTTGGTTTCATTATTCATTAAGTATTCATGATAATATGTTATTTAAACTTTCGGTTGGTTGTTTGGTAAAAGAAAACCTTCAGATGTTACATTCATTTAACAACACTTATTTTTTTCTTTTATTTCACCTAATTATATTATATAATTGGCTAAATGACTACCATGTATTAATAATTTAGCTAAACATTTTTCCAATATATTATTTTAGGTTCCATCATTATGTATAAAAATTTATATAATTATTTTAATGAATTTAATAAATTACTAATTCAATTTCATATAAAAATATTTTATATTTTATATTGTATATGTTATATGTTATATATATTTAATATATATATATATAATAAATTATACTATATATTTAATATATATTTATAATAAAATATATAATATTACTATTACTAATGTTATACATTAGTTTTTTTATTGCAAAATTAAATGAATAACATTTCCTTAATCAGGCTTGTATATCAAGTCCGCCTTTACGAAGGAATCGAAGAAAGAATCAAAAGCCCGAGCCGGATGCGAGTTCATGTGTTTCATCTGGGGAAGGACCCATAGAAGACCGTAAAGATTGGGGCTGATTTGCCCGACCAGATAAAAGGGAAGTTGACCAAATGTCTGTGTGATCTGATACTTTTGTCTGCAGCACGGCGGATATGCCTGGGATACCCGCATACATCGCCTGCCATCATCTCGCACTAAATCCCAAGGCGTGGAGCGCACGAGGCACGAGAGTACAAAAAGAAAGAAGACAAAGCCGAAGGAAAGTGGTGCATGTGTGTTGATTACATCTACCTCAATAACATATTGGATGTATTGGATCACCGATCGATACAAGAGCATCAACAAGAACCTTGATGCTAAGAAGATACGCAAAAACGAAGATCATTGAGCATTTTAGTGCGAAGTTGTCTCACCTTCGCGCGAGTTTGTTTTTGATAATATGCTTGCAAATAGTTAATCTCATAGATGTTGATTCCAATTTTTGTAAGAGGAATGACGGGCACAACGAGATAGTCGTGTAGGTCATGAGCGATGATGTGCGGCTCGACCCGTTGACGACATACAAGAAAATTCTTATCGAGATTGAATATGATGAGAGAAGATTTTGTTGGAGGAAACACGAGGTAGTGAATGCAGTTGTGGGCATCGTTGGATCAAAATAGCTCTTCGATACCATATTAGAAAATTCATATGAAAACAAAAAACAGAGGAATCTGAAAACTGTAAAAAGTGTATATTAAATGAATGATATAGTTTCAGTACACAATTCATATCAGATGCTTAATCACATGAGCAGATAACCGTAAGACACAGTGCTTATAACACGTGCTTTACTACGATACAACTGACAATATTACTTGACTAGACACTAACTAATATACATACTATTATAAACCATGACTCTTCGGTCTAGTTTTAAAAATATTGGTATATATCTTTATGGGATACTGCATGGTATAATATGGTATTTTAATTGAAATATTTTAACTGTTATTATTATTAATAATAATAATAATAATAATAATAATAATAATAATAATATGCAGTAGATTGACTTATGTTTCCATTGAAATGACAGTACCTTTTTCACTCAAAAGTTCTCTCCGATATGGTGAAAATCCTCATCAAAAAACTGCATTCTATGTTGACAAAACACTTGCAGAGGTCAATGCTGGTGGAATCGCTACTGCCATACAACACCGTGGAAAAGAAGGGGTCAACTACTAACTTCTTTTGTCGAATAATCTAAAATGATTGGTAAATATATTATTTTGTATTTTAATAGCTACTATATCATTTTTGGATGAAAGCTTTTGATTGAAAAATTATGTAATTTTCTATTAATTTTCATATAAGTTACTGGTTTTTACATCAACATTCTCATGCAGAAGATGTCATATAATAACTACTAGCCTCATTATCCCGTGCGAATTGCGATGCACAGGTTGCGCTAGTATCGACAGATTAGGTTAAGGTAGTATTGACAGATCTAAATACGCTAGGTTGTTTTTTGTTTTTTTAGGCAAATAAAAGGAAATAAGCCTCAATAAAACCTTTTAATAGTAAGTAATGTATAATTAGGAATCAATAGAGCATATAAAATGTGCATAACAAAGTTAAAAGTTATAGATATTAGAATAGGACAATAAAAAGTCTTAAACATAAGCCTTAAAAATGATATCCATAGTACCAGCTACAATATTCTAATAAGTTTGTAATAATATATCAACAACTTGATTTATAATGAGTTTGGTACGACATTTGCTCAATTTGACAAAAAATTGAGATCCTTATAATACACTTGTTATGATTCATTCTTGCACTTTAGGCAACATGCTATTATTGACAGACCCTCATCACACCTTGTTACATTTCATATGGTAGAAAAATGAGCCATTTGAGCAGAATTCAAGTGTTTCATCTAACTAGCAATGAATATTTACCTTTGAATTCCCCTAGATTTCCCAGCAGACCAACATATGTGCTTCCTTGCTGCTATGTAGCTCTTTGGCTTCATTATTCCTTATATTTTCCTTTTCAACAAATGCACCAGAATTTCAATTTCAAATCTCATACGCATATTGTTGGGGAGTCTGGGGGAGCACCGGGAGCAACAACGAGCTATCCAATGAACCAGACCACCAAGAGACTTGCACGCCACATCTCCACCCGAAACCTTAAGGTGTTAGGTATATGGATCCCCTCTTATATGTCCTTCATATAGCTCATTCATAGCCGATGTAGGACTTATAACCACTCACACTTGAATTTCCAACATCTCCCCCCAAGTGTGAGTCACCCACATCACTATACTTGATCCAAACCAGGATCCACTACCCGCTCCCCCTCCAAGCCGAACCATGGCTCTGATACCACTTGTTGGGGAAAAACAACATCGAGAAATCAAATGAGCACAATCGGAACACAAGGATTTAGTGTGGAAAACTCCAAAACCGGAGAAAAACCACGAACTGTTGTCTAATGACAACCAGAGAATACCACTATGTGAAAATTGTTACAACACACAGACTTCTCTAAAAACACCCCCATGGCCCTAGTACACCCACACCCTCCAAAGAAAATATTTAACTACATCTCACAACACTCTAAAACAAGAGTATAAGAGAAAAAACAAAGTCAAATACAACTTAAGGTATTTCTGACTGGTGCATCTTGTAAAGAAGAACTTGAGCCCCTTATATAGTCCTGGTCTCCCTTCTTTCACAAAACTAAGCAATGTGAGACTTTTTCAAGATTTCAATTTCAATCAACTCCAACAATCTCCACATTGATTGTAATTGATGAACGGGACATCTTCCGCTTTCATTGTCTTCATCGACAATCATAGTTCAAAAGAACTATCATACTCCACCATAGAGAGTATACTTCACTTAAAGTTAAACCACTCCAAGAATTTTATCCATGCCGAACGCCATCGACATAACTTCTTCAAGATGTTCAATTCCTATCAACTCCAACAATATCCACCTTGATTGTAATTGATACCCAAGACATCTTCATTGTCTACAGCGACAATTATAGTTCAAAAGAACGATCATACTTCACTTGAAGGTAAACCACTTCAAGAATTTCTACATGTCGAAAGCCATCGACATAACACCTTGTGCAGCCCCCAATTGTATCACACACATCATTGACTTATATTTTCCACAAGCCAAAATTGATTCTTCCACCAAACTTCTCTATCAAACTTCTTTTCTGACGTGGAAGATCAGACAAAGCTGCAACCACATAGCATACTAAGAAATTTACATCTTCATGTTGTCTCATTGCAACACTACCGACACACAATAATCATAATGCAGAAGTGTTAAAATCAAAAGCTTGTTCTCACTTAACAGCCAGCACCAAAGAAATTAACATTAACAGCAGCACCAGATCTTGTATAATTAAGCTGCAATTTACCATTCCAACAACAGTATCCATTTAATATTAAGCAACCACATACTCATTGCTTGTAGGAGTAAAAGAAGGAAAATAAACAAACACATACATATCAATGTGAGAGAAAATTATACTTCAATTATAGATTTTGTTAAGTAGCCTAGAAACCTAGTTTGTTTAAAAAGCTACAAAAGATGGAAAACCAATCATTCATATATTCTAAATTCTGCTGCCATGTAGCAATAACAATAACAACTTGAAATTCAACACCAAAAGGTAAGGAGACTGTTTCACTTTATTTACTTTTGAAAACATCAACCAAACTCTCACTTTGGGATAGCAAAAAGTTAAAAGGGAAAACTCCTAACTCATTGGATCTTACAATTTGATATAATTTCTCATCAAGAAATAAACAACACCAACACTAAACAAAATAACACATAAATTGCAAATCTGAAAAATCTGCCTCAGGAAGTGAAAACCACCAATTTCAGTGTTCTAAATATTTCAACAACTAACACACACATACCAAACTTTAAGGTCCATAAGAGGTAATGAGGGCATAACTTGGTGCATATTCTGATACTAAGTATATTGAATCCAGAACTTCAAGGTCCTTAAGAGGTAATGAGGCCACAAACTCCCTCCACTTATAATTAAAGCTTCATTCACAATAAACATGCTAATCAATCATTAGGAAACAAAATACATTACATATAAAAATCCTGTCAAAAACTCAGATGTGCTTCATTTCATAAATATGATGTATCCCTCTAGCTTAAATGTATATCCCCTAGCTGATTCAGATACCTTCAACAATTGTTTTGGTTGTTCAACTACACATCCAATGGATGAGCTTGTGTCACTCTTCTTTCCTTCAACTAAAGAAATATTTGTATCTTTGATATTTGAATTAAAATCCTCAATATATTGATAGGCCTCCTAAGCCAAACACAGGGATTCTGCCTCTGTCATTATGATACGGTTATGGGTCTAGGAGGTGCAGCTAGCAATACAATACTGTGGAGACTATTGGGCTTGCTGAACAGCCCATTACAATTTTTAGGTGTATCATTCAGTTATGCATTATGGCTTATATATAGTCTGTAATTTCCATTTGGAGGATTATCAATGAAATAAATCAAGAAAAGTCTTTTCTCCTTCCCTGATTCTTTGCTTGAGGAGGTTTGGCTCAGTTCCTTAAAAACTGAGTATCTATCAATGGTGCTTTCATTGTGTTGAACCCCTCTCTACCATGAGTTCTTCACACACTCCTCTTTCTCGCGATGCCATTCCGGTGTTTAACGGTGACGACGATGCTTACGGGTGGGTGCTTGCCATCGATAGATTCTTTGCTGAAACTGAAATATCATCATCGTCAAAACTTCTCATAGCTGCCTTTGGGTTGCAAGGTCCTCCTCTCCAATGGTGGCTTCAATGGTCTCACCATCATCCAATGGCAAGTTGGGAATCGTTCATTCCTCCTTTTCTTTGGCACTTCAAACCTGAATGGCAGCACCTTTTACCAACACCGGAGGAGCCATGTGCCATCCATGCCGATTCGGTTATCTATCCAATCCAAGAACCAGTGGCCTTCACATCTGACTTGCTTGACGACACGGTTCACGTTACTACGCAGCCACCACCGATTCAAGAACCATTATCAGTTGTGACGGCGGAGCGTTCTTGCCTTCCTTTTCCGATTTTTGATTCAGATTTAGAATTTCCTTTGAATCCTTCCACCGGCCCTATTACAGATTCCTTCACCGCCTCCGATCCCGATTCTGATTTGGACTCCTTCACTGAATCTGATGGTGTTTCTTTCTACGGGATGATTACCGCCACCGCTACCTATTTCCCCAAATTCTCAACATCGCCGGAGCTCAAGTTGTTTGCTATGGGAACCACCACGACGTCAACAGAAAAAATGGTGATGAATACCCTCTCATTAACGGCGCCGCGACATCTAAATCACGTGTTCGACCCTGGCGGAGATACTGTCTTGAACGAGGAAGAAAGATTAGCGTCGCCGCCGCTGAAACCACCTCATCGAAGCTTTCAAACGTCGATGGTGGAATTTCAAGTGACATCAGACCTCACCATGCCTCCACCACTTTTGGAGCCGCCAGATGTCAATTATGGAGGGGTGGTAAGCGCCTCAGTTCATGAGTATTTTCCCCATCCATTTGATGTAGATGCTCTGTTTGTTTCAGTATGTTATCATCTAAAAGCCACCCGTGTTCTAAGAAATGATGTCCCTGCTCTTTCATTTTGCTCTAAATTCGTTGAGATGAGGACTGCATGGAAGTTATTTGCTGAAAGGTCTAAAAGACTTGATACATCTGAATTTTTTCTTGCATTGGTTGTTGGTACTACAATGATCCATGTCTTCAGTGTTGGTGGATTTTTTGAGCATGGAAAACGGTGCTTACAATTTAAGCCTTGGGACCCGGGTACCAATGTTGCTTCCAGTCCGAGTGAAAGTTTTGTTAGCTTGGTAAAAAAATCGCTGAACAAAATGAGGTGGGCAACCTCAGTGTGTTGCATTTATTCTGAGATTTTTGCCGATTCTAATTTGCCAGCCATCCGGTGGAACGACTCTCATAGCACTGACCATAATGATGCTCGTAAGTTTTTTCTTCGATTGGCTGATATGCAAGTTATGGCGAGAGACACATCAAGTGGTGAAGGGCTCACAGAAGTGCATCGTTTTGGTCATTGTGAGTTTGTTGTTTGTTATTTCCCTCATCCTTACAATTTTGAGAACAAAGGTGAAATGGAGCCTCTAATACAAGACTCTAATACTAATTCAATCTACTTCTATGATCTTAACAAGGGAAATATGTGTGGCTTTACAATAAGAGGGTTGAAATTCATAGTCCCTGTTTGTTGCTTAATCTCCTTTGTTGATAGGTTGACTTGTAATATTTTCACTAACCCAATAGTGCTGCCTCATGCTTACACAACACCTGCAAGTTTAGTTGCAAATAATGTCAAGGTGGGATCCATTCAGCAAGGCATGGAGGAATCCACTAACTTACAAGTGAATGATGCCCAAAAATACGTCGGGGATCTTTGGCTCAAATGTTCATTGTTGTTGGTCATCCTTTGTGCTTACTGGGCTTCACCATTTGTGAAAAACAAAATCAAGGAGAGACTTTATTCATTTGATGTTGATGCAAGATCCAATATAGTTAAGATTCAAATTACTCCCGGTGTTGTCCTACTGTATACACTTCTTTTTATTTTAGAAAGGTCCTTATTGGCATGCATACCAATGGAAGAGTTTGGAGAAAGGCACCTCGAACCCAATTTGACATATGCAAAAGATTTGGTTATTGGCTTGGGATTGGGCAATTTAGTATCAATACATATTGACAGGGTGAGTCATGCCACTGCTATGGAGGTCACTGAATGTGCAAAGGAAGGTTCAATCAAGATTGATTTCTACTTGGTGAGTGTTGGCAGTAATACCTATATCCAAAACTATTGTGTTAATGACCTACATGCTGTAAGGAGTATATCAAGGCAACAGTGGCATCCTGGTGAACATTTCCAAATGTCTAAAGTTCTTTGGTCATTCCAATTCAAGCAATGGGATCCAGGAAGATTTATTCATGAAGAAAATTTCTACAACCTTGAGGACAAGGTTGATGTTGAAGGGGTAGGTAATGATACGGTTATGGGTCTAGGAGGTGCAGCTAGCAATACAATACTGTGGAGACTATTGGGCTTGCTGAACAGCCCATTACAATTTTTAGGTGTATCATTCAGTTATGCATTATGGCTTATATATAGTCTGTAATTTCCATTTGGAGGATTATCAATGAAATAAATCAAGAAAAGTCTTTTCTCCTTCCCTGATTCTTTGCTTGAGGAGGTTTGGCTCAGTTCCTTAAAAACTGAGTATCTATCACATTACTTGTCTGGAAAATTAAATACAATAAAAAAACTACTTGAAATCAAATAAAAAATTCATCAACTCTTCCCTGACAAAGAAGGCCTCATGTTAAATTTAAAGGAAATTACTACCAATGGGGCATGCAGACCTTCAGGGCTCTTGAAGGTTTTTGTAAAGAAATGCTCTTTGTAGTAGGAATTAATTCAGGATCAGAGAGTTCTCTGCCTCGATGCTCCCCAAACACAACTTCAGCTAACAAAACTGCTGATGTAAATAAAAAAGCTAATAATCCACCAATTATAATAGAGATTACACATTAAGTGGGAAGCCAATTCAAAAACATTGTCCACTTATTTAAAAGCTTTGTTTTTGACAGCAAAAAGTATTAATACTCCATAAGCTTTGTTTTTGTTTTTTTACAATTTCTGAGAACCACATGTGATTGGTCACAATACGGCTATATTATTGTACAAAAAGGAACAAACACATGTCAAAACTCAAAAGTATTAAAAAAACAAAATAAAATGGATAAATATACGCAAGGGATAGTGCGGATTGGCGCGCATAACGCGACTGCAGGACGAAGTAGTACAAATATAAATACCACGTGATACCAGTTTCCGCGAGAGTAAATACTGCAAACGACACTCAAATATAAAAGAAAGGTAAAAATATAAATACCAATTTATATTTTTATCCATAGATAAAGTATCTCTTGCATATTATATATTGCAAGCCAAAGAAGCAACTCTTCAATGAGATTACGTAGAACTCAAGTAGCTATATTTTAGTTAATTTGAGCCTACAGTATATTGTCACTTTTTTCTTTTCATTAGTATAATAACCAATTAACTATATTCAAGCCGCATGTTCGATTAAACAACTCAAATACAAAACTTAAATCAATAGCAAGATCTCGAGGACTATAAACATAAAAATTTTCTCTTCGTTAATTACTCTTATAGTAGATATTTTAGTTTTAGAAGAATATGGTTATAAAAAGTATAAGTAGAAGAAGTATAAAAATTAATTAATTTTCTAAAGGCTCAGAAAAATATGGTTCTAAAAAATATAAAGAGAAGAAGCATAAAAAACAAATTGATTTTGTAAATACTATTTACAATCAAATACTAAAATGTGGGACTAAAATAAATACATAAACACCAATTTAAGTATGCTTCTAATACATGTTGGTGCGAAATGACCAAAATAAGAGTCATAAAAATGAGAGGTCGGCGAGAGTACTCTTTAATCAAACAAAAAAAAGGGGGTCGGGGCGACTACTCGCAAAAAATAAACATAAGGAGAAATACAAATATAAGAAAAATAAGTATAAAAATAAATTGATTTTTTAAAGTATCCCAAAACACATTTCTTAGCATCACACTTTACGTATTTTGTCACAATTTTTTTGTTACAAATCGGTTATTAAGAAACGAATTTCGCGTATTTGGACATCTAAAATTTGTTCTGGACTCTGAAGTACCCAAAAATACACTGCTTAGCATCGCATTTTACCTATTTTGTCACGAAATTATTTTTTCTTTTCATCAAACCACTTATTGATGAATGAACTTCGCACATTTAAACAGTTAAACTTTTTTCGGGACTCTACAGTATCCCAAAAGACACTACGTATTTCTCCATGTCATCGTTCCCGCCAGCGCCCCCATGTTTCCCTCCAATTCTCCAGCCAGTTGAGCGCCGCCATGTGGTGTAGGTGGAAGCCAGTGGTTCGTCGTTGCCATGTCAGCTTCGAGTTCGGCAATCGTCTCAAGGAAGCTTCGAGGTGAGGAATCGTCGAACCGTCGAATCAAGAAGTGGAAGAAATCAAAGGTGGTGTGGTTGTTTCAGCGAAGAATCTGGGATTGCGTCATCAGAGATCATCGTTAAGGAGGCGAAGATGGGGATATCAGTCCCGTCGTACACGTGGTTGGTTCATCGAGCAAGCAGATTGCTTCTCGCCAGAGGAGGAGTGAAAATGGCGCAAAAGATTGGATTTCAGCTTTGTGTAGACACGTGTACTTTGTTATTGGGTTCCCTTTGCTCGGTTTTCTTTGCTGTTTCTGTGTTTCTCTGTGCTTGCCTTTGTTTCCCCCCACGTGGCTGAGTTTGTGTTGGTCTGTAGAACTCATTCTCTTCTTCTCCACTTCCCAATGCTTCCAACACTTCATCGAGCTAAGTTTCTGCATACAAAGTGCTTCTAATCATGTGTTCACGCTTCCCATTAGACCCATTGTTATTTGGTTTCAGCTCTAACCATTCGTTTTATATAAATCGCAACATTTGTCCCCATTTGTTCGCACCAGCTCATAACTTTCTTAGGGTTACTCTCTCGCTTCGTTTCCTTTCTCTTTATGTTTTTTCAGTTATTCTCTATTTGTAATTATTTGCTTTGTTTTCCTTTCAGGCTTTCCTTTCTCATTTTCTGTGGTCTCTTCAGTTGCTCTTCCACAAGGTAATACTATTCTCCCTCTTTCTTCAGTTTCTACGGTTTTCCTGATCCTTTGATTCCCTATTTTTAGTTATCCCCTTGATTACTCTAATTTAGTGTATGCTGAAATTACATGAATCAATGCTGTCATTGAGTCACCTTATGTCATGTAATCTTCAAGTTTTTGGGTCATTAAGAAAGTGTTTTCTGTTCCACTACATTCTTTAGTTGGGACAAGAAGAAATCAACAGCCTTAAGGGGATTATGATTGTGATATTTTTTGTTGGCCTGATTGTGAAATTACATGAATCAACGCTGTCATTGAGTCACCTTATGTAATGTAATCTTCAAGTTTTTGGGTGATTAACAAAATGTTTCCTGTTCCATTACATTCTTTAGTTGGGGACAAGAAGAAATCAACAACCTTAATTCTTTCTGAATGGTTCCAACTTCTATGGTTGCTTCTCATGACTATAATGCTTATTAGAAATAGAAGAGATGCATAAAGGTGAATGCTCATAAATATACCTTATGTAATCCCCAGCTTTGTCTTTCCTTTCAGGCATTTCTTAGTCATTTGCTGTGGTTTCTTCTCTCTCTGTTCCACAAGGTAGTTCTATTCTTTCTTTTTTCCCTTTGTCCATTATGTTTCTCTTACTTGCTTTATTGAGAAATAGAAATTGGCTTTATCTGTCTGATTTTATTTTCAAATCTTGCTGTTTTAATTGTTTGATGCTATCTGAGTAACTTATTTAGGCATTAGTAACTTTTATCTGTCTGATTTTATTTTCAAATCTTGCTGTTTTAATTGTTTGATGCTATCTCAGTAACTTATTTACGCATTAGTAACTTATTTAGGCATTAGTAACTTATTTTAATTGTTTGATACTAATTCATGCTATCTCAGTAACTTATTTAGGCATTAGTAACGTTAGTTTCTCTTTCTTTTCTTATTGACATTATCCAAACATATTTCTTGGGCCATATTTCCGCATTGTTTTGATTCCCTGTTGTTTTAATTGTTTGATCACTAAAAACCTACTATTACATGCTATCTCATTAACTTATTTAGAAATTAGTTATGTTAGTGTCTTATTTCATGCTATTGTTTTTACCTTGTGTAGATGGATTCGCTTGCCATTGTGGGTGAAGAAAACACGGTAATCCCATTGCTTCTCTTTCTTTTCTTATTCACATTATCCAACCACATTTCTTGGGCCATATGTCCAGAACTAAGTTACATTTTTATTGGGTTTTAGTGCCTACTTGGTCTTTTGTTTGTTTCATGTAATATAGTGAGCTTTCTGTTTTTGTTCTGGGCCCTGTTTTACTGTAATTTGCCTAATTTATTCTTTTATGTTGATTGTTGTGCTCTTCCTTTGGTTAGCTCGGTCCCCTCGATGCTCTTAGTAGTGACCCGTATTTTGCAGAGTGCCTTATCAAATACCGCACTTATGAATTCGAATTTGTTCCTGGCTTTGTAAGTTTCTCTTTCTCTCCATTTAAATAGTTGCTTTTTACCTGTTTTATATTCCTCATTGTGTTCCACACATTTCTCAGAGTATGCAGCGACTGCCAGTCCTTTTTTTGGCAGACTTCTATAATGAGATGCCAACCATTGTTCACCTCTTGGATCCCTTGGGGAATGTTTTTGTCGTCTCCATCAAGCATCGCCCAAGCAGGGTGTACTTAGATCATGGTTCTGCTCGCATTGGGGAGGTTTATAATTTGTTTGGTGGTGGCTGGATTACCCTAAAATTTGTGCAGGGTGTGACCTTTGAGATCCTTGTAAGGGACAGGATGTGGAAGCAAGTTTCCTATCCATTTCCCCCTAAGAAGTTTGGCCTTGGAGAACCTCACCTCCCAATGAGTATTGTTGATGAGGAGGAGGATGAATTTCTTTTTATTGATACTGTCCATTTTTACCATATTTTGGTGAAAGATCTCTCTCTTGAGGAAACCAACACTCCATTTCTTGTATGTATGGATGAATTTTCTTAGGCATTTAACTTTTATAATTTGGTTTCTGCATTAATTGTTTTTGTATTTGTTTATTGGTTTACTGAATTTTTTCATTAATTCTCTTTTCAGTTCCTTCACATTGGTTTTTGCGAATTCGCCTTCTCTCCTACTACTACCTCCATCACTTTGGTTAATTCTCATGGAAGGAAATGGAACTGCAAGTTTCAATGGAATAGTTCAAAGCCTAATTACTGTTGTGTTTCTGATGGGTGGGCTGCCTTTCGTGGCTTGAATGGACTCCTTCCAGGGACCTCTCTCAAGCTAGGTGTGGCTAGGAAGAATAGAAAATACCTTTTTGTTAAGGTTGTTAAAGACTAGGGGATATCTATTTTATTCCATTTGCCTGGGTCAAATTATGTTTCGGTTTCTCAACAGTTTGGGTATTAGTGTTTTGCTCTGTATCTAGGTCTTTTAGGTCTCTTTGTATTGTTGTACATCTAGGCCTCTTATGGTACTGCCCCATGTCCTTCTTTGGAGTACTTTATCTAAGTTTGTTCAGATGCTTTCTTCCCATCATTAACCTTTTCTGTAATGTGCTATTTCTATCTATGCAATATATTTCTTTGGCATCTTACCATGGTGTTTCTTTAGCTTACTTGATTTTGTGTTTTCTTAAATGTTTTGTTGGCTAAGTAATGAATTGGTGAGGCAGAGCCCCAAAATATGTGTATGCGAATAAAACTTTCCATGTTGATCCAAAATTGGAGAAAAGGTCACATTCCTTCCCTCATGCATGTCTAGACAATTCTTGAAATTAGGTCATACATTTGTTTTATTTATGATCCCTATACTGCAATTAGGGCTTCCATTATAACTTTTGGTAGGATCTAATCAAAATTAGTAATGTTAATGCTATGGTGTTACACTCTTACGGTTTGTGCAGATAATTGTGTGTTTTGTTGTTATTTACTGTTTGGTTTGTTATTTATCCCTCCCTAATCTTCATTTTCAACAAATAAATTTGCAGGGAATGCTCCAATAGTTTATTTTGTTTTGTGCCTGTATTATTCATTATTTAGATTATTCTCATGTTTGTTATAGATTTTTTTAGAAATTTCTGTTTTGAAGATGGGTCTTCTTCCTATGTCTCAGTCTGGACTTGGGCCTTTAAAAATGAACAATCATGTTTGTCATAATAATATTTGCAATGGACAGTTGAGTTTTAAATTAAATTGTTGTTGTCATAATAATATTGGCAATGGATAGTGGAATAGAGAAGAGCAGCAAAAATGCAAGATTGTTGAAACTGTAATTGATTAATTCTGATCAGAGCAGAAACATGCAAGATTGTTGAAACTGTAATTGATCAGTTCTGATCAAATCTTTGGTTGACATGACTTAAGAGAGGTCAATATATTTGTTATTGCTTTTGCTAAAAAACTGACACCTTGTTGTCTTCACATGTGATCGTTTTGGTAAGCCAGGAAAGAGAGAGTGCCAAAGATAAGAAACCAGTAAAACTGACACCTTACTACCTACTGGAGAACAGTGCCTTCCAAGATTGTCCCTCTATTACTTCTATATATATATATATATATATATATATATATATATATATATATATATATATATATATATATATTTAACCAATTAGTAACAATTTGCTCCCATCTCTTTCAGGTATTCAAACATAGTCTTTTTTTACACTGACTTTGATTTGGAATGTATTTCATTTTGTTTTTTTCCTAAACTTTCTTACATGGTTCAGATCTTTGTTTTTTTTTCTAAACTTTGTTGCATGGTTTAGGTCTGTTTTGTAATGTGTTGTTTCTTCTTTGAACTTCAGGTTACTCTTTGGCTTTCTGCTCTTCACCTTTTGCATAACAAGGTAATGACATTCCCTATCTTTTACCTTTTGCTCAACTAATGCAGGCATATCTCCTTGCTGCCATCTTTGTTTTTTTTTTTTAAACTTTCTTGCATGGTTCAGATCTTTGTTTTTTTTTTCTAAACTTTGTTGCATGGTTCAGTTTTGTTTTATAATATGTTGTTTCTTCTTTGAACTACCTCTCTCTTGCCTTTTTCCTATGTTTCCTTGCTTTGCATGTTAACCTATTATTTATATGGGGCTCCCCTAAGTATGGATTCTTTTAAAAAAATTTATCTCTATTTTTTCACTCAGTTTGTTAGAGTTTCCCTAAAATGATTTTTGCATGCTTTCCTTGTATGGTTTTAATGAGCAGACCTTTTTAAGACTGTTTTCCATGTCTAAGACTTACATTGTTACAAATATATTGTTAGGAGTATATAGAGTCAACTTATTGATTTTCTTATACTTGGTTTGTCATCAGAATTTACTTTTCTAGATGCCTCTTACTCGTGTTGATCCAAAAGATGACAGCACCTATGCTATGGTTGTCAAGTTTGACAGATATTACTTACAGTTTTTGGCTGAAAATGTGAGTTTCAACTTGTGTTTCACACTTGCCTTCAGTTTTTTTCCTCATTTCATTGTATCCTATTTATCATTCGTATGTTCTCTTATTATTGTTCAATCTTTGTGTTCCATAGTTATCCATTCAACTGCCTGAACTGTTTACCAAACAACATGGAAATGATGTATCCTTTTTGGTCAACTTGTGTGATCCAGTTGGGAATGAGAATCAAGTGATAGTTAAGAAGGTTAATGCCCGTGTATATTTTTCCAGTGGTTGGAATGAAATGGGTTCGATCTCGCTATCTTCAAAATGGTCTAGGGATAGTTAGGTTGGTTTACATTAGGCCAGACAAGTTTTTTATCAAAGTTAAGGATCGGTTTGGTAAAGAGATTAGGTATCCTACTCCCCCCCATGTTTTTAAGCTTGCTCAAGATCCAGTTCCACATGCAACCATTGATGCTGGAGACAAGTACCTTAGTACCATCTCTAAGGTCCCAACAGTTTACCATACCTTGGCCAAGCACTTGACTGCAGATGATGCTAACACTGGGAAACTGGTGTGTTTTTTTCTTCTCATCATTTTAGTCTCATTTTCTGTTGTTCAGACAGTTTTGTCTTCCTATTTTGCTGACTTTCTTGCATTATTGTATGCAGTCCATTCCTGCCGATTACTTACATATGATTATGCCAGCTGGTGTTCATCAAGTCAAGTTGATTGATTCCCATGGTTATGCCTGGACATGTGAGGCAAAGAATGATCAAGATGATGTCTCTCTCTGTGGTTTGTATTCTGGTTGGACTATTTTTCGCCATACCAAGTTGTTGTTTGAGGGTACTTATATTAGCCTTGGTGTTAGATCTACAGAGCCAACAATCATTCTCTTTGAGTTCAAGGGGCGTATATGAATAGATTGTTAGAGTGCTGTTGTTTGTTGCTGCTGTTGGTTATGGTCTTTAGAGTCTAATTAAGTAGTATGGATGTAATTAAGTCTTTTGTTTAGGCTGCTGTTGTTTGCTGCTTCTATTGGTTGTGTTCTTTAAGCAGTTTGTTTTACCTAATTAAGTAGTATGAATCAAATTAAGTTGTTTCTTTCGTCTAATTGAGTAGTGCCTATGTCTAATGTGGTGTCTGTGCATTCAGTTTGTCAAAACGATTATCTCCTTATTTTCTTCCATTAGATATAATGTTTAGTTTCTGTTGTGTTTCCTTATTTCCACTCCTAATCTGAGTTGCTCACCAAAACAATTAGGTGTATTCTAATATCATGTGTAGGTGGAAATTAGCAGCTTTTGAAAATTAGAAACCACAACAACCTATTACATTCTGGGTATAACATACATTCTCTAATGACTTTTATAAAATCAAATTGTTTTAAAAATTGGCATATATAAAAATGGGTATAATTTCCACTTATTTTCAGTTTGACTTAAAAAAGGAACCTTATTTGCTTCTGTCAAGTCAGCTGTAGTGCAATGCCAGGTCAGGTGTAATGCAATGATATCATCTTCTGCTTGGTTTCATGGAACAGTAACATGCCAGGCTTCCTATTGTCATTGCAGAAGGAAAAATTTTGCCAAGATTTTGTTTCATTACATACTGTTGAACACCTGTTTTCCAATTGAATTAGCCACCTCTGAGTCAATGTCAAGTAACATGCTAGGTTTGCTATTGTCATTACAAAAGGAAATACATACCTTTCAATACAGCTGCAGCTGCATAAGAAATTCCTATTAATTAACAATGTCATAAGAAATTCCTGCCTTTTTCCAATTGAATTAACAATTTCAGGGTCAATGTATATAGACAACATTAAACGTTCCAGTTAATAGAATAAGGTCTGTCAACATAATAAATAAGGCTATAAAGTTCTAATTATATTGATATAACAAATGTTATACAGTTAGTTCCCTCATCCTCCTGTTTTAGTGCCAGCAAATCTATGGGGTTTATCTCCCCAATAAGATAAGATAAGATACATGCTGGTTTCCTAAATCAGGTTTCTTTTACAGTACATATTTTTAGTTTCTCTCCCATAGCAATGTATGCCATCAAACCTTCATGTCATCTACCTTTGCATATCTCAGGTACTGTAGCATTTTGATCACAACAGTGCCATGAAATTGACCAAATCTGCACTCACAGATCTAACTAATCTGCATGGAGCATTTGCTTAACCACATGATACAAGTCAGTGACTTGTCTTAAATCAGATTAGTTTTCTACAGGTGGCTGGCTTTCTCTTCTTTTATTCAACCTACACATTTTGTTTAATTTACACTCTTTGATAAACTGACAGAATTTCAGTTTGTGTTTCATAGCAATCTATGATATCAAACCTTCATGTGATCTACCTTTCCATATCTTAAATCAGGTTAGTCTTCTACACGTGGCTGACTTTTTCTTCCTTTATTCAACTTGCACATTTGTTTCGTTCACACTCTTTGCTAAACTGACAGAGTTTCAGTTTCTCTTTCATAACAATCTATCATATCAAACCTTTATGTGATCTACCTTTCCATATCTCAAGTACTGTAGCCTTTTTCTTTCACAAGGATACTTAGTTTATTTGCTATCATAATCAAGTCCATCACCTATTCTTGGTAAGCCTTGCTTCACAATCAGGTTAGTCTTCTACTGGTGGCTGGCTTTCTTTTCTTTTATTCAACCTACACATTTGTTTAATTTACACTCTTTGATAAACAGACAGAATTTCAGTTTCTGTTTCATACCAATCTATGATATCAAACCTTAATCTGATCTAGCTTTCCATATCTTAAATCAGGTTAGTCTTCTACACCTGGCTGACTTTCTCTTCCTTTATTAAACTTGCACATTTGTTTCATTTACACTCTTTCCTAAAGTGACAGCATTTCGGTTTCTCTTTCATAACAATCTATCATATCAAACCTTCATGTGATCTACCTTTCCATATCTCAAGTACTGTAGCCTTTTTCTTTCACAAGGATACTTTGTTTCTTTGCTATCATAACCAAGTCCATCACCTGTTTTCGGTAAGCCTTGCTTCACCAACTCCACATCTTTTTCCCATCCTGCCCCTATGACATTTCTATTTAAACCATTCCTCACACCTTCTCCATCACCCAACTCACAAACTTACACTCACATTCATTTGCTTCTCCTTGCTTTTCTTTACTCTTAAGAAGTATGTTTTACTTATTTTAGCCATTCTGTTTTCCTTTACCCTTTTTCCCATTTTTCTATCCTAACCACTATTGACTTACCTTTGGACATCATTAATTTGTTATTGTGGTTTCCATTTCTTTCCATTACTTTGTCTTCTGTTTACTCTATTCCCCTTTTGTTTCATTCCAGGAAATCCATGGCATCCCAGCTTAACTTCATTTCTGAGATTGTTCCTGGCAAGGTTAATTGGAGTCTTCACGTCCGTGTTATAAGACTTTGGACACTCCCTGAGTATAAGAATCCTCTCAACACTAACAGTATTGAAATGATTTTGTTGGGTGAGAAGGCAAGTTGTCTATATTTTTTCCCATGGTCTGGTTTTATCCTTATGTGCATTATTAGTTTGAAAATTTTTTCCTGTCTCAGCTTGATAGGATCCATTGTACTGTCAAGAATTCTATCCTTCATGACTTTCAAGCTGTGTTGAAGGAGGGTAACTGCTATCGACTTGATAAGCTCAGTGTTTGCCTTAATGACACAAAGTTTCAAACAACAAACAACAAGTACAAGGTTGCTTTTATGCCTATCACAAGCTGTTGTACTTTGCAGGCCAGCAGCATACCTCTGAACCATTTTGTATTTACTCCTTTTGCTGATATCTTGGCTTCACCAAAAGATGATATGATTCTTGGTTTGTACCTTTTCAGAGTCCATCTAGAGCTTGCACGACATGATATTTTTTTCAAAACCTTTCTGTTCATTTTTTTGCTCTTTACTAATCTCTTCTTTTCATCAGATGTTATAGGCCATGTTGTTGAGAAGAGTGAATTAAAACAACAAGGGACACAGAATAGCTTTTATAAACTGATTAATTTGGTCCTTGAGGATTTAGAGTTAGTTTCTTTCTCTATTCTTTCATTTTAGCTCTTATGCTACATTAATTTCTTTTTTAGCTGGTTCATTTTTTCAATCTCCATCTACAGGTTCAATAGGATTCACTGTACCCTGTGGGGTGACTTTGCTGAGCAGGTTGTTGCTAATGTCAATGATACCTCTTCCTCATCAGTTCCAATCATGGTTCTTCAACTTTGCAAGCTAAAAAAATATCAAGGTCCATTTTATACTTTCTATTTTCTTCTGCTAAATTCTAAGTTGGTTATACAATTATTCTTTCTTTATTGACTATTTGTTGAAACAGGGATAATGGGAATTTCCAATGCTTACTATGGAACCAGAATTTTCATCAATGCTGACCTTCCAGATATTATGGAGTACAAGTCCAAGTAAGTTTCCTATTAATTTTTACTTGCTTGGTTTAATTTATTCCTACATTTGTCTTTGTTTCACCTAACACCTTTTTAACTTTAACTTAGAATGGAAACTTCCGATTTGTCTTTGACACAATCCATTAGCCAACTTGCTAGCCCTCCTGTTGTAACCCCCTATACTAATTTCATGCAAACCTCCTACAAAACTATATCTGATGTGTTGGGGGCTACTACTGTAAGAGTTCTTCCTTTGCTGTTGAATTTGTTTACACTCAATTTGTGTCATGTCATTCTTATGTCTATGATTAAACAAAATTAGGTGGGCTCTGCTGCTGTACTTGCCCAAGTGATTGATATTGACTCTGCACATGGGTGGTTTTACAATTCATGCCAGAAGTGCTATCGCAAGGTTGTTCAGATTGGTGCTAAATTCTTCTGCAATGAGTGCAGCAAGAATGTTACTGCAGTTCCCAGGTATTGTTGCCATATTTGGTAAACAAAATTCTATTTCACATTTGTTATGTGCTCTCCATGCACCATTGTTTTCTTTTTAAAATGCTCTCTATTTTTCTATGATCAGGTACAAAATTGAGCTCACTGTTTTTGATGGAACTGCTGCCACTAGTTTTCTGGTTTTCGATCGCGTGGCTAATAATTTCTTAGGCATCTCAGCACAAGATTTAATTGGTCCTTCTACTGAGCCTGTTAATACCACCAGAATGCCTACTCAGTTCCGCTCTTTTTATGACAAAAAACTGCTATTGAAAATTGAAATTAGGGATTCAAACATTAATCAAGGCTGGCATAACTATGCTGTTAGGAGGTTGACTGCTGATCCTGTTATCATCGAGCAGTTCATAGAATTGCATTCAATTCAGGTTGTTTGTCCTCATTTTTTATTTACCAAACAATGTATTGTCTTGCATTTTGTCTTTTTTCCTTGGGTCTTATATTTGTTGGTATTTATTTGTAGAGTTTCAATCTTGAGGAAGGCCTTCATTCCAATGATTGCCCTGACCATGCTATCGATTTAACTGAAGCTACTTCCTTAGAAGTGTCTACTACCCCATCCAGGAAAGTTGATGCTATTCCCCTTGATGGTACAGACAACTCTCCTTCTGTGTCCAATGCTGTCCAAACTGATATCGCTCAGCCTTCCTCTCTTCCATGTGGTACCAACAGAACTACAGCCTCCATGGATTCTCCAGGAACTTCAACTACCAAAGACCCTAAGATGAAAGCCATCAAAACAGAGGCAACCAACTGAATTATTCCACCACCTTCTGCAGTTCTTCTGTTCCTCTCATTATGTATTACCTAGGTGTCTGTCCCCTTTTTTATAGTTAAAGGTGGACTAAATAAAAGTTCTTAGGAAACTCTTTGTCTGTTGTATCCGGTCTTTGTTTACTGCTGAAGTAAATGGATTTCTTCTGCAGTCGTTTTCTCACTGTCATTATTATGTACTTGCTGTGTTTTCTTCCACTTTATGGTTAATGGTGGAATACATGTATTTAATTAGTGTCTGTTTCTTTATTTTGTTCTACCTTGGGCTTTACCTCCAAGGGTCTTGATGTAATGTGATTTGATTTGAAGTTATGAAATAGTAAGTCTTTATAATTTTTCCCTCTTATCTCTCACATGTGTTTAACAAAAAGAATGTTCTACACGTATTCCCACCACCAAGAAGTATAGTGGAGATACCAAAATAGATTTTCAACTCATAATCCCAACCAAACTTCCACACATCTTCAGTATTCTTCTATGATGCCAACATGAAAAAAAAAGACCTGCCTCCTGGTTTTTATATCACATCAGATTACATCATGCAAGCCTTCTGATTTTTATGTCACATCAAATTAGATGATGCAAGCATCATATGACTTTCCATTTGCTTTCGTCATCCAATGTTCTATGAATTTTATTGCAAAATCTTTTTTCCTTCATCATTCACATCAACCCCACTCCATATCAATATTGTCATTTCTCATTAACATGTTTCTCATTTCTCTTTCTTACATCTCTTACTACATGTCTTCATCTTTTCTCTTTTAGGTAGGGTTATTTTCTCTCTTTTCTCATCTCTTTACATTCAACTAACTTAACATGTTTCCATGGATATTATACTCTCTTACTACTTTTCCATATTCTTTTTTAAGCACTCTACTATAATTTGTGAAATGCAAGACTCAAAACAAAAGACCCACAGAATCTGGTCCCTATTATTTCTAATAGTGTGAATTGTAAGTATCTTTTTAACTTTTCTTTCATATTAGTTTAATCTCAAGAAGCCTTTGTTTTTTACTGAATTTCCTTTTTCTAACTAACTTGCTTTGCTGTTATAATCTGTGTGACAGATTCAGTCTCAGGTCCCTCTTCTATAAGGCCTTCTTTGGCGCCTTTAAGACCAGGGAAATTCATTCTTGGGCCAATGAATGTTGCTCAACAAGATGCCCTCCCACTTCTAAACCAAACTGGTGTGTTTTTTTTTTACAGCTTTTTGTAACTGATTTTAATATATTGTATGAAAATTACTAATGGTTTTTTTTATTAACTTCTTTGCTCTTATAATCTGTCCTACATAAGTATCTTTTTAACTTTTCTTTCATGTTAGTTTAATCTCAAGAAGCCTTTGTTTTTTACTGAATTTCCTTTTTCTAACTAACTTGCTTTGCTGTTATAATCTGTGTGACAGATTCAGTCTCATCTCCCTCTTCTATAAGGCCTTCTTTGGCGCCTTTAAGACCAGGGAAATTCATTCTTAGGCCAATGAATGTTGCTCAACAAGATGCCCCTCCACTTCTAAACCAAACTGGTGTGTTTTTTTTACAGCTTTTTGTAACTGATTTTAATATATTGTATGAAAATTACTAATGGTTTTTTTTATTAACTTCTTTGCTCTTATAATCTGTCCTACAGATTCAGTCTTAGCTCCCTCTTTTATAAGGCCTTCTTTGGCGCCTTTAAGACCAGGGAAATTCATTCTTAGGCCACTGGATGTTCCTCAACAACATAGCCCTCCATTTGATGCTCCCAATGTTAACCTTGGTAACTTTAATTCTCAAATGCCATTTCATTACCAAATAATTCTTCTTTTATAAAACTGTATTTATGGTGCATTTATACTGGAATACCTCAAATGTATAGATTTGAAGGAAATGACAAGACCATGTATTGTTTTGGCTAAAAGCAGTTGCCATTTATACTTCAGAATGCATCAACCTATGTTGTGAGCATATCTTCTTTACACCACCCTTGCCTCAAAAGGAAGTTATAGATTCCAGGGTTCTAATTACACAACCATTGTTGCTGCATATTGTATCAAAATCACTAATCCTTTTTTTTTCATAAGTTATCGATATGCCTCTCCATGCAACTTTTGTGAGACCTTCCTCATAAAGAATTGGCCTAGGTAGATTTGTTCTTAGACTAAAAGTTTTTGAGCAACAGATTTCTCCTACACTTGATGCTCCCAATCTTAACCTTGGTAACCTTAACTCTCAAATGCCATTTCATTACCAAGTCATTCTTCTTTGCAGTTAATATTTAGACTTTAGAATGCATGAACATGTGTTGTGAGTTGGCTTTAGAAGTTTAAACAAGCATCTAATTCTTGGACTGTATTTTCTGAATTTACTATTACTGTGTTCGTCTGTGTTTTTGTGGTATTTAAACTTGCTTATACATATTTTCCTATGCTTTATAGGGATATCACATGTTGATTTTCGTTCTCTTAATCCCACCCCTTCACAAGTTTCAAGACAACAAGATAATCAACCTTCTCACACTACACTTCTTCAAGATGCAGCTACACTCAGAAATTGTCATTCAATATTCCCCCCAATTTCTTCTTCAGTTCCATCACTAACTGGTATTCACCAACTCTCTCTCATTCTCATTTTTCTTGTGTGTAGTTAACTATTATTTCCCTCTTATGGTGTCTTAATTAATAATCATACTCTTTAACTGTATAAATTTTAGATTGTTCTTAGCAATTCGAATCTCTCATTTAAACTGACTAAGCCATATTTTCGTGTCTTTTATAGGAACTTCCCATCCTAATTTTCCTTCCCCTAATCCCACCACTTCACAAGAGACATTACTTGCTCAGGTGGCTAATAATTTCAGGAACTCTCATTCAATATTCCGACCAGATTCTTCTTCACCTTCATCACCAACTTGTATTAAGCAACATTGTCTCATAAAATTAATGTATAATGCAATTTTCAATCGTAATGCTTACTCTATTTTATTTTGATACGTAGTCAATGAAGTTTCCTACTGGGACATTAGAGAGGCAAAATACATATGCCAATTTTGTGGTGCATTAATGTGGTTCGAGGAAAGAGTCCAAAAGACATTTAAAGCCCGTTTCCCAAGATTTTCTTTGTGCTGTAGGCAAGGGAGAATAACTTTGCCTCTCTATGAACCTCCTCCTCAAGTATTATATGATCTATTTCATAAACGTGATAGGAGGGGCAACTTTTTTTGGCAAACATTCGATCCTTCAATAGTATGTTTGCTTTTACTTCTATGGGAGGAAAAATTGATAAAAACATAAATAATGGTAGTGGGCCTCCAGTCTTTGTCTTAAATGGAGAAAACTATCACCAAATTGGTAGCTTACTCCCCCTTCCAGATAAAGAACCAAAATTCGCCCAGCTTTATATACATGATACTGAAAATGAAGTGTCCAACCGAATGTCAGTTGTTAGGTATCCTTGCACTACCTTATTCTCTTCTCATAGACATGCTTGTATGTTCTTACTCACCAATTTATCTATTTCTTATTTATTGTAGGATGGAGGATGATGATCTAAACTTGAAAACTCAAATTGTCACAGACATTAAAGAATGTCTTGATTTATGTAATCCGTTTGTGAAGACATACAGAATGGCAAGGCATATGCTATCTCAACATCCCACACCAACAATTAAAGTTCGCATTTTGGGCAAAAGAAATCGAGATGCTAGGCAATACAACTTACCAACAGCTTCGGAAGTTGCCGCTTTAATTGTTGGTGATTTCGATCCCGCTGGATTTGATAGGGATGTCATTGTCAGTTCTCATTCAGGATTGCTACAGCGGATTCCGATTTTAAGCGCCGCATATTTGCCCTTGCACTATCCTTTATTGTTTCCTTATGGGGAAAATGGTTTTTCAGAGGGTATTGAATTCCGAACTGACAACACGGCAGCAAAAATTAAACGAGGTCATCTAACTATTCGAGATTGGCTGGCATATAGAATTCAACATAGAGAGGTTGATAGAGGTCCACTTTTATTTTCTGGCCGTTTATTCCAACAATTTTTAGTGGATGGGTATACGATGATTGAATCTTCTAGATTAAGGTGGGTTAGAAACAACCAGGTAGAACTAATAGCTGATGTTTGCAAAGGTCTTGAAGAATCTCTTCTAAAAGGTGAAAGAAACACATCAACAACTGGTAAACGAATTATTTTGCCATCTACTTTTGTAGGAGGACCCCGTTATATGATTCAAAATTATCAAGATGCCATGACAATTTGTAATTGGGCCGGCTACCCTGAATTATTCATAACATTCACATGCAACCATAAATGACCAGAATTGTCAAGGTATTTTTCAAAGTACAATTTTAAGTCTCAAGATCGCGCTGATGTGGTATGTCGAGTTTTCAAAATTAAGCTTGATCAATTGATGAAAGATATAAAAAAGGGAGATGTTTTTGGCCGTGTTGTTGCAGGTATCATTTTCCTATATCTTGCCTATTTTTCAATAGATATTTTGATGCTTTAAATTTACATTAACCTATTCATTGTTTTACATTTTCAATAATTTTTGTTATGCTTTAAATGTAGATTAATCTATTGATTATTTTACAGTTGTTTACACAATTGAATTTCAAAAACGTGGTCTCCCCCATGCTCATATATTGGTGTTTCTTCATTCATCTTCTAAGTACAAGACTATTGATGACATCGACAAGGTTATATGTGCAGAAATTCCTAACAAAGAATCTAATCCACGGCTATTTGAAATTGTTTCTACATCCATGCTTCATGGGCCTTGTGGACTTCAAAATCCAAAATCTACTTGCATGGAAAACAAAAAGTGCACCAAATATTTCCCGAAGAAATTTAGTGATACTACTATCATTGATTCAGATGGTTATCCTGTTTATGGAAGAAGAGACAATGGAATTTTTGTTCAAAAAGGTGAGTCCTTTTTGGATAATAGATTTGTTGTGCCCTACAACAAGACGTTGCTCCTCAAGTACAATGATCATATAAATGTTGAATATTGTAACCAATCTAGATCAATCAAGTATCTCTTCAAGTATGTTAACAAAGGCCATGATAGAGTTACAACAACTTTCTACGGTGGTAATAATTCCAACTCTAATAATGGTATTGTTGATGAAATAAAGTTGTATTATGACTGTAGATATTTGGCCTCATCTGAAGCTGCGTGGAGAATTTTTTCTTTTGACATCCATTATAGAGAACCCTCGGTCGAAAGGCTACAATTTCATCTACCAGGTGAACAGCTGCTTATTTACAGAGACAACCGGCCTATTGAATTTGTTCTTTCTAAGCCAACTATTGGAAGTTCCAAATTTTTAGCATGGATGGATGCAAACAGAAAATATTCACATGGAAAAGAACTAACTTATGCTGAATTTCCAACAAAGTTTGTTTGGAATGATGAAAAAGGGAATGGTTTCCACGTAAATCTGGATATACCATTGGGAGACTTCATTATGTCCCTCCTGGAACTGGGGAGCTTTATTATTTAAGAAGATTGCTCAATCATGTTAAGGGAGCTCAATGTTTTGAACACATAAGAAAGGTTGAAGGCTTTGTTCACCCAAATTTTAAAGATGCTTGCTATGCATTGGGTTTATTAGAAGATGACAAAGAATATATTGATGGTATTAAAGAGGCAAGCCATTGGGGTACAGGCCACTTTTTACGCAAGTTGTTTGTCACACTATTGGTGTCTCACCAAATTTCAAGACCTGAAGTTGTGTGGGATGCCACATGGTTCTATTTAGGTGATGATATTTTGCATAGACAACGATCGATTCTTCGCTTTCCAGGTTTTGTTCTCGATCTTTCGTAACATGTTTTCCCCAATTTTTACATTATTAGAGTAACAATATTTTCATTCACTTCTTATTTCAGAATTGCAATTGTCTACTGATGAATTAATGATATTTACTTTGGTTGAGATTCATAAGTTGTTGCAAAGCAATAATATGAGTCTTTCAGATTTTCCTACTCTGCCTCAACCTGATGAAGACTTCCTTGCAACAAGTCAAAATAGGCTCATATTTGATGAAATGAATTATGATAGAAATAAACTAGAAGTTGAGAATCAGCAATTGGTTGCATCAATGACAGATGAGTAAAAAAATATTTATGACAAAATTATGTCACGTGTTAACGAAAAAAAGGCTGGTTTCTTTTTTTTATGTGGGTATGGTGGAGCTGGGAAGACTTATATTTGGAGAGGATTGACAACTGGTTTAAGGTCAAAGGGAAAAATTGTTTTGGCAGTTGCCTCAAGTGGTATTGCTTCTCTTTTAATTCCTGGAGGTAGGACAGCTCACTCTCGGTTTGCAATACCACTTGACCCAGATGAGTGTTCGACTTGCAACATAAAACAGGGGAGTGACTTAGCAGAATTGATTCGTAGGTGTTCATTGATTATATGGGATGAGGCACCAATGACCAACAAAAACTGCTTTGAGGCTCTAGATCGAACCCTACAAGATATTCTGAGACCTCCAGACGCTGAAAGTTTAGGTGTTCTTTTTGGAGGTAAGGTTGTCGTTTTGGGTGGAGATTTTCACCAAATACTACCTGTTATCCCGAAGGGAACAAGGTAGCAGGTTGTACATGCCACAATCAATTCTTCTTATCTATGGAATCATTGCGAGATTTTGACATTAACGAAGAATATGAGATTGTTGCATGGTACCTCAAATGATGATATTGCTGAAGCAACAGAATTTTCTGAACGAGTCCTAAAAATTGGGGATGGCACAATTGGTGAAGTCAATGATTTAGATATTTCTATTCAAATACCGGATGAGTTGCTTATTAAAGATTCAGTTCAACCAATTCAAGCAATTGTTAATGCGACATATCCATCATTTCTTCATAAAATGCATGACCCTTCATTTTTCCAAGATAGAGCGATCTTGGCTCCTAGAAATGAAGTTGTGGACATAATCAATGACCACATGCTATCTTTAGTTCCAGGTGATGAACAGACATATCTTAGTTTAGATACACCGTGCAGCAATAATTATAATGTTGATGTCGTGGACGACATTCACACACCTGAATTTTTAAATACAATTGTTGCCTCTGGTCTTCCAGCTCATAAACTTAAATTGAAAGTCGGTGTTCCAGTTATGTTGTTGAGAAATATTGATCACTCTTCTGGATTATGTAATGGAACTCGGCTTATTTTAACAAAGATGGGTAAATTTGTGGTTGAGGGAACTGTTTTATCTGGAACCAATGCTGGTTCAAGGATTTTTATCCCAAGACTATCATTGACTCCATCTGATCCTCGCATTCCTTTTAAATTTCAAAGAAGACAATTCCCTTTAGCTATTTCCTTTGCAATGACTATCAATAAGAGCCAATGACAATCTTTAAAAAATGTTGGTGTTTTTTTACCCCAACCGGTTTTCTCACATGGTCAACTATATGTAGCCGTTTCAAGAGTTACTTCAAAAAAGGGTTTAAAAATATTGATAACCGATCATGAAGGTAATTCGACAAATACAACTTCAAATGTTGTTTACAAAGAAGTTTTCCAGGGACTCTGCTAGGTAATTTTCTCATTCAATTATATATGCCAATTCAATGATCAAGATATGCATATATACATCTTATATTTTTGGTTTTAGATTGATCGCAATTTTGCACCTAATATTACACCATTTTCATATGGTGTCCACTAAATAAAGTTATTAGGATCATATTTCCCTCTTTTGTTTGTCCTTCGATTGTTCCTATAAGGACTTGGATTTGATGAACCAGCTTATGTTTGTGTGTAGTTGGATTATCACTTTACTTTTATATATCAATTTTTATATGAGTTTGTTGGTTGTTATACTCTCATAAACCAAGGTACAGGGAGCTTGATTTGAAAAACTTCATCTAAATATCCATATATACATCTTATATATTATGTTTAGCTTTAGTTTTAATGTTATACATCTCTCATGACTTGGATCTAATCAACCATGGATTACCAAGTTGACTTTACATCACATGTTTCTTTGCATGTTTTATTCTCTTCGGCCACACTCCCAGCCTGAGCCAAAGAAAAGTCACAACACGTTATACGCGATTCGCAGCTTCTGTCCTCTTCGGCCACAGTTCGCGCGATTTGTTCTCTACTTGGCTCCACTCGCCGCTCCTACTTCGCCATCGGTACTCCACGCCTCCACTTCAATCAATTCTTCTTCCGGTTAGTGAGTTTTTCTCCATCAGCAATTGATTGTTCTTTCAATTTGTTTCAAAAAAAAAAACCTAGATCTCCTCTGTGTTGCTTCGCTTGCTGTCCGCTAATTTACCCTAATTGCTTCTCTAAGTTGTTCTTCCCTAATTTAACGTAATTCCTTCGCTACTTGCTTCTGTTTCCCTAATTTTTTGTATTTGGTTGCTTCTCCTACCATAAATCCTTCAATCTGCCATTTCTCTGCTTCGTCTATTGAAGTATCGTTTTATCAGGGGAAGGATCTACAGCAGTGTTAACTTTATATCGTTTATTTCCTGTATTAGTGTATTCGGAAATAATAACATCTGAGTATGGTTTGTTGTTGTGGTCATCTGAAAATGAAATTTGTAAATTTTGTGAGAAATCAAAACCACAAACTTCAAAATGATATGATATACCCGTAAAAGGAACTACCATACGTTCCTCTGTGTAGTAACTGCATCTTTGGTTGTTGCGTGTTCTGAATCACCCACACATGTGGCAATTCCATTCCTATACTTGTCTGCACAACACACTGTGTAGCAACTGCATCTTCGGTTGTTGCGTGTTCTGAATCACCCACACATGTGGCAATCCCATTCCTATACTTCTCTGCACAACACACTGAATCACCCACAACATTTTTTACTTGGTCTATGGTATTAGTTCCCGTTTTCCCCTTTATTATAGACATCATTGGCTTGCTGAATTTGTTGTATGCAATTTGCTGTACTGATTTAGTTTTCAGTGAGTTCAGTTTTGGTATTATCTTGAATTGCTCTTCTAACTTTTGGTTAACACTGACAACAATTGTTCCTTATATTTTTTTAGGATTGGTATCCAACTCATGGCTCCAAAGGTGTTTTCAACCGTCATATCTCTAGATACGGTTAGTATTGGCTTTATCTGTCTGATTTTATTTTCAAATCTTGCTGTTTTAATTGTTTGATGCTATCTCAGTAACTTATTTAGGCATTAGTAACTTTTATCTGTCTGATTTTATTTTCAAATCTTGCTGTTTTAATTTGTAACTTATTTTAATTGTTTGATACTAATTCATGCTATCTCAGTAACTTATTTAGGCATTAGTAACGTTAGTTTCTCTTTCTTTTCTTATTGACATTATCCAAACATATTTCTTGGGCCATATTTCCGCATTGTTTGTTTTAATTGTTTGATCACTGAAAACCTACTAATACATGCTATCTCATTAACTTATTTAGAAATTAGTGATGTTAGTGTCTTATTTCATGCTATTGTTTTTACCTTGTGTAGATGAATTCGCTTGCCAATAACCCTCCTTTTTGTTCTTTTGTTTTTTCCTATTAAATAGACTCTTTCACTCACACTTTTTTCCTATTCTTTCCCAGAGACTACTTAAACTTCCAACGACTTTTTATACAGATTATCATGAACGCTTTCCTTCTAAGCTTTGGGTAAATACAGGTCATGGGACATCCTATCCTACCTTTGTTTTTGTGGATGAACATGGTACTGCTTATCTGGACACAGATACTCATCTTATTATGGAGATTCTTGGAGCTGATGGTTTGTATGGCACACCTAGGAGTAGAGAAGCTCAACTTACTTATTTAAGTTCAAAGGGTGTTTTTATCATACATTGCCCAATGTCAACTGAACGACTTCATCCAAGGATAATGCGTCATCAACCACCACCTATTCAGGTTGAATACCCCAACGATGAAGATGTCCGGGAAACTCCTCAGAGTAGTTCTTCTTATACTCAAGCTTTTGGAGATGGGTTAACTCCCGATAATCCAATCATTATGTAATAACCAACTTTTCTAGAATTAGCTTAACCCGATAATCCAATCATTATGTAATAACCAACTTTTCTAGAATTAGCTTAACATACTACCAAAATATCAATCTTACCATTTTCCGAACTAAACAATTTTAGGATATTTATGTAATTTCATTTTTTTACTTTTTCAAACTTTTTCACTCCCTCTCATATACTTTTTCACACTTTTTCACACATTTTTCACTCTCTCCTCCTCTTTCTTCCTTTAACTCTATCTCATTTTTCTATTTTTCACAATATATATCTACTTTAATTTAATCTACATGTCTCCTTCATTTTTAATATGACATTTTTCTCTATCAATAAGTTTTATTTAGTCTCTATGGAAAATATTACAATTTGAAAATTTTGAAACTTTAATACAATTTTGTTTTCTTATCTCTACGGGAAATATTACATATTGCTGCTAAATGTATACGGAGTAATGTTCGGACTAACTCAATTACAAATTGAAACTTTTTGTTTGTCTACTTTAAATTAGTCTTGATTTTCATGGGGTAATATTCAGACTAATTAAATTATGTCTAAGTCTATTAATAAAAATAACACAACAACACTCGTGCGTATGCACGGGTATCTACTAGTTTAAATTTAAATTAACATTAAAGTGTCGGTTAAAAGTAATTACTCTTTTATTATTGGGCAAAACTTCCTCCAATGCTTCGTTGGCTTGTCTATATCAGTTATCACCAGCAGTTACGATCACTGCCATCCATTAGTTTTTCCTAAATCTGGACCGTTGATCTCATCATTGTTTGCTATCTTTTTTTTTTTGACAAATGTTTGCTATCTTTTTTTTTTGGTCAACAAATAGGATTTCATTAGATGAAATGGGCAAGGCCCAACCTACTACAACAAGAACCAACAAACCAAATTGACCCAGCCCAACAATGAGCCAAATCATCAAGCACTAAACAAAACAAAGAAGTAAACTAGTTCAGATACAAACGCTAATTACAACGAAAAAACCCTAACTAAGAAAGGGGAAAGAAATCCCTAATCCAGATACAAAATCAACAAGAAAAATCCACAAATCAAGCCAAATTGGGCGAAAATTTCATTCTTCTCTGTCTTTTCTTCTTTCCCAAGTTCTCTTGAATATTTTTTTGTCCACCTTGTTATTGGGCCAAATGGATGTGATTATATGGTGGACAGTTTTTGTATCCTGTGTTTTTCTCTTTCCTTTTAGCAGGCACGGATCTATGTAGTGACAATTGGGGGCACTTGACCCCACTTCCTCAATAATTTTCTAACCAAAAAATATTAGTATTGTGTATTTTGACCCCACTTTAAATTTTATGGTGACCCCACTCCCCACACATAGCACTCATGTAAGACCAAATAAATTTAGTATACCAGTAATATATTAGAAAACCGATGGTGGGCCACAAGCTTTTAAAAAGCCTCGTACCTCAAGCAAGCCTTTTAAACAAGATACTATTGTTTTTAACAAACAAAAAAACAAGAGATTGCTTTTTGCTTTATAATAAAATAAAATAAAAGAAAAGATGAAGCAAAGGAAAGCAAAGAAAGGAAACGCCAGTACTCAGACAGAAAGAATAGGGAACGCAGCCGGCACTGCGGCAGGCAACAAATTAGCAACAAATTACTCCTCCTTTCTCAAAATTCTAATCTTATTCCTCAACAGCAAGTTAGCAACAAGCCAACAAATTATTCTAATCTCTTCTGCGTGCAACTCATACTTAGGGCACCGCTTTTATGAAGGTAAACAAATTTCCCTATTCTCTTTTCAGTTCCTTTTATATCTATTGAAATTTATCTCTAAAAAAATGTCAATTTAAATTTAGCTTATTGTTGCCACCGACCGGTTAGCTTATTGTGTCTTGTCTTGTATTGAATATTGAGATTTAGCATTTTTCCCCAATTTTTTTATTGTTACTCTATTTGTTTATGTTGTTATCTTATGAGATTTGAGATTGGAGAACACAAAGGTTGGGATGCATTTTTGACAGATGGATTTTCAAATTGGAAAAAGAAAGATAGGCTTAACATCCATGTTGGAGGCCCTAATAGTGCTCACAATCAAGCTTGGAGAAAATGTAATACATTAATGTAATGATAGTGTTGACAATGATCAAATCATACAACACTTTCAAAATATGAAGACACGTAGAGAGCAATTATAGTTCTTATATGTTTAAGTGTCTTCAATTTTTGGATATACAATGATATAATTTTTGTAATCTCAATTTTTTTGCTTAATAGTAATGATGTCATCATTTTATCGGTTATGCGTTTATCTATTTTTTTTTATAAATATTCATAGTAAATAATTTTGCCCCCACGAGTTGAAATTCCTGGATCCGTCCCTGCCTTTTAGGGTCTTTTATTTTATACCCCCACCACATCACAATATACCCCCATCAAATATGAAAATCTCAAAATATCCCTCATAATTTTGACTCAATCGGATTTACCTTATAAATAGGTAAATCCGCTTTGAGATTAATCAAAGACGGATTTACCTAGATCCGATTAAATTTAAAAAATCGCATCAGATATACTGATCGAAGGGTAAATCCGCTTTTGAATTTAACAAAGCGGATGTACCCCCACAACAGGTAGATCCGCTTTGTCTCTTTATCAAGTCGGATTTACCTGTTGTGGGGGTACATCCGCTTTGTTAAATTCAAAAGCGGATTTACCCTTTACCAGTGTAAATCCGACTTGTAAAAAAAATTTAAAACATTTAATTTGTTTTTTTACACATTTAAATTGTTGGATACACACACACACACACACAGATATATATATATATATATATATATATATATATATATATATATATATATATATATATATATATATATATATATATCTGTGTGTGTGTGTGTGTGGATAAATAATTACAAAAATGTGGGTACAATAATAAATACAAGAAATGTCAATCTAAATCGTCGGAATCATGGGCTAAGTCTACAATGGTGGGCGCATCAGTGGGAGGGAGATGGGGCATCTTCAAAGCGGTCGACTGCCAAAGGGCCAAACGGCCGGTATAAGGATCCAACCATGAAGTAGATTCCTCTGATCGATTATGAGACCACATCAAAGCAACTGGAGGCAACGGACAGACAGGCGAGATCGAAATATGCATCGAATGGATATCCTCGACGTTCAGAATAGATATGATTTTATACTTAGAAGAAGAAGAATTATCTCTCAAAGGAAGATAAGTAAAATTCATATCCAAAGACAATTAAACTAGGGTCACATTATACTTAGTAGCTATAAAGTACCACATCTCAGGCAAACTCAACCCGACCGGGGTAGTAAGCAACTCATGTGTGTGAAGACCACACCTAACATTCACACACCAACCCCCATGACGTATTGTACAAGTAGCTCTCAATGTAAACGGACAACTTCTTCTCTTAGACCCGAAAACTCTAGAATCATTAGACCACTTCCCTTGCTTCTCGCAACAAAAAATAATCTTATCTCTAGAACCCCTTTTAACTCCAGCTTTGTCAGCTCTTACAATGATAACCACAACTCCAATACGTCTCCCAACCGCGTTAGCCCACTCTTCTACATCCTCGTATGTAGAAAATATCTACAAAATAGAAAAAATAGAAAAGTGTTACGTACTTAATTAATTAAATATCTACCAAACTTTGATTAAAAAAATTAGTATGAAAAATATACCCTCTCCGTCCAGAATACCTCTGTAGTGTCTACCACGGAAGGAACAACATGCGACTCTGTATGCGAGTCAATATCTGTTTCAAAATAGAACAACAGTTATACAGAAATTAATTAAAAAAAAAACAAATCGGATTTACGTACCCCAAACGTAAATTCGCTGTATTTTTCAAAATCGGATATACACACATCCAGGTAAATCCGATTCATTAAAAGATATAAGCGGATTTACATTTGGGGTACGTAAATCCGATTGCGCATCGAATTTAGTTATATCCGTCAGGACAAAATTTCGCTTTCTATACTGAAATAAATAGTCAAATCGGATTTATCTGGCAGTTTGATACATCCGATTTGACTTATGCATGTGTATTTATTACATATTTAAAGCTAATCGAATTTACATTGCATTTAGGTAAATCCGATTATCAGATAAAGTGGTTCCCTACCAGAGAATCTTCCAAAAGTCAATTTTTTTTAATTATGTCAGGGGTATTTTCAGGATTACGATAATGTGTGGGGGGTAGAAGGGAGTTGATGGGGTATAAAAAAAAACCCTTCCTTTTATAGGCAAACATTAATGTTTAATTAGTCAAACGTTAGTTAAACAAAGGAAAAATGTTAGTTTTCGGGATTGAAACCGTAAATCTCACGCATAGACTACTTTGGTGTTCTTTAACTCACCAGCTGCGCTACCCATGTGGGATGTGTTCAGAGGCGGAAATAATCCATTTACCCCTATATAAAATTATTTTCACTAAAATTGTATTAAATTATTCGTGAACCCCTAAAAAAATAATCCATTTACCCCTATATAAAATTATTATTTTGACTAAAATTGTATTAAATTAACCGTGAACCCCTCAAAAAAATAATCCATTTACCCCTTTATAAAATAATTTTGACCCTGCTGAAATTATAATTTTGACCCTCTCCCTCATCGACTCTCAAGCATCTCCGTTCGTGAGCTCTCCTCTCCGTTCGCGAGCTGCCTCTCTTCCCTCCGTTCGTGAGCCGCCTCTCTTCCCTCTATAAGCGAGTTGACTCTCTTCCTTCCGACGCGACGCTGGTTCTCTTTCTTCCTCCGCACTGCTGTGATTAGCGAATCTTCCATTGTTGCTTGTTTGAGTGAGAAATTGATTTTCCCCCCAAACCCTAAATCCCTAATGTTGAATCTGTTGATGTTTTTCCCCCAATTGATGTTGATGTTGAATCTGTTGAATTGAATTTAGCTTCTGAGTTATTGAATCTGTTGATGAGTTGAATGTTGCATTGCACGTAAATGGAATCTGTTGCCATCTACGTAAATTGAATCTCTTCCCTCAATTTACTTATATTTGTGTATGTTTCCTAATATTGAATCTGTTGAATCTAGCTCTAATTTACTGATGTGTTGAATCTGTTAAAACATAGGCTCCGAATGTTGAATATGTTGAAACATAGGCTCCAAATGTTAAATCTGTCTAATTTGTATGATCCAAATGGGGATTAGATAGGACTTTAGGGAGACATGCTGATTTGTGGGTTCCTTAGATGGCTGTTGAGAATGGTGACGTTGAGGATATGGATTTGGTAACAAAGAATAGATGGCTTTTATATTTACTGGTTGATTCATTTTGCAATGGTATGCCGCTGCTATGAACTTTTTTCGTTCTGTATTTGCATGTAGTTTATGAATTAGATCAAAGCAGTAAAAGATAGATTGCAATTTGGCATAGCCATTGAAGTTTCAAGTGCCCCTTGTAGTTGTAGCCATTAAAGTTTCAGTATTATATTAAAGATAGATTGCAATTTGGCATAGCCCTTGTAGTTGTAGCCATTGAAGTTTCAGTGATGTGTGATTTTAAAAAAAAAGGACCTCTCTGACCTTGGGTCCTAGATCCGCCACTGGATGTGTTTTTCTTTTCTTTACTGTGGAGACATGTGACGGCCACATATTTGCATTAATCTTGTGTTGCCAGTGACACACTTAAAAATCCATAACTATATTCTCTAGATTGAAGTTGTGTTGATGAGATTGGGTGTGGGTGTGGGTGGCTGGTGAAATAAATGACAGTTGCAAAATCTTTTCCCTTTAATTCTGCATGTTTTGTTTTACATTTGATTTTATCTTCTGTAATATGTTTTTTTCCCTGTTAATGAACTTTTATTTTGGTTCAGGGTAAAAATGTCATAGTTAACTAAGGCTTTTCTTTGAAATAATGCATGATTCGTGGTTTTGTTGCTTCTGATGTGGAGTTTATGAAGTTCTTTAAGTTTCACATGGCTTGGTGTACACTAGGGTTTGCAATTTTGAGCATGAGAGTTATCTTGTTTAAGTTGTTGGTTTACTCTCTCTCTCTCTCTCTCTCTCTCTCCCTCTCTCTCTCTCTCTCTCTCTCTCTCTCTCTCTCTCTCTCTCTCTCTATATATATATATATATATATATATATATATATATATGAATTTGGGCTGTTTGTGAATTGTTTAGCCAAGGAAGTGCATTAAATGATTAAATCATGTATCGAACCTTACTTTTGCACACTGTTTATGTTCTGGCAGCAGATTCTTATATAACTTTTGCTTTGCAATTTAAAATCATGCACCATTTGTTTCTTTGGTGACCTACTACACAAGGCTTAATCATGCACCATTTGTTCTCAGTCAATAACAGTTCTAGATATTTGATTCAATAAGCAATTTGAAAAAGCACAGTTCAGTTCATCTTCATCAGAGTTAATATGTTTGGTTTATATGGTTTGTTAGTGTTCCTTTGTTTTAGTATTACGTTTGGAACTTTACTTTTAATTTTCAGATGGAGAGTTTGTTGCCTTTGATTATTAATGAAGTTAAGACTCTGCCACCCTAGATAATGTAAAATCAAAATTGTTAGTGCAGTTTTTGATAGTTTGGCTAATGGTGGTAGCAAAGTGTTTAGTTTGTTTGACAATAATGAATGGTATTAATATTTGACTAAATTGCTTCATGATAATTGGGACTCAAGGGTGTAACTTGTTTCTGCTATTGGAATCTCAGAGAGCATGGACACTCAGAAAAGCCAAGCTGAAAAGCAGTCTTCATCAGCTGCAACTGTGACTTCATGTCGAAGGAAGAAGAATGAAGAAGCCGCTTTCTTGGATGATTTGAAGGATCACATTGATGAGTTTATTCATGCTTCTATGGATGAACACAAAACATGCTTTCAGAAAACAATTAAGAAGGTTTGTACTTTGTACCTACATTTCTTTGCAGAATTATTACGCATGGCCTGCTTTGTCATTTGCTGATATTATGTGGTTTTGAATCAATTTCAGATGTTTGGTTTGTCCAAGGCAGTTGCAGAAAGTAACTCCAACGCCGCAAAAGAAGTTGAAAGTTCTTTGCCTCTTCAGACAGTTTTACAAAAAGATTAGATTTTCATTTTGAACCACTAGGTTTTACCAAATCATGAGGTAATAATACTCACCCGAATATTTAGTTTTTTTTTTAACAATACCCGAATATTTAGTTATATGCTTATATATTAGGAAATAAATAACGGAGAGATGCTGTTTGTAACAGAATTTTGTTTGTAAAAAAGATTCTATTTGTTGGAGTTTGGCAGCTAATGATCCTATTAATAAAGTCCCAATCCTCATTTTCCCCCACTTTTGTTGTCCCGCCTATTATGATGGATGTTGGCATTGAAAATGTGTTGACATTGCACCAAAACTTGGAAGACTAAATTTGGATTAATTGCAGTTGAAGCTGCATGTAGTCTTTCCATTCTACTGCTCTTACTCTGGATACCATGTAATTAACCCCATATTCAATTTTATTACTATGGATACCATGTAATTATATAGGTTCACTGAGATACGATCTGTAACCTGCACTAGCAGGTGACTTAAGCTAACAGAACCTGTAGTAGCAGGTAACTCAAACTAGCAGTATTACAAACTGTTACAATTAACAAGAGTTTATCTATTCTACTACTCTTACACCCCTCCCCCCACAAGCTCAAGGAGGGTGTGCAGCTGAACGAGCTACAACTGTTTGCTTCTTGGACCACCAATAGATTAGATTAGGTCCTAAATACACAGCAGCACCAGAGGTTGATTTTCTGTCATCCACATCCGAAGCCCAATCGCATCTCCACACCGGCTTTGTAACCAATCGCTGCTAGAGAAGAAACAACTCGCCAACAACTCCCCAAAATTGTAGCGCTAGTTAAAAAAAGAGCAGAACGGCGAACAAATCGACAACAAAATAGATAAAATTTGAGCTAAAAGTTAAAATGATGATTTTTAATAGCAATTTCAAAGGACCAGATATGTTATGCCTACATTGCTTGCCTACACCAGCGACCACCCCACCATCCACTTTCCAAATCAAGCCTCTCTTAGATGGAGACTGATGTGATAAATCTATCATATTTTGTGTTTAAGTTAAAGATATTTAAAACAAGTAGAAAAATGACAAACAAACTTGCCATGAAGACTGATTTTTTTCGATAAGCAATGATTCATTGAAATGAGCATTAGGTATGCTCAAAACAACAAAAACACCAAAGTATCAGAAATTGTTGAGGCAAATAAAAGCATTGTTCCACAATGACAATAACAAACTAGAATCTCTACCCACCCCACAAATAAACCAACACCAAGATAAAAATTTAATACGAGCCACGATGGATTCAATATTCGCCTACTCTCCTTTGAAACAAACTCCATTTCGACCTAACCAAATACATCAACACGTTGTCAGCCATAACACGTATCTAACCTTCTTGGCTTTCTTCCCTGAAAATAACTCACTAAAATGCGAAAAATGTTGATGCAAAGTAATAGAGTTAGGTAACAAAGACCGATTTAATATTCAATGTAAATATTCTAACTTTAATTTTATGATGGAAATTGCTACTATTTATGGGTCGTTGAACAATAGATATATAGCTTTTTAAACTTGAGAGTAGCTATTTGGTTTCTATGATTAACTCTTCATAGCTATTTGGTTTTCTATGATTAACTCAATGTCGACTTGGACGGACTAGGAGTTTGACACCTCATCCTATTACCTTTTTGAGATAAAAACTTAATATTAATACTAATATGTTCATCAATGTGGGCTCAAGCTTTTAAGAGTCAGGCTAACAAACCCGGGGTGGAATTTGGGCTCAACATTTGCGGGCCAAGCCCGGTTCTTTTCGGGCTGCGAGCTTTTCAGGCTAGCCTGCATTATATGGGAAGAAAAAGTTTAACGCCACCGTTTAACACCCATCTCACTTTTCATTTAAAGGAAACATGACTTGATGGTTGTTAATTTTAATTCCTTGTATGTAGCCTCTTTATTAAAGCTTTATAGGCAGAAAGAGCATGATGGTTATGTTTTTGTGTGACATCATGAAAAGTACAAATTGGCTTCTTCCCATGGACTCGCTCATTTGGCAGTGAAGAGGTTGACCAGTGATCATCATCCAATTAGAGATGATGAAAGAATTCGAGCTAGTGGAAGACAAAGTTCTAATATGAGTGGTTTGCCTTACGTAAATGGTTAGTTGGGTGTGTCACATGAGCTATTGGTGACGTGTTCTTTATAAGATAGATAGATTCAGGCTTGCGGGCTACTCATGGCCTGAACTGGTTAGCCTTATGCAGGCTTGGGCTTTTTTGGACCGGGTCAAAAAACTTGAATATAAAAATGGGCTCGATTACTTCAGCCCAAGCCCTATTTTTTTTGCGGGCTAGTTTGGCCTGGCGGACCTAGCCCATTTTGCCAGCTATACCTGAAAGAGTGAGGCTGTCATTGAAGTCTGTAAATGTATGGAAATTTAAAACAAATCTCCTATTTGTTTTTTTAAAATCACATATCACTAAAAATATAACAAAAACAAATTTAGGGGTTTGGTGAATGCGACGTAGTGTAAACTGAGTGAAAAATTATGGATTTGGTGCAAATTGATTTTTTTTTAAAGTGTGCAAAATATTTTCTTTATAGGCAGTAGTAGCTGTAATTTTATTTTTCGAAGATGTGCACTTGACCCCTCATTAAAGGTAGGTCCACCGCAGCATGCAATCAATTATTAGTGATGTTAAATTAAATAAATACAAATATAAAATTTTATTTGGTCAAAAAAATTAACAAAAAAACTACAAATATAAATAATAAATAACTAGTAATATAAATTCTATTAATTATTATATTTTTCTTATCTTCAAAAAAATAAAACTTTTTTGTCAAAAAAATAAAATAAACCTTTCTTTGTCAAAAAACAAAATGTTTTTTTTTCTGTCAAAAAAAATGTTTAAAACACAAAATTAGTATAAAAAAGAAGTTTTGTCTTTCAAAGGCCACGTATGAAGAAAAAATTCCAAAAAAAAATGACAAAAATCCATAAAAATAAAAGTAAAAACAAAATAACATTTAAAACACCTCTCATGAAACATCACCGCTGAAACAACGCCGAAAAAAAGACGAAAAACGTTAACAGCGGAAGGACGTTGCCGGAAAACACAGGTTACCTTCCTTCTTTACCCTAATTTTCCTTCCTATGTCAAGGAGTGTTGTGAATTTTGATTAATGGCATATATTGGTTTGCATTAGCTTTGTGATTATTTTTGTCAAAGAAAGGGATTCGTATAGTGAGCAATCGTTGCTACTTCTTTGGTGTTAGAAGAAGTTATCTCTCTTTTGTTTACTTTTTAGATTCATAGTGATTATGTGAATCTGATTGTGAAGTATTGAATGTCTTTGAATTTTGTTTCAGAACAAAACTACATAGAATAGAAGTCCCTCTGACTAATTAATAAATTCTATTTTTTAAAATATGTTTGGGTTGAAGTAATCCTTTTTTTTATCACTGATTAATTGATTTGTGTGGAATTCTTGATTGAAAATACAGATTTTAGCTTGGATTTCTTCTTCTGCTTTCTGTTTGGTTCTATTGGTAAACAAAAGAGGGAAGGGGGTATTATATTTTATAGCCTTATGTGATCACTAGAGGGAAAGTTTATCTGTTAGGGATAAGTAAATACTTGAAATATTATTCATTGCTTGATATTATTGAAATTTAAATTATACGTTCTATTTCATTTTTCTGATAAACTCTTCAATAAGCATAACAACTTTGACTAAGAAGCAAGGAATTTCCTGGTCTTTTATAATTTATTTAGTATCTGAATATTGTTGCAATTCTACCCTAATGAAAAAATGTATAATTAGTCCTCCTTTGTTTTGGGGAAATTGTTTCAAGAACAATTGTTAACTCATCGTCATATGTATATTGTTGTTAAGTTTATAAGTCAAAATTGCTGTTATTTGATTGTATTTCAGTCAATTGTCTTGGGAATTAGCATAGATTTAAATTGATGTCATTAGGATTGAATTGTAAGCTATTCCCCTCATCCCTAGTGCCTATTGTAAGAGAAGACCTTCAATTTGATGTGTCGTCAACTAGCGAACCAGACAGCTTGCCTAGTGACGCAACAGAGAAAAGAATGAGAAAATTCTGAGCTGCATCGCGTCGCGACCAGGGCAATTTCTGCGCCATCGCGTCGCGACGGAGTCGCATATCGCGTCGCGATGGGTCGCAGAAATTACTGGTTTTAAGCGAAAATTCAGAATTGAGAAGGACTTCTTCTTGGATGCAAAAATAGGGTTTTGGAGCTGCGAACAAGGACAAGAATTGGAGCTTCTCTACACTTGGGAACAAGGAATTGAAGGATCCAATGTACTCCTCTTTGTGTAACTTCTCTTTTATCTTATCTTTCATTACTTTGATTATGAGTAGCTAATTTTCTAGGGTTAGGAAGAGATGAATCTCTCCAAAACTATCATGTGAATCCTTTGTTATGATCAATTCGATTAGTTATCCGTTTAACAATTGCCTTTACCTCCGTTCATATTGCTTTACAATAATATCTGTTGTTGTACTGAATTAGGATTTATGTTCACCATTGGGAGATGGGTATGTTGCCGGAAATTGGGGTTTAAGGTCATGAGTATGATGATCATAGGAATATGAAATTTTCTCGTGAATTCGTTAACTCGATGTGTTTAATGTTTTGTCTATTGGTGTTTCACTTAAGGAATTAGGGTTCCCATTAGAGAAAAGGGGTTTTGAGGCAAGGGATTGCCCTTCACCATATAACTGAATTGAATCTGTTAATTGGGTAATTACATTGAAATTGATCGATGGTATATTGCATGATAGCGTAGGGGAGAGGATTCGATTCCTAATCGCTTTTACTCTCGCATTTTATTCTCACATTTAATCTTTTTCAGTTACTATCTATCACTCCTTATTGTAAACATTTTAGTAATTAATTAATTAAATTGATAACTAATCACAATCCCTGAGTTCGACACTCGGTCTTACCGTTTTAATATTACTTGCAACGATTCGGTACACTTGCCAAAATCCTAACAAGTTTTTGGCGCCGTTGCCGGGGATTGCCAATTTTTATCAGTTTAATCTTTAATTACTAGATTGAATTTTGTTTTTCAGTTATTTTATTTTATTTTTTTTATCTCTTTATTACTATCACTCCGTTGATTCTATGAAAGCGAGGTGAAATCTTTGTAAATCATGGAGTCCACACTACAGTCACTTCGTTGTGATTTTTGTGGAGAACCACATTTAAATGGCAATTGTGTGACACACTTATTGTGATCTTTGTGGGAATGATCTTGTGTGTTGCAGTTGTGAGCCAGAGTGGACAACTGTTGTGGGATATTTTCACTGGTTAGCGGATATAAAACTTCTTGAGCTAAGTATTGACCAACCACATCACCCGCATTGTGATTTTTGTGGGGGGCATCATCTGAATAGAAACTGTAAGGAGTTTTATTTTACTACAAATGTAGAACAAGAAGAACATGCCTCAACAAAAGAAGAATCTTGGGAGAATAAGAAAGATGAGGAAGAAGAAAAGATTGAACGGGAGGATCATGTAGTTTGGAGGGAAGCTCAAAATTCCCAATGTTGGGAAGGTGTGAAAATCCAACAATAAATAACCCAACAAATCATTTTTCCTACTAATCTTTCGAGCAGCAAGGAAGATAGATGTGAAGAGCTTGATCGATATTTAGACTCCTTCTATGCCTTGTTCGTCATCCTTCACCTTGAGAGGGTATGGAAGCATCTGCAATTATACTTCAAGTTCATGAAGTTCTTGCCTCATAAACGAAAAAAGAAGGATGATGTGTTCTTTGTGTCATATATTTCACCTTGATAGTGGAATTGCAACGTCAAGCCAGTGACGGTAAATAAGCGCTTATTGGGAGGCAACCCATGGTAGAGGTAACGAGTTTTTAATTGAATTTATCGTTTTGTCTTTCTTTTAGTTTTTTTTTATCAAAAAAAAAAGAGAGAATAGAAGTGCTCCATTGTTGGTCTAAGAAAGAATGATTCCATTTTATGGGTGAACTACTTTGTTTCTAAACCTTGTGTTTAAGTCCATTTGAGTGGAGCCTATTTCAATGGGTTCCCTGAGAACTCACAAGAATGTTGCAGGAATTATTTACAGGTTATAAATGGAAAAAGTATTGGCCCTTCATGAAGGAATGTGAGGAGAGCACCGATGACTTTCTTACTCAATGTAGAGGTGCCTCAGGACAATCATCACCACCAGCAGCAAATGAGCCGTAGGAGACACATGATCCTTCACTACATGGGAATGACTACATTGAGCATCAGACCTCATTTCCTTGAGCAGGATGGCTCACTGTCATTATTCTATTTTTGAGAAACTTTTTGGGTTCTTTTCTTCCCATTTGTTTGGATTTTGCCTTTTGCGTTTTGGTCTGTACTATGCTGATATGACTTTTACATTGATTATGATGCACCACAACTTCGAACTAATAGATGCATTCTCAATAATGATGGTTGTTTAGCTCTAACACGTTTTGCATCTTACCATGTGATCACTTTCGCATCAATTTTTATCATCAGGTATTGTCATTTGTTTAAGATAAAGGTTGAGGAAATCTGGATCATATGTTGGCAAGCTTCTGATAGTTCAATCTCTTAAAATCCCAGCCGTGAGGTTTGAGCCTAAACACTTATGATTCATTGACTATGTGGGCATAAGGGCATTCCTTGCATGTATTATTCTGCAGAACTTGAACTTGTGCTTAATTGTCTTACATTTGATTTATACACACACTGAGGCAATTTTTCTTGGAAACCCAGAGCCTTTAAAACCACCTCATAATTATTCATCCCGTGTTAGCCCCATTGAGCCTAATTGTTTCTTCTTATTATTCTGTTCTGACATAGACCACACCGGGAAAATTAAATTCATAGTTTGTTCTCTTAACTTGGAGTTAGGTAGACAAGTGTATGCATGTGTGGGAAAGATCTAAGTTTGGGGTTGCTCATGGAATATCAACAAATTAAGTTTGGCTTGGTATATACAATATATATATATATATATATATATATATAAAATAATAATAAAAAATCCTTCTCTTGTGGAATGTTGTTGGGAAAAATGGTGAGTGGTGAGCGGTTAGATTGTTAAAATATGAGAAAAATGGAATTGGGCCTAACTCCAAGTTTGTAACCTACCTACCCAAATAATATCCACCCTTACCTAAGCCCCATTACAACCTTTAAAGTCCTCAAATAGTGTGTGTGCATATCATTTGGTGTAGACTTTTTTAGAACTTGTTCAAGCCTATGAAACGATGATGCATGCATTGTGAATTGAGTGACTACCTTATACACTTCAGAAAAAGAAGCAATTTAGTGAGATGTGTAAAAAAGAGGGAACTTGAGAATGCCTGCCTCTAAATGATCTTGTGTTTTCCAATTCGATTTGTCTTGCTACTACATTATGTTGGATGATGACTTTTGATGTGCTGAAGTATCTAATGGTATGTGTGAAAGGTGTGAAAGCTGAATAAATTTTTTTTCCACAGCCTAAATTGAATGATTGCTTGAGGACAAGCAAAACTCCAAGTTTGGGGTTGTGTTGAGTCATCGCCATATGTATATTGTTGTTAAGTTTATAAGCCAAAATTGCTGTTATTTGATTGTATTTCAGTCAATTGTCTTGGGAATTAGCATAGATTTCAATTGATGTCCTTAGGATTGAATTGTAAGCTATTCCCCTCATCCCTAGTGCCTATTGTAAGAGAAGACCTTCAATTTGATGTGTCGTCAACTAGCGAACCAGATAGCTTGCCTAGTGACGCAACAGAGAAAAGAAGGAGAAAATTCTGAGCTGCATCGCGTCGTGACCAGCCAGCCTCGCGTCGCGGCCAGGGCAATTTCTGCACCACGCGTCGCGATGGGTCGTAGAAATTACTGGTTTTAAGCGAAAATTCAGAATTGAGAAGGACTTCTTCTTGGATGCGAAAATAGGGTTTTGGAGCTGCGAATAAGGGCAAGAATTGGAGCTTCTCTACACTTGGGAACAAGGAATTGAAGAATCCAATGTACTCCTCTTTGTGCAACTTCTCTTTTATCTTATCTTCCATTACTTTGATTATGAGTAGCTAATTTTCTAGGTTTAGGAAGAGATGAATCTCTCCAAAACTATCATGTGAATCCTTTGTTATGATCAATTCGATTAGTTATCCGTTTAACAATTGCCTTTACCTCCGTTCTTATTGCTTTACAATAATATCTGTTGTAGTACTGAATTAGGGTTTATGTTCACCATTGGGAGATGGGTATGTTGCCGGAAATTGGGGTTTAAGGTCATGAATATGATGATCATAGGAATATGAAATTGTCTCGTGAATTCGTTAATTCGCCGTGTTTAATGCTTTGTCTATTGGTGTTCACTTAAGGAATTAGGGTTCCCATTAGAGAAAAGGGGTTTTGAGGCAAGGGATTGCCCTTAACCTTATAACTGAATTGAATCTGTTAGTTGGGTAATTACATTGAAATTGATCGATGGTATATTGCATGATAGCGTAGGGGAGAGGATTCGATTCCTAATCGCTTTTACTCTCGCATTTTATTCTCACATTTAATCTTTTTCAGTTACTATCTATCACTCCTTATTGTAAACATTTTAGTAATTAATTAATTAAATTGATAATTAATCGCAATCCCTGAGTTCGACACTCGGTCTTACCGTTTTAATATTACTTGAAACGATTCGGTACACATGCCGAAATCCTAACAACAATCTATGCACTAATATCTGCTTGTTTTTTTAGAAAATTTGAGTTTTCCTTTTTGTGTTGTTTTAAGTGTTCTCAAGTACTATTAAACGTGTTTGTTTCCCTAGATATGAATTCAGTTGTGAGACGTTTATCAAGCTTATTCAGACCGTCAAGTTGCACAATTGAAGCTTTTAATGGTGAGCGTCATCAACTGCAGTAACTTCAGCAATCCAGAGGCATATGAGTGCATGTCTTTAATGGGAACCTAGAAGCAGCATTGGCATTGATGCAGCGTAAGATGCAATCAAGTGGGATCGAGAGGATGATAAAGAAAGAACAAAGATTCCATATCAAAAATTCTGAGAAACGTGTTTTTTCCCGAAAGAACTTGGAGCGAAAGATTCTATCTGAGGACCTTGCAAAGAAACTTAAGTCCATTATGATCAAGAAAGTCAGGTAGTTGTTTCATATGTTGAAGGCCAAATTTTCTCCCTTAGAACATAGCATATTATGCACCTAGGTAAGAAACATGAGGCCAGTGAGATCAAGAAGATCAAGTAATAAGTGCCTATATGAAACACCAAAATTTCTCCCTTAGAGTGTAGCAAAATATGCCCCTTCATTATGCATCCCCTTTTTTCTAGTAACTCTTGAATACGCTATGTTGGCCGAATTACCTAGAATATCGCTCCTTTTATAATACAATATCTACTTTACGGTATGGGAGGCGGGAAACTATGCTATATGAAATCTCATTCGATAGCGAAATGATTCGATGCAACACCTTAAATGAAATAGAGGTAAGGTTATATGATCAGGTATGGTACGTGAACCGTGAGATCGGCCATGGCATCAAATCTGGTGCCTTGATTGCTAATGGAATACCAATGGAACATAAGACTTCTCGTTAATGTTGTCAACTTTAATTCCCCTACCACACCGTAGGCTGGTGTAGTTCAAACCTTAGGTTATATGATCAGGTATGGTACGTGAACCGTGAGATCGGCCATGGCATCAAATCTGGTGTCTTGATTGCAAATGGAATACCATGGAACATAAGACTTCTCATTAATGTTGTCAACTTTCATTCCCCTACCACACCGTAGGCTGTTGTAGTTCAAACCTTAGGTCTGTGATATTAGTAGCAACAGTGATATGTATAAATGAACTGAGGGTTTACTTAATGGAAAGCATTAATTAAATCATATAAATGTTGTAAGCCCAGAGGAGTGGTATATACATCTTCTTTTTTGCATAACTAATGGTCGTTATAGACCCACTAGAACTTGTGCGATATATATATATAGCTTAACTTAATATCTGAAGATAATATAATCCAAATTACCTCTCAATTACCCATTTAAGAATTACTAATCAGATGGAAGTCACCTAACCCCAACAAACCATTAATGATAGTGAAACCTCACTTCCAAACCATCTATATTAATCCACACCCATTGTTCTTCAAAACACCCTCAACCTAAGTAGCTTAAGGAAAAGATTTGAAGACTTGAAGAAATGGCGCCCTATTGGATGAATTTTTTGCTGGGTGGTCCTTCGTGTGAAAATCATGGTTCTAATTCTGATGTTTATCATGTTGAAGTTGTTCCTAAGGAGGTATGTTTATATCATTCATGTTTCTTATGATATTGTTTTATACAAATAAATGAATGGTTGACCTTTTTCATGTTTGACAATCTATCATTAGAGTCTTGCTAGGATGCCCAACATGTTTGCAATCAAATATCTTCAGGTTGTCCCAACTCGCGTTATCTTTGTCGATCCTGCTGGAAATATTCTGAACCTTGCAACACTGAGACAAGGAGGCAGTGTTTACCTCACTGATGGTTTGGAAACATCTTACCCAGTTTTATGCTTTAACTAACGGTGGTTGGGTTGATATGATATATAATGGTGCAGTTAAGTTTAACATTAGGGTTTACTTTCCTAATGGGAAAGAGGTGTGTTACCCACCCATTCCTGAGTCAGTGATCCCAGAGCCACGTAACCAGCTTGTCCGGGCACCTCCAAAACAACTTCCATTCAACTTCATTGACTATGGAAAGTTTAGGGCACGTTTAGTGAAATGGGTTTCATACAGTGAGCTGACTGGTGATATCATGGTTAGTGTTGTTTCCATGCATAGTTGATGTTGAAATGGTAATAGAAAGTAATAAGTTTTAACCTTTTGTGTCTCTTATTATATGTGTTTTGTCCTTTACAGACAATCCCTTTGGACTGGGCTTTTAGACAACTATACTTAGTTGATTGTGACTTCAGTATAATAGACGAGAACGGGAAGAAGTGGGACCTTTTCTTAAAGCATGATATAGGAACTCCCAAAAGCTGTGGACTGACTAGGGGGTGGGCGCGATTTTGTTGTGCAAAGGGTTTCAAACAGGAGCAGAGGATAATGTTTGGTGTGTTGCAGGCAAATGCAAAAGAATTATACTACCTAGGAAGCAACTAATCAAGCACCACAGTTGGTGGATGGATAGAATGAAACTAATGTGATAGTTATAATTATTAGCAGCTAAGAAAAATAGTGTTGTAAGATACTAATCAAGTCTCTAGGTGTGTTATCATATAGATGAAGCATGTATGTAATGTACTATTAATATTATTATATAGATTATATAGATGAAGCATATATGTAATGTACTACTAATTATGGTTATGTAGCAAGTGATGACTAACTATGTTGTAATATTCCAATCCAATGAGAAGAAAAAGTGTTTGTTATTAAGCGCTATCAAGCCTAAACTTGTATATACTTATGTGTGTTGTAGTGTTAAGTTTTATTTTTATAGCTCATGTACCATCATAGTTAAAGAGCCAAATTTAGAAGATCCTATGACAAAATAAGATATAAACTCAACATGTAAACATGACTGACTGTTAGAATTGCATTTAATGTCGTCCTTGACTTGATTCGCCATTTTATTATGGCATTGAATGACAATGATGAATGCGTGTGTTTTGTGTCGCTATCATCTGAGCCATAACTGAGATTCTGCTGTACGCCGTCGTTGAATTAATTCTTATTGACACAGGTTGTTCGGCTGCATTAACTGTCTGGTTTGTAGGCGTGCAGTACCAGTGAAAAAGCACATGTAGATGTATATGCATTTATTGTGTACGTGAGGCTTATCCAATACGCCACTTTAGTCAAACTACTGTTTAACCCACGCTACCTGCTGTAAGTGAGCACTGTTGAGTTCTTGAATTCTATATATTGAACCAATTTGCTGTAGATTTACACAAGACGGTACCTTCAATTGGTAGTTCCTATTTCAACCGCTAACACAAGTTACTCTCTCAAGTAATAATAATAATTTTATGTTCGGTCCTCACTTGACATTTCAGTTGTTCATGCTTATATATCTCATAATGCACCAATAACATTATACCAGTTTCCGTTGTGTCCAACTTGTATTTGGTCTAAATTTTGTTACATTTTTTAGCTTTCTTTTGCAGAACTCAAAACATGAACTCTGATTCACCTAAAACCCTGTCATCTTATGGGTATGAACTTCGGATTAAGTACGAGTCTTTTTATGTTGATTATCAAATGGACCAGGTTTGTATTCATATCTAATTAAATTTCATTATCCATCATTAATGATTAAAGACTTATTATCAATGAAATCAATAATTGATTTGTTTGTTGAAAGCGATGATAGGAACTTGTAAAACTGCCTCGAATGTTCAACATGCAGCACCTGAAACATGTTGCGCCCAAAGTTATTTTGTGCGACCCAGCAGGGAACATATTTCAAGTGGTAGTGGAAATAAAGAACGAAGAGGCTATGTTTACTCAGGGCTGAAATGCAGTTGGGAGATTTTATGGCCTCCATTTGGGAGGATGGGTGAGGCTTGTGTTCGCTGGTAGTGACATTTTCATGATGCAGTTGAAGGATAGGCTTGATCGCATTGTCCATTACCCTGTACCTGCCCGATTTGTAGGCATTGGAGAACAACCTGTCATCATTGATCCTTTCCAAAAAGAAGCTATTACTAATCCGTCTGATCAAATATGCAGGAAACCATACTTCTTTCATCTGCTGGAGAAGGAGTTGACACAAGTTGATGTAACTACTGGATTCCTGGTATAAGTTATTTACCTAAATTATTAAAAGTATTTGGCATTAAACATATGAGATAGTAGTATACGTAAATTGTAAATACAATAATATTTGTATTTTGCAGCACATTCCTCAAGAGTTTTGCAGAGTGGCATTTCGCAAAAGTGGTGTTCCAATTGTGGTCTTTGATGAATATGGATTTCAGACAACATGCTATGTTGAATTTGACAACCAGAACCCCGGCTTGTGTGGTTTGACTGAAGGATGGAGTAATTTCACTAACCACGGAAAGCTTTTTGAGGGACTTCGGGTGCAACTTGCTGTTCCTTGTGCCAATCCGCATCTTATGGGTTTTGCGACAGTGAACTACTACTGACTAAAACTGAAGGGAAGAGAGTCATTGGCATCTTTGGTGGTTTATGTTGTTTAATTAGAGTGTAGGGAAAGTTTCCACTGTTTGTATTATGCCAGTGTGTGTTAGTATCTGCTTTAGACGTTATCTTTGTGGTTTGTAATATGTCACTCAATGCCTCCATGTTCGACAATGTCTTCTTCGAAGAATTATCTCAAATAAATAAGAGTACTGGCTTATTAATATTTAGTCTTGGTTAGTGGTTTCACATAATTTTAAGGTTGTGTACCTAATGATTAAAAGCAACAAATTTATCTATAGTTAAACATATTTTAACAACTACATTAATCATGGCGATGTATAAAGTTGTTAAAGTATTGAATTAAATCAGATCAACAATATTGGTTGAATACATAGATGATCTTAAATGACGTAAATGCTGTTTGGTAGTAAATTTCTGAATGATTTGACAAAACCGATTTATACTCTGGAACCTACATGCAACCATGCTTCCCACTATCTCTAATTGGAGTTAATTCTACTTTAGACTAAACACTTGCTCCACATAGAGTTAAAGCAAATGGTAAATGGACAAGTTTGGTAGTTGTCCTTAATTGCTCAGAACCCCTAAAAATTGATAAAACCATGTATTGCTATTTATCTTCACTTGGATATTACACGGTAAGTGAAACAAATAAGCTAATATGTAACTTTACTTCAAAGGTCACAAATGATTGTGGGATAAGGACATAATTGTGAATTGAAAATAGGTTATACCATTAATGGTATTAATAAGGCCAGCCGCCTATTTAATGAGATTACCTTTTTCGGATTTCAGAAGGGTACAATTGGACAGCAACGCAGTAGTACTTGGACAGCAACATAAGTGTGTCATACAGTTGCATAATAGTGTAATCCACCAACCTGTCCAGTTACCTACAGAAGTGCAGTAGATGCTATAACTAGGTAGGCACCATGAAAGTCGCTTCGTTATTAATGAAACGTCGTGACGATAAATGTTATTTGACTGGACTATCAGTGCATTCATCAACCAATCCACTCCGGGATACCATTTGTTGCACACATGAATTATGACTGGCAGTTGCATTTACTTAGGATCAGCAAATGACTTCATAGTTCATGCTGTTAATAGAAGGGACACGCTTTATATCACATCGTCTATAAATTCACATCCCATCCAATTAAATTTGTACCTTCTTACCAGATGCTCCCGTGTACTCCGGGGCAGTTGCGCACAGTCCTATATGTTTATATCGCAATCTTGCGGGGCCATCAGTATTCATTGTAAAAACGGCCGCCGAATATAACATTAATATGTGTAATAACTGTGTTTGGCTTTTATATCTAACTGCCAGTATACCCAATTAATTCAAGGTTAAATATCTTCTTTTGACGTGTGACCCCTAAATTTTTAACCCTATAAGCAGTATAAGCATAACGAGTAAGGAGTATCACGTATTGAATTGAATTGAATATTGAATTGAATATATGAATATATTGAAATCATCATTGTAATCTTTTAAACTTAACTTTTAAACTTAAACTTTTAAACTTAGTAGTTAAAGTTAATATAGTTAAAGTTAATTAAAGTTAATAGTTAATAGTTATCATTTAGTGTACCACAAACTCTTATTTGGAACCAGAGATGATAGTGATTACAACTATTAATTAGTAGTGGATAGTTTTTTCCATATAGGTGTAAATTATCTCTAAGTGTAAGTTTTGCGGATCAACTGGTATGCACACTATATTATATTACTTTGCTGTTAAACAATGTCAACAACCTCAACCCACTATTAAGCCATGTAGACATTATATTTGATACTATTTATTATTTATTTAAGACTATTTTAGGCTATTATTATTTATTTAAGACTATTTCGGGCTATTACTGGAAATAAGAATAAGAATAAGAATAAGAATAAGAATGATTGTTGATTGTTGATACACACTTTGAAAACTGTGGAGGGGGAACCTCACAGCCCCGGCGAGGAAGAGCGGCACAGTCATTGCACCTCCCCAAGGAAATACTTTTCGTGAGATTCGAAACCGAGAGCAAACCGAGTCAACCCTTACGGACCATAGCTCGCCAAACCGAGTCGACCCACACGTTTAATAACTTACACGATCATTAGCATAGCTGGGAACGATTGAAGAGTGAAGAGTCAAGTATCAAGTGTCAATAAGTCACTAAAGTATGTATGTATATATTTTTGTATATGTATATGTATATGTATAGTTTATAGTCTATTTACCAAGACATTAACCACGCAAATACACATAATAAATGCGCATGTTTAGCATGGTTGTACTAATGTACTAACTTAACATGGATACAAACTACAACGACCTTCCATTACCATTGACGCCTATATAAGAAGACAGCAGGGGTCAGTAGTGCATCACAACCTCATCGCAGCTATTCAGAGTATAGAATCTTTGCATACCTTTGAAAAATTTGCAGCCATCAAGGTATGCTAAATTTTGCAATTATTTTTTAGGTGGTCATTGTTAATTTGGTAGTTCACACACCAATATACCCCTCAATTCATAGTACTTTACATGGCAATAGTTTTTAGAAAAGAAACAAAAATAAATAACAATCTAGAGTGAAAAAAATATATGATAAGGTTATATGTTAGGTTTTTGATAAAAAGTAATCAATTAATTAATATGTTTTTGTCTTCCAGAATGGAAACCAATGTGAGTTTAGTTGGTGACATTGTTGCTGGAAAAGTGAACCGGAGGCTGAAAGTTAGAGTCATCAATCTTTGGACTGTGCCTAATCGTAATTTTCCTCATGAGATCAATACTTTAGAGATGATTTTCCTTGACGAACAGGTGGTAAAATATGTCCACCATACAATACAAAGTATTAGTGTTTAATATCATATTCCTACTTACACCTACAATGATTTGTTATATATGTAGTGCTCAAGGATTCAGGCTGCGGTCAAGAAGTAGTGGTTTCCTAGGTTCTTTAACAACCTTCAGCTGGGATCAGCCTACTTTATTGAGAAGGTTTTGGTTGCCCAGAATGATTCCACCTTCAAGAAAACTAACCATAACTATAAGCTGAATTTCATGGGAAACACTGTGGTGACCACTACTGATGCTGACGAAATTCCGATGACCCACTTTGAGTTCTGCGATTTCCCCTCACTCCTGAGGCAGACGCGGACTGACTTATTTGCTGGTTAGTAATGTTCGACATAGTCATTCAAATAACAATTGTGTACTTCCTTAGTGGAACATGTTTTCCAATCATATTACTGTTTTTATGATTATTGTCAGATGTCATTGGACATGTTATAGAGAAATCTAACATTCTAGAGAAGGAAATCAATGGGAAACACCCTTGCTCCTTGATATTGGGCTTGAGGACTTATCGTAAGAATGTAGCTCTTATTAGAGATTAATGTTAGTTAACTATTAACGAAGTAACGAATTTAACCATGATATTAATATTAGTGTTGACGATAAACCAATGGCTATTATGTTAGACATAACAAGGTCAGGTGCACATTGTGGGGGGATTATGCGCAGCAAATGCAGGCGGAGTTCGAAACGCAATCCCCAGAAGAACCGATCATCGTTGTTCTTCAAATGTGCAGGTTGACCAAATTTCAAGGTAGGATAATTGCAGAGGTTCTTTTCATAACTACCAATTAAACAACAAGTATATGACGATGCGAATAATATGTTGACGACTAACAGTTAACTAAATGCCACATGTGAAATGCGAAACAGGTGTCATGGGTGTCTCAACTGCTTTCCATGGATCCAGACTTCACATCAAAGATGACATAGTCCAAATCAATGACTACAAGTCTAGGTGTGTTTTATATGAATACATGTTAATTAAAGTTGGATTCACACGAGTAGATGATGTTGATTAATTTAGTGTTTATGCGGTTTTCTCACGATGGAAGTGATTTCTGATACCCTTACACAGTTTGTCACACAAAGAATGGCAACTCCACAGCTATCTGTAGCTGAGGAAATCCTTGAAACTCCTAGAAAGACAATTGCGGAATTAATTGAGCCAGCTGAGGTGATATATTTTTTGATCTAAATTGTTCATCAACTTATGCGATGGTTGGACAAAAAAGAAAGATGTTAATATTGTCAAACAATTTTGTTGTTGTTGAGTTGATAGGTATTCGTCGGATCTGTCATGGTGAGGTTCATTGAGATTGATACTGAGCAAGGCTTTGCTTTTAACTCATGTAACACATGCTTTGGGGCTGCATCAAAAGATGGCAGCAAATTTTATTGTGGCCATTGTGATTGTGTTGTCACTGCTACTCCCAGGTTCGACAATTTGAACTGAAATGATATAGACAAATGTTATCAACATTGCTGTTTATAGATTCTAAAGAATAATGTAATTTTATAGGTACAAATTGCAAGTTCATGGCATTGACGAAACTGGTCCCACCAAATTTGTACTATTCAACCAGTTAGTCACTGCATATGTGGGTAAATCTGCTGTTGATCTTCTCCGAGCATGCCAGCAGGTTAGTCAATATTTTTTTATATCATGTAGAATTTTTACTAAGAGATGTTTGTTTTTTTTACAAGACTAAGATGTTTGTTAAGCACTAACAATCTGTTCAAACACGTAACAGCAGCGAAACACATCTGATGGTCCAATTGAATTCAACTGCCTCCTTGGTAAACAATTTATATTCAAAGTTCAGGTGACTAACATGAATATTCGTCGAGGGTTCCAGACATATACAATTAAGAAACTCTCTGTAGAGCCTGGAGTGATTCAGCAGTTCATCCAGAAGCATGGAATTGATGTACGTCGTTTGTCATGTTGTTCTCAAACAATATGGCTTACTAATAAAGAGATGTAAATAATTTTGCTTACTTATGCATTACATGGTCATTATAGGGGCAATGACGAGGAGGAGGATGTCTTCATGAATGCGCTGGGCAACATGGCTGAGACATACCCATTGGTATTTTATTTTAATTATCATTATATTCATATTTTAATACATTAAGGCATGTTAATGAAAATTGGAAAAATTAAACGCAGGTGAGGCTTGGCGAACCTGATGCAGCAAACAAAGAGGAGGACTATATTGACCTGGGGGACACACCTAAGGCAAAAAAATGGGCAAAAGGCCAATGGTTCAGATTGATTGTATTGACCTGAATAACATGGACTTGTCGCCTGAATCAGCATCCAAGATGAGTAAGACAGTTAGCAATGTGGAGTTAGCAGGGAAGGATGAGACCATTATTGACTTGGAGGATACCCCTAAAGGGAAAAAATGGGCAAAAGGCCAATGGATGAGATTGAGTGCATTGATCTGAATAACATGGCATTCTCCCCTGAAGCAACAGTGAAAGTGACTAAGAGTGTTATCAAAGTTGAGCCTAAGGAGTGATCCTTTCGTTGAATATATGTTGCAGTGGCCTTGGAATAGTTATTACTTCTTAGTTATATGTATTGCATGTATTGTGTGTAATATGGTGACCCTGTTCATCACGTGGCTTGGTTTAATGCTTCCTCATGCATAATTACTATATGCAGTTTTTATTTTAGGTAGCCATTGAGAACTGGTCATCCTCTATTGTAAGATATTAGTTTGAATTCCTCCAAGTCACATATAGGTGACACATGGTAGCCTGTTTTGTGTTAAGTCCACCTAATGTTTGGAATAAATCCAAGGCCTTATATATAATGGATGAAGGCATGTTGTGTTTTTGTAAGACTTGATAATCTATAATCGATCTATTAGTTACTATTATTTACTATATGTATCTATTTATATCTATTTCTTATTTTAAAATCCAATTGAACCAAAACCCATAGTTAAAGGTCCTTAATGGTTTCTCAGTTGCATGAAGATGAGCTTACAACTAATATTTGCTATTTCAAGGTTATTTGACAAGTTAACAACATAATTTCTAGCATCTCATTACAGATTTTAGCAACATTACATAGTGGAGTGGAGGGGGAGTGGGGTAGTGCTAAGGATAAAAAAAAAAGATTCGATAAAACACATTTGGTTGTAACATAAATTTTCCAAGGACACATGTAAGATAGGTATACTAAAGATATTTGATTTCTTGACCATGGACATTGTTGTTGTCTCAGATCTCATTATCATCGTGTACCAATATTTTGAACCTTCCATTACCCATACATGAAATACGCACAGCTAAAGGTTTTTCAAGGTCCAACACTATTGTTATTCCTAGGGTGTCAGTTTCAATGAAATATCTTTCCTTGCAGTCATGCCCGATTATGCCATCGTAAAGGTTCGCAAAAATGTCTTCTATTGAGGACAAAGTAGGTAGATTGCGAGAGATGGTAGAATTTAGCTTTGCGGGAAGTCTTATTCTGGGCTGTTTCAAATTGTGAACAAATAAACAGTTAAAATATTGTATTGTTAAAATCGGAAAAATTGAATATGGCAGTACAAAGACTAATGAATATAGAATAGAATAGCTCATTATACATTCCAGGCATAGAGAATGTAGATGAAAGACGGATTGTCCATGGTTAATGGCAAAGATCCAATTTGTGACTGAAGCCTTATATACATATTTTAAGACGAATATAACGTATATGTATTAAAAATAAATATAGGGACCAGATTCAATGCACCAGGTGATAGTCGAAAACACCTATGATTGCCCGAAAAATGAGAAACTTCAAAGAGTGGGTGTTGGTAGGCATACCCTTAAAAGGAAACAACCAGTACATAGTGACAGTACCGGACATAGAAACATAACCCAAAAAGAGAATATACGAGTTCCGCCGATGGACATCCCATCAGGTTAGCTTAAATAAGTTACATCTAATTAATGAAATTTTAAGTAATATATTTACAACTCGAATTTCTGAGGGGATTAATCTTTTTCACATGTTATGAATACTTTACAGTATCTGAGGCGGAAGATCCTACCCTGAATAATGTCACTCAAGAAACATATGACCAAACAGAATAACATACATGTATTTCATTATTGCCAGAAAGTTTACACTAATATTCAATTAGTGGGTTTTAATAAGTAAAACTTGAATAAGTACTGTATTTGAAACGTTTTCTTTGAATAATTTAAACACTATTGTGAAACCATAGGTGGTCCAAGTAACCTATTTGCACATTAAGGTGACAATGAAACGGGTGATTCAGATATCCCGTTTTCTCCAATACATGATCATAATTATGAAGACATAGATGGTTGTTATCTTATACAAACACGAACTGCTTCATTGAATTTATTTTAACACAATCGATTCTTTAACTAATAATTCAATAAATGCGCTTGATAGGTGTGTCATCTGAATATTGGGACATTGGGATACCTACACACACATGTCGTTATTGTGGGGCAATTCTTTGGGTTGAAGAACGACTTCAGAAGACTTACAATGCGAGAAATCCACAATTTGGCATATGTTGCTCCCATGGGCGTGTCACACTACCTCACTACACTGAGCAACCACAGAGAATATATAATCTATTTTGCAATAACGACAAACGGAGCAAGTACTTTCAAGCTAATTTGAGGTCATTCAACTCAATGTTTTCGTTTACTTCAATGGGAGGTAAAATAAAGAAGGATATAAATGCTGGTGAAGCACCTCCGGTTTTTGTGCTGAGTGGTGAAAATTATCATCAGATAGGTAGTTTGTTACCATATGATAGAGAACAACCAAAGTTTGCACAACTATATATACATGAAACTGATAATGAGGTGCAAAATAGAATGTCAGTTGTTAGGTATGCATTAATGTATTAAGTTCTAACCAAAAGAACATTTACTACTACATCTTATATACGTGATTATTGCCTGACTGTGTAATTCTTTTGCATAGGATGACAGATGATGATGCTAAAATGCAATCTAGCATTGTTGAGGAGATTAAAGGTATTCTTGATGAATGCAATCCGTATGTTAAGAGCTATCGATATGTTCGAGATAGAATCAACAGAGGAGACATGCAAGATCTAAAATTGAGAATTATCGGTAAAAGAGGTCGAGATGGTAGGAGATATAACTTGCCAACTGCAGCAGAAGTTGCAGGACTTATTGTTGGTGATTTTGATTCAGCCCATTATGATAGAGATGTCATAGTAGAGTTGCAGTCTGGAAGGTTAAAAAGAATATCGACATTGAGTGCTGCCTATTTGCCTATGCAATATCCACTATTTTTCCCAAAGGGTGAAGATGGATGGTGGGAGAATATTGAGTATAATGATCATTCGTCAGCCCCGATAATAAAGCGAGAGAAGGTCACCTTAAGGGAATGGTTTGAATATCGTTTTCAACATCGCTTCATTGAATTCTCTATCTTCTTGTTTGGAAAAAGATTATTTCAACAATTATTAGTTGATGCATATAGTATGATAGAAGCACAACATTTGCAATGGGTCAAAAATCGTCAGCATGAGGTGAGGGCAGATATGTATAAAGGACTATCTGATGCATTACTACGAGGTGATAGAGATCCTTCAGCAGTTGGGAAGTGAATTGTTTTACCATCTAGCTTTACTGGGGGTTCACGATATATGCAGCAAAACTATCAAGATGCGATGGCTATTTGTAGATGGGTTGGTTATCCCGACCTTTTTATTACTTTTACATGTAATCCAAAGTGGCCTGAGATTGTTGGTTTCTTAAAAGTATTCAACCAGCGCCCAGAAGATCGTCCGGACATTGTGGCAAGAATGTTCAAAATCAAGTTAGATAAGTTGGTTCGAGATATCAAGAAAGGACACATCTTTGGGATGACTAGAGCAGGTACTTATAAAAAATTATTTCAATTCGTTATTGGTTTCTGAATTAGGCAAACCTTTATATATTTTTCATGGTTCAAATGCAGTGATATATACCATTGAGTTTCAGAAACGTGGATTGCCTCATGCACATATATTGGTATTCCTTCAACCAAATAGCAGAGTAATACGTTCATCAAATATTGATAGAATTATATCTGCTGAGATCCCTAATAAGGAAACTGATCCTGAATTGTACAAAGTTGTATCAAATTTTATGGTACATGGACCATGTGGTTCTCAGTGCTTATCTTCTCCTTGCATGGTTGCCGGTAAATGTTCCAAGTATTTTCCAAAAAAATTTGTTGAAACAACGACCATTGATTCGGATGGTTATCCAGTATATCGAAGGAGGGATAACAATAATATAATACAAAAGGGAGAGGCTGTTATGGATAACAGGTATGGCGTTCCACACAACAAGTCGTTGTTGTTGAAATATAATGCTCATATTAATGTTGAATGGTGCAAACAATCCCGATCTATCAAGTATTTATTCAAGTATGTTCACAAGGGACATGATCGAGTCACTGCGTCCTTCTATGAGAATGACAATAGTACGAGTGTTGGTAATGTCATTGATGAGATCAAGATTTATTTTGATTGTCGTTATTTATCAGCATGTGAGGCTATTTGGCGAATATTTAGTTTTGTTATACACTATCGGGACCCAGCTGTTGAAAGACTCATGTTTCACTTGCCAGGAGAACAGTATATTATGTTTGATAATAGGCGTACCATTGACACTGTCCTTGATCGCACAAGTTCAAACTACACCAAATTTTTAGCATGGTTTGATGCCAACGCAACATATGAAGAGGCGAAGGATTTGACATACCCTGAATTCCCACTTAAATTTGTTTGGAAACAAAAGGAACGTAAGTGGAAGCCAAGAAAAAGAGGGTTGAGCATTGGTAGAATGCATTTCGTTCCGCCAGGAACAGGCGAGATATACTATATGAGAACTTTACTGAACTATGTTAGAGGACCTACGTGTTATGAAGATCTTCACAAGGTAGGAACTAAAGTTCACACTACTTTTAAGGCTGCATGTTATGCAATGGGTTTATTAGAGGATGATAAAGAATATGTTGATGCTATCAAAGAGGCCAGTCGTTGGGGGTCAGCTCATTATTTAATACAGTTATTTGTTACATTGTTGGTGGCTAGCCAAATGACAAGACCAGAATATGTTTTCCAAGAAACATGGAAATTACTAGGTGATGATGTCCTATACTACCAGCGTCGTCTACTTGGAGCTCTAGGTATCATTAATTTATATATTTTAACAGTGGATACTTATGGATAGTTGTTTTCTCACAAAGTTTAGATTCATTGTTTAACATACAATATTAAGAAATTAATGGTGGATCAATCAATTGTACAGATTTGACATTGACAGATGAACAAATTCAAAATCATTTGTTGCATGAGTTGGAAATTCTCTTGCATTCACACAACTAGAGGCTAAGTGATTATCCGACAATGCCAGTTGGGGATAACAGTGCTGCAAATCAACATTATAACCGGTTATTGAATGATGAGTTAAATTATGATAGACTTGTTTTAGCTGAGGAACACAATCGATTAATGTCATAAATGACAACTGAACAACGTGCTGTCTACGATAGAATAATGGAGAATGTTACTGAAGATAATGGGGGTTTGTTTTTCTTAAATGCTTTTGGTGGCGCGGGAAAGACATTTATTTGGCGAGCACTGGCTGCTGGCTTAAGATCTAAAGGAGAAGTTGTTTTAACTGTTGCATCTAGCGGTATTGCTGCATTATTGATACCGGGAGGTAGAACAACACACTCCAGGTTTGCTATTCCTTTAATAGTAAATGAAGACTCTACATGTAATATAGCACATGGAAGTGACCTGGCTGAACTAATTCAAAAAACAAAACTTATCATTTGGGATGAGGCACCCATGATGCATCGACATTTCTTTGAAGCAGTAGATCGAACAATGAGAGATATCTTGCGTTTTGATAAAGTTCGCAATTTTGAAAGGCCATTTGGTGGCAAGGTTGTAGTTTTAGGTGGCGATTTTCGACAAATCCTACCAGTCATACCTAAAGGAACCCGACAACAAATTGTAAATTCTGCCATCAATTCTTCATATTTATGGAACCATTGCCATATAATGGCGCTACATACAAATATGAGATTGATGACAGGTACTTCAACTGATGACATTGCTGAACGAAGAAAATTTTCAGATTGGTTACTAGATATAGGAGATGGGCGCAATGGGCATGTTATTGATGATGAAATCAATCTTGATGTCCCTTCCGATTTTTTGATAAAAAAATCAGGTTGTGCTATTCAGAACATTGTTGATTCTATTTATCCAGATTTCGTTCATTCGTGTGAAGATATCCTCTATTATCAACAAAGAGCGATACTTGCACCAAAAAATGAGATTGTGGTTCAAATAAATGAATACATGTCGACTCAAATTCCAGGAGAACAAGTGACATATATTAGTCTCGATACTCCTCATTCAGACAATGTTGATAGTGATCGCGTTGATAATGTTCATTCTACTGAATATCTAAACACCATTTCGTCCCCAGGATTGCCAAATCATTTGCTTCATTTGAAAGTTGGACTTCCTATTATGCTTTTGAGGAATATTGATCATAATTCAGGACTATGTAATGGCACAAGATTGATTCTGACCAGGCTGGGAAAGTACGTGCTTGAAGGGAGAGTGATTTCTGGGAGCAACACTGGATATAAAGTATACATTGCTCGCCTGTCATTATCTCCGTTAGATGTTAGGATTCCTTTCAAATTTCAAAGAAGACAATTTCCAATAAACATCTCATTTGCAATGACAATTAACAAAAGTCAAGGACAATCATTACAATCGGTTGGTGTACCTTCCAAGTCCAGCATTTGCTCATGGCCAGATATATGTTGCCTTTTCCCGAGTTACATCAAAGAGCGGTCTTAAAGTTTTAATCACTAATGATGATGAGGAAAATACCAACATCACTAAGAATGTTGTATACCATGAAATTTTCTCAAACTTGTAATAAGTGCTACTGTATTGGAGTGCTAAAATTTCTTTATGCAATCCGATAGTTACTGGTTCACATTATAATGCCTAATGCCTAATTTAGTACATTTAAAATTAAATATACTCATTTACTACTGTTATTCACACTGAATCAAATATATTTATTTAATATTGTATCATTGTTATCATGTTTCATTCTTTCTAATTGACAAATAATTGACAAAATTATTATTTATATTACAACTAGAAGCCGGTGCATAGCACGGGCGCATGGTCTAGTTCTTGAATTATTTTAAATGACAAAATTACTATTTAATTGCAAAAATTCCCCCGCTCTTAACTACCGACGGTAAAATTCAATGTAAGTCTGTGGCTTTCCTACCAATACCTCTTAGTTATTTGGAAAAGAATATCTTAGTGTTTTTAGAGAATAGAATTAACAATAGCAACCAAGCATGGGATAAGGCTTCCCACTTGATAGAGTTGGCTACATAGATTAGTAGACCATTTGTCTCTAAATCTCTTAAAGGGTTAAGCTATAGCTTTTTTAGGTAGCCTTTTACCTCTACCTATCGAACTATCTTCTATCTGTTTAGTCTGTTAAAACAGGACACACGATATTGTTTACGCAGTTCGGTCAAACTTTGCCTACGTCTGCGACTACAGAGTAGCTGTAGTTCCGTTTTATTGATTGTGTTTTTCCTTTGTCCTAAATACAAATACAAGAGAGTTTAAATAGCCCTCTAAGAAGACCTAACAGGCCTGGGCCAAAGCATAAGCATATAAATAAATCTACACAACTACTATTTACAGCTTTCTTTTATTCCTTATTCACATCCCCCCTCAAATTGATGCAGGTCATCAAGTAGCATCAATTTGCTGACAAGAAACTGATGGCGTGGAGAAGGAACAACTTTGGTCAAAATGTCTGCAACTTGAAATTGAGTATTGATATGAGGGATGGATATAACGTGACTATCATAGGCTTCACGAATTGCATGACAATCAACTTCGATATGCTTAGTATGCTCATTAAAAACCGGATTTGCAACAATCTGAATGGCACTTGTATTGTCAGCATAGAGAGATGTTAGTTCGGTTTGAGGAAATCCAAGTTCACCCAAAAGACCACAAAGCCAAAGTATTTCGGAGCATGCCGTAGACATAGCACGATACTCCGATTCGGTTGAGGATTTAGAGACTCTCGCTTGCTTCTTACTTTTCCAAGAGATCAACGAAGAACCAAGAAACATGCACCAACCCGTGACAGAGCGGCGAGTGTCGGAACACCCAGCCCAATCAGCATCACTGTAGACACTCAACATAAGGGGTGTTCCATTAGGAAAGAATAAACCCCGTTGAAAGGTACCTTTCACGTAGCGAATAATACGACGAACCGCTGCCAGGTGAAGATGACGAGGAGAATGCATGAACTGACTTACTTGTTGAACAACAAATGAAATATCCGGTCGAGTAATGGTCAAGTAGTTAAGACTACCCACGAGCTGTCGATACAATAACGGATCAGTCAAAAGCTCACCCTCGTCACGGTGGTATTTAACATTACCTTCAAGAGGAGTATTCATAGGATTAGCGGATTCGAGGCCAGCCATAGCAATAAGGTCGGTGGCATACTTATGCTGATAGAGAAATATGCCCTTAGAAGTAGAATGAACCTCGAGTCCAAGAAAATAATGTAACAGACCAAGACCTTTCATTTGAAATGAGGTTTGAAGCTTTTGTTTAGCTTCTTGTATGGATGTTGCATCAGAACCCGTAATGATCATATCATCAACATAAAGAAGGAGTAGAACAATGGCCGTAGATGTGCGGTGAATGAACAAAGACGAATCATACTGACTTTGAGTAAAACAGAACCCAAGTAGAGTGGAACGGAATTTCGCATACCATGCTCTAGGTGCCTGTTTCAAACCATATAGAGATCGTTTTTTCACACCCCCTTAGATGAAGAGAAAAGGCCCTGAGGGGGAGTCATATAAATATCTTCAGTCAGGTCGCCATGAAGAAATGCATTCTTGACATCCATTTGGTGGAGAGACCACCCATTACAAGCAGCTATAGAGAGCACCATTCTAACAGTAGTCATTTTAGCAACCGGTGCAAAGGTCTCATCATAATCAATGCCATATTCCTGCCTGTTGCCTAAAGCAACCAATCGAGCCTTATACCGATTGAGAGATCCATCAGAATTCAATTTCACAGAATAAACCCATTTACAGCCTATGGGTTTGATACCAGGAAGGCAAGGAACAATATCCCAGGTGAAGTTGTCCTAAAGGGCCTGAAGTTCCTCATTCATGGCATTGACCCAAGACACATCTTTAACAGCCTGCGAGTAACAAGTAGGAATAGATGTGCCAGTTAGAGAAGCAGTTAAAGCAGTATGTGAGGAACCAAACCTGTCTGGGGAATATCTGTCAGGTGCTCGAGACGTTCTACCAGAACACCGTGGTGCTGGCTTTACAGGATCAGAATCGGGATCAGGAGCAGGATCAGGAGCAGGATTAGTGTCGGAAGGGGAAGTGGAAACGAGTCCTGTTTTATCAAAAAATTGCGGAAGTATAGCAATATCATTCAAGCCAGGAGAAGAGAAATGAAACATAGACTGATTTTCGAAAAATGTGACATTCCTAGAAATGCGAAAGCGACGGTTAGAGACATCATAACACACAAAACCCTTATGAGACTGACTATACCCCATAAATGCACATTGGACGGATTGTGCTCCAATCTTATGTTTTTGAGTGGATGGGAGGTGCACAAAACATACACACCCAAAAGTATGTAAACTACTGTAATCAGGCTGAGTTTTAAAAAGGCGAAAGTGAGGAGAATCAAACCCAATCACCGTGGAAGGAAGACGGTTGATCAAAAAGACAGCTGTTGAAAGAGCCTCCACCCAGAATTTGGATGGAATAGAGGCCTGGAGAAGTAAGGTACGTGTCACATCCAACAAGTGACGATTCTTACGTTCTGCAACACCATTTTGCTGAGGGGTATTGGGACAAGATCGTTGAGACAGTATACCTTTTTGCTGTAAAAATTCTTGAAACTCATGAGACATATACTCACCACCTGAATCAGACCGAAGAATTCTAATACTGGTTTGGAATTGATTTTCAAGATACATCAGAAATTTCTTAAACACAGAAAACACATCAGATTTAGATTTAAGAAAATAAATCCAAGTAAAACGGCTATAATCATCGATAAAGGTGACAAAATATTTATAGTGAGTGTGAGAAAGAATAGGAGAAATACCCCAAACATCACTATGAATCAACTCAAAACACGTAGAGGCACGATGTGCACCAGACGGAAAAGGAAATGTTTTACTCTTAGCTAATTTGCAAACAGAACATGAAACAGAGGTACTAGAATCTATCAGTTTAGTACCTAACAATCCTCACATGCATTCAAAACACTATTACAAGCAAGAGATAAATGGTTTGAACTAAACTGGAGTGGAAACACTCTTCCAACTTTATGCCCCTTCGCGATCACCTTCCCTGACACCCGATCCTGCACAAGACAACCATCCGGAGGAAGATTAACTTCACAACCTTCATCAACTAATTGACCAGCAGACAATAAATTGGAGGCAAGGCCAGGTGCTACCAGCACATTTCTAAAAGTAGAATTAATGTCACCAACATTCGTTATAGGAAGGGTACTCCCATTAGCAATTTGAATTTTTTGATTAGCAAGATAAGAACGTAAATTGTGCAGGAGTTCAGAGGAACCCGTCATGTGATTCGATACACCAGAGTCAAGTAACCAAGAAATGGAAGAAGACATACCAGTAATACCCAAGGCAGAAAGAGTAGATAGTACCATTTGTTGAATTAATTCCGGATGAAGAGCACCACCATCAGATGCACCAGTGGGTGGAAGGACCAACAGCAGAGCTAGATACACCAGTGGTGGAAGGACCAGCAGTAGAGGTAGTAGTGGCATGGAATGCCTGTGCCGGACGCCCAGTCGGTCGTGGAGGACGCGTAGGACATGCAGAGATGATATGACCTCGCTGCTTGCAGTAATTGCAAAATATCTTAGGACAACTACGAGCAACATGTCCAAATTGTTTACAAGAGAAGCATTGAGTTTGTCGCATATCACGGCCCACGCCTCTATTTTGCACAGCATATGCGACTGTCACAGGTTCAGAATGGACGGGATCATGAAGCATGGTTCCTTGAGTATTCAGAAGTTGTTCTTCCCTAAGCAGTTCGCCAACACAGATATCCAATGAAGGAACAGGGTTCCTATTCAGCAAGGCACCTCGAACAGCCTCAAATTTCGGACGAAGTTTCATGAGAAATTGATCCCGTTTACTAGTATCATACACATCACGAACGGCCGACAGTGATGGTTTGGGAACGGCAGCGTATATAATAGCAGAGTGTTCTGTCCATAAATTTAAAAAACCAGAATAATATTCTTGAATTGACAAATTACCTTGTTTGTAATTGGCGATCTCTAACTCCAATTGAAAACGCTTGGCTGTATTGTCCTGGTTGTAAATACGCTGCAAATAAGTCCATATCTCTTGAGCAGTTGAAAATGCTCGCAAATTATTGATCATCTGAGGATCAATAGTACTGAGGATCCAAGAAATAATCTGAGCATCTTGGACTTCCCACGCATCTAAGACGGGTTTATCTGCTGGCGCTTTAGAGACCCCATCAAGGTGACTCCATAATCCTTTTCCTTTGACATACATCTTAAATTGAAATTCCCAAGCAGCATAATTCTTGCCAGTAAAGCGAACACAAAAATTATCTCTTCCTTCCGAAGCCATTAAAAAAAATTACTGTAGCTTGCAATAATAAGATATAATATAATTGTAATAAAACTCAAAGTCAAACCAAACCACACACAAGTCGCAAGCAGGAACACACAAGCAGGAACACGCAGAACGCAGAACACGCAAGCAAGAGCGTGAATAGATCTGGAAAACTCAAATCAAAACCCAAAGACAGGAACAGTAGCGTAACCTACCAGGAATAGTAGCACAACCTACCAACAGAGGAGAGAGCACACAACCAGCGATGAAACCACGAACAGTAGCCCAGAATCAGCGACTGTTGCGTTAAAAACACACTTAGAGCAAGTGTACTCTTTCGCAGAAGTAGTATAAAAGATTATCGTCTCCACAGGGGTTAATTAACAAGTACCAAACTAATCAAGATTGTCTATTGTTCAGACGAACTAATAATTGAGCTGTAATGAAAACAAGTAAAAAGAAATAATTAACAATAATTAAAATACTAGATTTAATAAATGGAGAGAGGTCTAGGGTCATGGTTTCACTTGCAAGCTTCGATTCCCCTATGTCTAATTCCTACTTGAATTCCATTATTTTATTTAATTACCAATCTCTTTACTAAAGCTATTAATCTGTTTGGTCATTCGCGATTAATATTCTTTTTCCTAACTTAACCTTTGTTTGGTCATGCAAGAACTTAAATTCAAGAAAAGCATAGAGAGCAAAAAGGTTGAATGGTTGGAAGACTAAATTAAGGTTTGGTCTTGCAATAATTATAGCCCCAATTATCATATAGGTCCACCAACTAATTGCAGTACGGTCGCTGATCAAATAATTGATTATGAACATGCATAGGGTAGCTAATCCTAATTATGTGATAAAAACACTAGGACAATATTAATTGAAATAAAACTGGAATTCAAATAATAAACTATAACATAAAGGTCTCTAAACTGCAAGATCCACCTAAGACCCTAGAAGAGGATTTAGCTATCCAAAGTCATAAAGAACAATAAAATAGAAATTAGAGTCATGAACTACAGAGATAAAAATAACTCGAAAATAGAGAAAGTCTTATTCTGAGTCTCCAGTCTCATTTTTCTGCTCCAAAGCTCTCTCACGGTGTCAAAAACGGGTACCCAAAACCCCCTCCCCCACACTTAACTTTGCTTGTCCTCAAACAAATTTCCTGGCTCAATAAAATTTTCAAATAAATAATAGAGACAGTCAAATAAGGAACCCAAAATTTGAAGCACAATGACAGACAATAGACAATATAACACATATGAGGTGTCAAAAGGTTGCCCAATTAGAGGCTCATGTCCCTAAAAATTACATTATTGTGAACAAGGGCACTCACTCCCAATCTCTCTAAGTGTTTAGGGACTAGGAAAAATATACACTCAAGTTTCAACAAAATGCACATCACCATATTTTGTAATTTGACCAAATCACCACTAAATAGTTCACATGCATGCAAAAGATGGGGTGTTATGGGTTGTAATGGGCAAGGTGAATTCAAGTAGGGTAGGAAATACGAAGCAAGAGATAATCAAAGGGTTAAAAAAACAAGAAATAAATAGTAACATTTGAAACCAAATATGGAGCTCCTATCTAATTTACAATTTTTGTCCAAACTCCAAATTAATGTCACTTCCATTCTTCAATCTTTTTCTATTGAATCGACCCTTTTTGATTTGCTTTTTGCTCGAGTAGACTCTTTTTTTTTTGGATTTGCCCTTTGGCTCTTTCATTCTTTTGATGTGTCTTTTCCCCCTTCTTGCTTTCTTTCTTTCTTTTTTTTTTTTCATTTTTCTATATTTCTCTCAAGAGGAAAAGGAACTTGTAACCATATGAGCCACTCTTATTTTGTTTTTATGTCCTGATGAGATAGACAATTAAAATACAGGACAAAATTATAACTTTCAATAGTTGCTCCAAATTTAATTTCAAATGGTTACCACAAAAAAAAAGAAAAAATTATATCTGGATACCAAAGAAAAAATATAACAAATAGGCTCAAATGAGGCAACTAATGGATAAATTAAACAAACAACTCTGAGGCCAGAAAAATACCTAAATTCCTCAAATCTTTTTACATGATGCAAATCAATTTTCGCCTTGAAATGGTCAAAAGACAAATTCTAGAATGTAGCAAATTGGGAAACACACTCAGAGAAAGAAAATGGGTAAAAATTTATGATTTAGTATCAATCCCCTTATGAAGGCTCAAATCTCACCTTTAGAAGCTAGTTCACAAAAAGTATTCAACAGGGACAATTGCTAATTATCAGTTTCTTAAGAACAACCCCGCCGTTACAATTAAGCACAAGTCTGTCAAATAAATTGATTATGGGATCCCCTAAAGGCAAAATCTCTATTTTTTACAGTTTTTATATCCAAAACTAGCCAGAAAAAATGCTATCAACACATGTAGTGGGTATATGAATTAATAGAGATGAATTGACAAAGTTAAACTCTCCTCCCCCACACTAGCCTAAAGCATGGTCCTCAATGCAAAATATCAAATTGGCACAAAAATAAATAAATGAGAGAGTAAGAGTGACTTCCCTGAGAGAGCTTGTAGTCTGAGCTTATTCCTAAAAACAAAAAAAAACAAAAAGAAAATGAAAATAACTGAAAATAAAACACAGGTTGCCTCCTGCGAAGCGCTTGTTTAACGTCGTGAGCCTGACGATAGTTGGTGCTTAATCTGGGGGCTCTCCAAGAGCAAATTTGACATCTAACGTAGTGCACATTCTTAGCTTTCTAACAATGTGGTTCACATTATTCTTTCTTTCTTTTTCCACGTCGTGGATGTACTTCAAAGGTTGGTGAAATTTTTATTTTATCTCCATCCACCATTATGCTAGGAACCTGCAAAATAAGACTTTTTTCCAAAAGGTCTTGCATCTTTAATTCACTAAAAATGTTAGTTTCAACCACATCATCAAAATAAGGAGAAGTTAAAGAAGAGAAAATTTCATTGGAATTTAAAGCTTTAATAACATCATCTTCTTTACCACTCCTCAAAGTTACCTTTCCCCGGTGAACCTCAATCACAGCATCACCAATGGTTAAAACAATTTGCCCAAAAATGGGTGCTTTCTCCTCTTTCTCCAAATCCAGAACCATGGGATATTTTGTTTCAATTTGACTCCCTTCAGTAGGAGCTACTATTTTGATTTGACTCCCTTCAGTAGGATTCTCCTCATCTTTCTTGAGAGCTTCTTCCTCCAGATTATATTCCATGGAGACACCTTCATCTCTCGTAGGAATACTTTCTTTGTATTGCTCAGCTTCTTCATTTTGGGTAGACTTAGTTTGTGAAGGAGTTTCTTGGGCCTCTTGAGATAACAAAGCAATGAGAGTTGAGATTTGACCCTCCAAGCTTTTAAATTTGTTGTTCATAGCTCCAATTTGACCCTCCAAGCTTTCAAATTTGTTGTTCATGGCTCCAATTTGACCCTCCAAGCTTTCAAATTTTTCATTTGTCTGCTGCATAAATTTGGCCAAGACCTCATTGACATCCGACTTTTCCTCCTCTTGCCCTTGCACTTGTAGTGACTCATAATTATCCCAGTGGGAGGAATAAGGAGGTGGCTCATAGTCATCCCAATAGTCTGAATAAGGTTCATAAGGAGGAGGAGAAATTTGAATCTGGCATTGAGACATATACCAATATGACTTCTCTAAATTTCTTTGTGCCTCTGCCTCTCTAATGTAGTCTCCAAGAGTTTTAACCTTGATTTAGACTTTTCTCTGCAAAACAAGGTAAATTGCAGTGGACTCTTGGGAAAGTATTAGTAACTTCTTTATATTTATATATATATATATATATATATATATATATATATATATATATATATATATATATATATATATATATTTGATAAGACAAAGAAAAAAACAAAAGTTAAAATTAAAGCAAAAAAATGTCTAAAGCAATAAAAATCTCTTTCGTTTAATGTTGCTAAATTAATCCCAGGCAACGGCGCCAAAAACTTGTTGCGTTAAAAACACACTTAGAGCAAGTGTACTCTTTCGCAGAAGTAGTATAAAAGATTATCGTCTCCATAGGGATTAATTAACAAGTACCAAACTAATCAAGATTGTCTATTGTTCAGACGAACTAATAATTGAGTTGTAACGAAAACAAGTAAAAAGAAATAATTAACAATAATTAAAATACTAGATTTAATAAATGGAGAGAGGTCTGGGGTCATGGTTTCACTTGAAAGCTTCGATTCCCCTATGTCTAATTCCTACTTGAATTCCATTATTTTATTTAATTACCAATCCCTTTACTAAAGCTATTAATCCGTTGGGTCATTCGCGATTAATATTCTTTTTCCTAAATTAACCCTTGTTTGGTCATGCAAGAACTTAAATTGAAGAAAAGCATAAAGAGCAAAAAGGTTGAATGATTGGAAGACTAAATTAAGGTTTGGTCATGCAATAATTATAGCCCCAATTATCCTATAGGTCCACCAACTAATTGCAGTACGGTCGCTGATCAACTAATTGATTATGAACATGCATAGGGTAGCTAATCCTAATTATGTGATAAAAACAATAGGACAATATTAATTGAAATAAAACTGGAATTCAAATAATAAACTATAACATAAAGGTCTCTAAACTGCAAGATCCACCTAAGACCCTAGAAGAGGATTTAGCTATCCAAAGTCATAAAGAACAATAAAATAGAAATTAGAGTCATGAATTACAGAGATAAAAATAACCCGAAAATAGAGAAAGTCTTATTCTGAGTCTCCAGTCTCCTTTTTCTGCTCCAAAGCTCTCTCACGGTGTCAAAAACGGGTACCCAAAACCCCCTCCTCTCCTTGTCGGCGCTACTGTTAGTGCGTGGCTTCTGTTCGTGATTCCTAATTAACGTTCGTGGCTACCTCCTTTTAATGCAAGCCTAGGTAATGTGACTTTTTCTCCAAGTTGCAATGTTGGGCTTCTTCTTTTAATTTCTCTTGCACTTTCATGGGCCTTTCTTTCTCAATTTGGCCGTATGGTCTTCTTGATCTTACGGGATCTAAGCCCTTTTTCTTTTCTTAATCAAACCTATGTGATATATATATATATATATATATATATATATATATATATATATATATATCACATATTTAATTTGTATTCTTTTTTTTCTGCTTTTCTGCAATAATAGAACAAATTGAGTTAGTATTTATATATTTGCTTTAAAAATGACACAAAAGTATCTCTAAAAATGCACTAGGTTGGAGTTTATCAGCGACCCACGAACAGTAGCGCAACCCACATATGAAATCAAGTTGCGAACTCACAACCAGCAGCGACGACGCACCACGCGACGCGAGCACAACAACCAACGGCGACGGCGCACCACGAAACACGAATCATGAAGCGCGAAGAGATCGCGCACAATAACGGCGCACACCAACACCAAGGAACGCCAAAAGAGATCGCGAACAGAGATTGTCTAACAGCACAGAACCACAGACGCGAATAGAGGACCAAGTTGCGAAGAACCACGGCGGCAGAAATCCACGAAGACGAAGAACCAGCAACACCCACGCGACGGTAGAAATCGTAACCTACGGCGGCGAAAACGCCATCACAGAACGGAAGAACCACGACGAGGCTCAGAAACGAAATCCACGAAGAACGAATCAACAACAATGCGCAAGCAGATGGATCTCGCAAAACGAAGAGATGCGCACAATTAGACCAAGAACGAAGAGATGGATCGAACCTTAGTCTGATACCATGTTAAAACAGGACACACGATATTGTTTACGCAGTTAGGCCAAATTTTGCCTACGCCTGCGACTAGAGTAGCTGTAGTTCCGTTTTATTGATTGTGTTTTTCCTTTGTCCTGAATACAAATACAAGAGAGTTTAAATAGTCTACTCTAAGAAGACCTAACGGGCCTGGGCCAAAGCATAAGCATATAAATAAATCTACACAACTACTATTTACAACTTTCTTTTATTCCTTATTCACATAGTCCTCCTTAATGATGCCTCTATGGGAGTTCTTCACACATGTCCAAACTCCAAACCACCTAAGGCAAGGTTTTATATATCTTTCTTTTACAATTGGAGCTATGCTAATTTTCTTTATAATAATTATATTTCTAATCTTATCTTGTGGGAGCATTCATCCATCTTAACAAAAACTGGCTCAAGATAACAAAAATGCGAGTATCTTGAATGCTCATTTAATTTATTTATCTAGTTGCAATCTCTGAGCATAATGATATGTGAATTTTTAGTCAGAGTGAAACCATTTTTTTCAATGTGGGACTTCAACACACCCTCATCATGTCCAGGTGCCTAGGCATCTAGAGCATGACCCGGGTGGCCCATAAAAGGTGGCTCGACAGATCTAAGACTTTGATACAATCTTAAAATTTGGGTTTAGGCCTAACTCAACCCCAAAATCTAGCTCATGGGGTGAGATTTAGGGGTGTTCAATGGTTTGGGCAAACCCGAACCAACCCGTAGCCCAACCCAATCCGAAGCATTTGGTTCGGATAATTTTCATAATCGGGTCAAATCCAAACCAACCCGTAAAGACCCGTACTAGTTTGGTTCGGATAACGGATTTTAAAAAATAAATCCAACCCAACCCGTATACCCGAACCTCTTTATAACACTAACACTAGGAGTGATAGTTAGTATTCTTCTTTCACTATCTATTCACATACATTCATTAAACCTATTTTCTAGGCACACCACTTTCAAGGTAATTTCTCAATTCTCACACTAATTCACCACTGGATTCATCACAGCATTTATTCTTATTTACTCATGACAATTATGTCATACTGCAATTACACTAAAATCTTACATATTTCTTCTTCCCATGATTTCTTTTACATTTTGTTTTGGCTCAGTTATTATTAGGGGATAATAACGTACACGAAGTAAAAAAAGAGTGAATTGTTAAGGAAAAAGTACTTCTTCATTATTCTGGCTTTTATCTTCATAAAAAATTGGGTATGTGAGAATCATGATATCTAATTAAGATCCTTGGTTGATTGAAATTGTTTTCTCAAATTAAACATACTATAAAAACAACAACTTAAAATTTTCTTTTGGAATTAACATATGAAGACAAAGATTGTTTCCCCGACCCTTGAACTTGACTTGAGAACCATCTCTAACAATCTTTTTTATGTTTTAAAAAATGGCTTAAAGGTACTTTTAGTCCCTGCAAATGTCACAATAATCCAGTTTAGTCCCTGCAATTCCAAAACTTTTAAAATAGTCCCTGCAATTACTAAACGTTACTACTTTTAGTCCCTGCTGTTAGTTAAGGGTTAACACTGTTATCTTTTGATGATGTGGCACACCCCCCACCCCCCACCTGGCACACCCCCCACCCCCCACCCCCCCCACCCCACCCCCCCCCCTTCTTCTTCCTCGTGAACCCCCCTCCCCCCCCACCACCGACCCCACCCCACCGTACGCGCGTCAGTCACCAACAGCGCTGTCGTTGAGCTCCGGCGAAAACCACAACACCACCGTCTCCTTCACCGCGAACTCCCACCGTCGCAATCGCGTGAAATCGGAGTTGGTCCGGCGCAATCCCTCTCCCTCACCGTCGCAACCTCCTTCGTTTCCCTTCTCGTTTTCTCCTCTCTCTCTCTCTCTCTCGCACCGAAATCAACTCCTTTTCTCTCCCTCATCGCGTCTCTCCTTCCATTTCGTTTCCCCTCCCTCATCGCATCTCCGTCTCAGCCATATCCCCTCTCTCTCTCTCTCTCGAAATTTCGAACTCTCTCTCTCAACCCCAACGTTTTCGCAAAACTTAGGGTTCGGTTTGGTTTATGGGTGAAACGCAGCGCATGAGGAGGGGAGGTGCGAAGGGGAGGGGGCGAAGGGGAGGGGGGGCGAAGGGGAGGGGAGGGGCGAAGGGGAGGAGGGGCGAAGGGGAGGAGAGGCGAAGGGAGGGGGAGGTGCGAAGGGGAGGGGGGTGGGGGGGTGGGGGGGGGTGGGGTGGGGGGGTGGGGTGGGGGGGGGTGGGGGGTGGGGGTGGGGGGGTGTGCCAGGTGGAGCCTGGGGGGTGTGCCACATCATCAAAAGATAACAGTGTTAACCCTTAACTAACAGCAGGGACTAAAAGTAGTAACGTTTAGTAATTGCAGGGACTATTTTAAAAGTTTTGGAATTGCAGGGACTAAACTGGATTATTGTGACATTTGCAGGGACTAAAAGTACCTTTAAACCTTAAAAAATTAATATTGATATTACATGACCCGCAAGTCCAATCCAAACCAACCCGTCTAATATCGGATTGGTTTGGTTCGGATTTTGCATAAAAAAACACAAAATCCGAACCAACCCAAACCAAATAAATATGATTGGTTCGGATAACGGATTTGGTCAAAACCGATCCAACCCAACCCGCGAACACCCCTAGTGAGATTGCTCTCCACTTATAACCAAGGTTGTCAAAACCGGACCGGACCGGGCGGTTCGACCGGACCGGGCGGTTTGACCGGGCCGGGCGGTTCGACCGGGCCGGGCGGTTCGACCGGACCGGGCGGTTTGACCGGGCCGGGCGGTTCGACCGGGCCGGGCGGTTCGACCGGTTGAACCGGGAACCGGACCCCTATTCGGTCCAGTTAAACCCCAAAACCGGATTGCTGAAGAACCGGGAATTGAACCGGAAAACCAGCCCAAAACCGGGAACCGGACCGGAAACCGGCCAAAAACTCGGAACCGGACAGAAAACCGGATTTTTTTTATTTTTCTTAAAAAATGGTATATCATGTTGATTTTGGAAAAAAAATGATAAATGATGTTGAATTTTGGTATATGGGATATTTTTTATACTTTTTTATAATTAAATTGATAAAATAAATAAATAATTAAAAAATAAATGTGTACACTAATATTACTATGAAAGTATTTACATTATATTAGTATCTAACTATCAATGATTGTTGAATATTATAATTTTATTATGTCATATTATGATTTTTTTTATTTTTTATCCTTTATATATCGTAAAAAATATATTAAATAATGTATTTAATTAATTCTAGTTCAACCCCCGATTCAACCGATTCAACCAAAGAACCCCTGAACCGCTACCTCTGTCGGTTCAATATCCGGTCCGGTTTTGATTACCTTGCTTATAACCAATATTCAGGTCATATCATTATCCAATGTGTGACTTTCGATAGTATCCTATACGAAAACATTTTATGCATGAAGCCGTATGTTCTTGAAACTATTGAAATGGCCATTTTTAAATTGACGTGAGTACATGACATTTAATTATTCCAAACGTTTATTGATTGAAGGGGGCCGGCAAACATTCGACTTCTAGCTTCCTCTACAAATTATTTCGAACGAAATGTAAAGATATTTTTGGTTGCTATTTTTCTCTTATATATCAGCTGGTGGTTGTTTCTCCTGTGGTATCAGTTTTGGAAACATTAGTCAAATGGACTTTGAGTTTTATTTGGGTGCTTAATAACTTTATTTTTGATAATAGTTTCTTTCTACCCAGAACCATTTATCCTTCTGTTTCCCGATTTTTGGAGGCGGAGGTTTTTATTCTGCTGATGCCAATTATTTGGGTTTAGGCATGATTTAATATTATAGAATATTATGATGTCATTTGATTATATTAATCCATATATATAATCGACCCAAGTAAACATTTCACTCGCAATGCATATTAAATAATTAAACCCTTTTTATATTTGATGACCAAAAAACCTTTTCTGTATTTATATGCACAACTTCTGAATTGTATTGAGTATGCATAAAACCCACAGGCTTTTTTCTTCTGTCTTTTGTTTGGGTTTTTTAGAGATATGGTTAGCATAAAACCCTTGCTTCTCCGTTCTTCTGAATAGTATTGTGATAAAAGTGTTTTGAATAAAACTCAGTGGTGAATCCCATCAATTATAACAATGATTAGAGATGAGGTTAAAAAATACATTATGTATTAACTTGAAAATTTTATACCAAGTACGGTGTACATCCATTCTAAAGCTATTTGAGATAGCTTCTGCAATGAACATGTTCTTAGATGCGAGGAAAGTTCGCATCATTGCAATTCCAAACAAACACACACTTAATATATACTCCTTGTCCTATCGGTTATTTAATAAACTTAAAATCGTAAATTTTTCTTATAAATTGGACCAAAATAAGTATATAATACCTTTTCTCCCGAGGCTCTAGGGTTTGTTGTAATTTGGCGATGCCACACCACATGGTCTGATTCAATGTGGCTAACATATTCCTAAGGAGAAGTTCATAATGTCTCTCGACTTCCTCTAGAGTCTTCCCTTCACCAACATCTTAAGTAACATTGATCCAACGGTCAGGAGTGTTTTTGTCATAAACAGACCGAGCCTTTTCAAATGCTTTATTCTCTCCTTAGCACTCCATAAACCTGCAAATGCTGACATTGAGCTTGATGCCATTTTATTAATTTCTTGTAGGCAACAAACACAAGTAAAGTGGAATAATCCCAAGGAATTAAGTTACTCGAAGTGGTATAGTTTCCTAGTGGTTTAGATCAGCAAAATGTGGAAGAGAGTCAATAGAATGAGAGAAGATTACAAGGAAGAGAGCTAGGAAGTAAAGTGAGCTCCTTTTATAAGCAGAAGAAATAGAGTGTTTTTAAGGTGCAGTAGAATTTGAATGATTTGTCTCCTCACTGAGGAGTCCTCAGGAACCACACAGCAGCAGGAAATGGGGGAATCAGTTATCTTTAAACAGTAAAAAAATGGTTAGTGAAATAAGTAATAGATTGCCAAAAGCTTTTTAACTTTTCTTGATGTACAAACAAACAAACCATATCAAGTTAGTCAAAATTTTACTCTTATGTTTCAACATTGTGGATTAAATAAAACTCCACACACTTAGAAAATAGTTGAACATTGACAGGGTGTAGCACAAGTAAGTTTGAGTTTGAGTTGGGACATAACAAGTGTTTGTGTTGGAAAGGTTCTAAATAGCGGTCGCGGTCACGGTCGCGGTCGCATTAAGGCTTTCGCGTTTTCGGCCGTTGCGGCTGTTGCGTTGCAAGCCGCGGTCGTCGCGGTGTGAATTAATCACAATAATGCATAAATTTTATTAAAATTATTTGTCGCGGCCGTTTTGTCGCGATAACGGTCACTACCGAGACAGTTTTGTCGCGGCCGTTTTCGGTGTAACGGACCGTTTTTTAGAACCTTGTTGGAACATATGAAGGAGAAGCGAGTTTCGAGTTTCAAATCTTGTTTAGTAACATATCTTACTAACGACTAACATTTGCTAAAAAATATTATTTATTTATTTATATTAGTTTAACACTTTGATGAGAGCGACGGGTGCATTTTTCAATCTAACTACCACTGTCCAATTGTCAAAAACTACTAAAATTTCATTTATTAAAAACTACTATAATAATCTATCTATTTAAACTACTACGATAAATTAATCTAGCTACTAACAATTGTCAAAAATAAAATTTAACCACTATCCAAAATTCCAAAACAGTTTTTTTAATGATTTAATAATTTAATTAAAATGATTAAATTATTAAATTTTTAAATAATCTACAATTTATTATTTACTATAATCTTTCTATTAAAACTACTAAAATCAATCAATTTTTTTGATAAAAAAATGCCAACGAGAGTGGCAACGGGAGTACCGATCGACTTTTTTAAAACTTTTTCCAACAGAACTGTTTTAAAAAATAAAATTTTTACTTTTTTATAAATTACTCAACCTACTAAAATTAATCAATTTAACCACTACATACCTTTAACAAACTTTCAAATTTTTTCCAAAAAACTAAATTATTAAATTGATATTATACTCAATAATTGAATAATCTAATTTTTTTTATTTACTATATAATCTCTCTACTAAAATCAATCAATTTTTTCATAAAAAATAAAATCATTCAATTTAACAACTACAAAAAATTACTAAATAACTATTTTATAATTACTATAAAGGAGTAAAATGCCAACAGGAGTGCCAACGAGTGTGACAACGAGAGCGCCACAAGGAGTGGCAACGAGAGCGGGAGTGCCAACGGGACTGCCAACATGAGTGGCAATGAGAGCACCAACGAGAGAGGTAACGAGAGCGCCAACGTGAGTGCCCACGGGAAGGCCAACGAGGATGCAAACGAGAGGGTCAACGGGGATGCATATTTTACCTCTAATGTCCAAATACATTATTATGGATCAGTGTAATTCTGATTGTCAATCTCTTTTAATTTCTTCGATTCAATATAATTTTCATTTGTATGTTATATGACATAATACCTATCTCTTTCCACTTTGAATTTCAAATCATACATTTTGGACATTGTTCACAACTTATGATTATCTTCAAAATTACTATTATGACTTCATGACAATACACCAATCAAAGGGTATCACTCGTCCGTATGCACGTGTAAAATACTAGTATTAGTTAAAAACTCATTGATGACTTTTCAAACAAAAAAAAGTATAACACTTACTTTCCTTTTTAAAATAATTATATTTTGGGCCGTGCTATTTGGCACGAACACATTTATAAGAAATGTAAGAAAATCAAGTAGAAACTTAGGTAGCCGGAGGAAAAACAAGGCACACTCACTCAACACAGTCCCTCCGTATATTTCGTATCGTAATCAAAACCATTTTCCTTATATTTTTCTAAAGGCAAAAAAGAGTCTCTCGTACTTATCTTCCTCCCTCATCTCTCTCTTCTCCCCATTTTCTCTGTAATTTTCTTTTCCATCAAGCTCCCATCCTCCTTTCTGGCAATGGGAGGTACACCATTCAACAACCTCCATTTAAATCAAGTAAATCTGACCGTCTGAAAATCACTGCCCGGCAAAACCGCCACCGCTGGAAATGTCTCTAAAAATGGTCGGAAGTGGGTGCTCTGTCTGCTCATCGATTTTTCTTCGGATGTGGCTTATTGAACTCGAATTCGACATATCCGCCCATTTGTCCAGCCCTACCTTTACCTATGCATCACATATAACCACAATATATATCTTATCCACTGCACATGTGTTTGTTTTTCACCTTTGCTAGTGATGTTTTAAGTGTAATCTGTTTATTATGAACAACATTCCAACAATCTACCTAGCTACTTACCGTGATTGTTGTTTTAAGTCCGCGGGAACACACCATAAAATTAATGGGTTAACTGCTATCATTGGTTGAAAATGACAAAAGTTTCAAGGAGTATTTGCGACAAAAAGAGATGGTGGATGATCTGCCTCATCACCAATATTTAGACTAGAACCCTTATCAATATCACCTAATTTGTCTATCTAAAGTTCATAGCAAATATAGATTCCTCCACCATAACCGAAAGATTCTTATATGATGATGGTCCTCCATTACCACCATATTGCAGTAGATACATTTGTATGTAAATTGGAAAATACCAGCATTAGCTAACCCCACCTATAATTACAATCTTAGGGTCCAAATGTTGCTGCTGCCTATGCATTTTGATATTTGCCAAATAAGAACATATTTAGTTGACACAATTCTCCACCTGTTATGAATAAATGCTAACTTACTAAATGTTGAAACTAAACAACCCTTTAGACGTTGTACCTCTTTCTGATTTATACACTAAACTATAAGACGTCTTGATAATGATTTCATTTGCACAATAAGTAACCGTATCAAACAAGATCAGCCAAATAAGAGAGGGATAAATTTGAAAGTTTTTTAAAAAAGATTTTTTATAAGCATAAAATATGGATGTTATTTTTAATATATATTCTAAAGACAGTAGTTCATCCTGAGGAGGCAAATTGGTCACAAAAAGCATTGTCACACACAATGCAGTGGCATCACAAATCTGTTCAAAGCTATATCCCCCCAGTGTTCTCAGGCCTGACTATTGATTACTTATCTAAGCAATTATATATTAAATTGATGGCATATAATGATTCGTAAAAATCTTTATGCTAGTCAATAAAAACCAACGTTTCTTTTTCAATTTTTTGTTTGGATTATTATCTGCTTTCGAACTTATTTGGTTTGTTCGCCAGTTTATAATGTAAACTTAGCAATTTCTCTTACAATCACTACGTGTACCATTCTGATACGAGTTTAAAGAATGAATAAAATACAAAATCATAATAAAATACTTGTTTAGTACATCACATGTGTCCCTTCTTTTGACTTTTTCTCATTGTCACTCCCTAGAAAGGTGGGAAAAAAGGGTGCTGCCATGAACCTTGGTTTAGTTTTTCGACCTGAACAAACCCAAACCGAAAACTCTCTTCATCTTCCTGAAGATACTAGAGTTCTTTGTTCCTTTGATGGGCAACGCAGAAGCTAGCTCTCCTGCAAACAACAATGAGTCAGACTAGCATCAAAGGTTTTAACGAGATTCCCTTCCTTTAAAAAATAATAATAATAATGTGCATTGAATCAAAAGATATATCAATTTGTACTATCTAGGGTGCCCTATTGTTGTGCTTGCTTGGTTTAGTGGATTGAAGTATGTGTCTGACACACATACACACAAATATAAATAACTCTTGTCCCAATAAATTAGCTCAGTTGACGAGCTAAGAGACGTGTAGGAGTTTGTAGAGGGGCTCCAGAGTTCAAACCTTAGAAACTAGGGTCTCTCCCTCCCACTAACAACCTATCGGCTATCAATTCTATTCACAGTGCAGTATACAAAACAGCTTATATCAAATACCTGTACCCTCAGGAACATTAAAAGGAGAAGGTGAATCAGAGCTCAAAAGATAAGGTTTCCTTGCCCAATACTCTTGAAACCTCTGTTTAGCATACTCCTTGTAGTCAAACTCGATTGTGTTTACTTGTCCCTGAACAAAATAATCAGAGGATAAGGCAATGAAGAATAAATTTCCTATCCTTATTCCTGCTATACATCTAATAATCAATATGGAGAAACTGTCATATGCTAGTGGCCATGAAATACGTAATCACTTCAGATGGGAGCAGTTCGCCCAAACGCAGTACAAGTACAGCCCATACCTGGATACTTGCTAATATCTAGTTCAAAAGCTTCATCATTAAAGAAATATTTATTAGGAAAGGCCATAACATGATATCCGAATTATTCACTCTGATGGTCAAACTCCAGTTTGGTACTTGATCCACAAACCTCATATAACTCTCATCCCAATGTTCAAATGTAATTCACAAAAAATGACCAAAATAATTTTCTAAAAACTTTAAAGAGTAAAAGGAAAAATATTTCGATTTCCACTATAATGATGCTGCTGCTGCTGATGATGATGATGATGAGATATATAATATGGGCGTAAAAATAAGTGAACAATCAGTAGACAGGGGAAGGTGTATGATGCCTCTAACATCCCAAAATAAAGACAAATGTTGGATATTCAATGTGTTTATCGAGACAAAGAAAAACTTGATAAATATATCTCAGATTAGAACACAGAAAAACAAGGGTGAAAACAACCTTATTGGCTCCCATAAGGTCACCCTCCATTAGAAGAAACACTGGATTTCTTTTTATATATTTTTTTGAGTAAAGCATTCATCACAAACTATTTTCCTGCGATATCATGAATAGCAAATAATACTCTTGCCATTGATTTCAACAGTTGCAATATAATACACAGAAAAAAGGCCAATGGAATACAGTACATATCTATTATCCACTTTTCTTTCGTCGTTTTATGAGAATTCAGCATCACTGCTTTTTCAATATTAGAATGCTTCTATTTATCGAAATGGTGGGCAAAAACCTAGTATGCTGAATAACTTATCCCTCTCCAAGGTCTCAAGCCGCACCCAAGAGTGACCAAAAAGCATAATAATTATCAAATTTTCTAAAGTAAGAAAGTGGATGTACCGAAATTATTCCCCAAAGGCCCCAGAATAGATGATTTGCAAGTGTATACTTCTCAACTGCTTGTAGTAGATGCTCCAGTTCGCTGTCATTTGGTTGCTCACCTGCACTCAAGTCCCACAATGTCAACAACGCAACATAACAATCTGGTTTTTAAGGCGGGCTATGATTATATAAATGTTGAAATACGGTGAATATTGACGATTGATCTGTATTGCTTATTAAACTAGATAATGCAACTTGATTGTTCCAACTATGATCTAGAGTATCAATGCCAGTAAATTGAAAACAAACACCAATTCCTCTTCAAAAGTTTTACTTTTACCCTAGAAGACCAATCAATGTTAAATTAAAGAACAAGACAGCCATGCATCAGGGAATCCATTACCTGAGGAATTCAAATATGCCTCCACAAATCTTTTACGCTCCTCAAAGTCTGTCAAGATAACCAGCCAAATAAATAAATAAAATCACAGGACAAAACAGGGAATGCTTCAAAAAGCCATATAGTCTCGTACCAGGATATTTACTGTAATCAAGAATATGAGGCGTCTCTGAATGATAGTTAGCACCCATCTCACAGAAGTGGTTTGCTATATCATAAGCTACAGGATTATAACTTGCATATTCATAGTCCTGTTACAGAAGTAGCATTAAATCATACTTGCTGGCTACACACATTGATTTCGAGACTAGGATTTTTGGCGAAATATAGCTAAGTAAAGGAAGGCCAACAAAATGCTTCAGTAAATCGGTTTCTCATACTTTTAGACATGTTAATGAAGAAATAAAACTAAGGAGAAAGGTGATCACATGAAAGATACACAGACACATATACTTATATTTATATACTTCACAGTCTTGGCTTCTCATATCACACCTGTTATGATGAGAACCCATGAAATATGAAGGACAAAATGAATAAACTCCTTGTATTTACATTGCTGCCCTTCATCAGTATTGTTCGCACCATCAAACAAATTAATTCCCTTATCTCCAAGAATTCCTTTTTTAGAGGAAAAATTAAGTTATATTTAAAATGTAGAAGAGAGTTCTAGCAAGAACAGAAACCAACTTTCATGAAGCTGTAGTTAATACTACTCAGAAGTCTTCCACCCATATTCAAAATGCTATTGTCCCATAAATACAAGTGTGTGTATTCTTTTATGATGATTCTTTTTTTAATTGGGGGGGGGGGGGGGGGGGGTATCAAGGCTGTGTAAGTCAAATGATGGGGGAATATTGTCATTCTGTAATTTCTGGCAAACATAATTCTTCTTTAAATCTGGTACAATTCAGTTCAAGGAGGAAACAGGATCCACAGGACTTTTAATAGTGCAAAGAATTGTGTATACTAAGGGAATTAATTTTATTAAAACAATACAAGAAAAAAGTTAAGGGCGGGAGCTTTGTAGCACCATGTTGCCCTTTTATGAGGAAAAAAAAAAAGAAAAATCAATAGTGCCGGCCGGCAACTCTGTTATGATGGAAGGACTAATAAATTCTTCAGAGGTACTGGGGAAAATTAAATATTATATCATTTGTTCACAAAGGTGTTAGCAACAGAAACATGATTTTACTAATTAGCTGAAAGAGAAACTCACAATTATGGTCACAGAATTGGTCTCTTCATCAAGCATTATGTTACCATATTGTAAATCATTGTGGCAAAATCCTATCCGCTGGTGTGCACCTGACAGTTCCTTTTCCAGAGTAGAGATTTCCTTGTCAATTGTGTCTAAATAAAAGGCTTCAACTTCTTGAGGAGAAGACAAACGTTTGGCCTCACCTAGCCAAATTCTGAAGCATTGAAATAAAAATATCTAAGAAATGAATAGTGTACTCAAAATATGGAAGTCTTGAAAGTTGAAACAAAATTAATTTGCCAAAATTTATCTGAATGAGATACATAACTGATTCCTTATTATCAAATAAATAAATTCTTCGTTTGTACATTTTCAATGGTGATGGTGGGATTGTTTTGGGATAGTACATACTTGTTTACCAACAAAAAAGTTAGCACATACCGCAATGTATCCCAAAGGTTGACTTTCTTATCACCAGGCATATCTAGATCATGAAACTCCTTCATTTTGGCCGCTATAAGACCGGAAATAGATGGATCGCGTAGATCTGATGCCGACAATGTCTGATAAAATCACAACAGAAATAGGAATATATGAGCATATCTGATAAAATCACAATGGAAATTGGAATATATGAGCACATCGCATAAATTGGGTAGTTTTTTATTTAAAAAAATTGCCTAGATTTTGCATTGTTAATATAACAGGGTGAACAATGAAAAATGTGCGTATTAGTTTTACAATGCATCCATGTTCCAGTTTATATTCATGAACCAGATTGAGCATTTTACCACAATCGTTAGATAAAAAAAGAGTATCAAATTACCTGTGCATGGATAAACTCTTCAACACGTCCATTTGTAAATCGTCCTAGCAGACGAGGTCCCTGCCCATTCTTCGACATGTGTTCAAATGTCCGGATTTCATTGCCTCTATCAAAGAAAATGTCCACACCCTTGCCATAGATTCTAACTAGAACCTTCCTCGAGGTTTCCCCTGTTGTGGTTGGCCACTTTATCTCGAATACCTGATTTGTCATAGCCCCCTTGAGAGGGATCACCTGCAACGCATTTGCATCAAGTACATCCTCCCATTTACCTGCCAATGATTCCAGTATCTCCTTTGCTTCTGCTGGAAGGCGATCTGCTCTGCTGCTTACTGGGGTTTCAAAAACATCTGCTTTGCTGTTTGAAGGGGTTCCAATGACATCTGCTCTGTCTTCTACAAGATTTTCTGCAGCATCTTGTTTGAAAATTAAAGGATTTTCTACTGCATCATCTTTGTTGTTTTCAGGATTTCCTTCATCACCTATTTTTTCTTTCATAGCATTTTCTGGTGCATCTGCTTGGCCACTTGCAGGATTTTCTGTACCACCTGTTTGGTCATTTGCAGGATTTTCTGCAACATTTACTTGGTCATTTACAAGATCCGGACCACCAGCTGGATTGTTCAGAGGAATTTCTGCAACATTTACATTATCTACTGCACCATATGGTTGATCAATTGCAGGATTTTCTGCAACAACTGCTTGGTTGGTTACAGGATTTTCTGCACTATCAGGTTGATCGTTTGCAGGAATTTTCAGATCAACTGCTTGGTCATTTGCAGGATTTTCTGAAGAATCTTCTTTGTCATATACAGGCATGTCTGTAGTACCGGTGGCATGGTTTACAAGATTTTCTGCAGCACAATCTGCATTGTTTACAAGATCTTCACCTGCACCCATCACAGAAGAATCCAAGATTCCAAGTAGAGCAAATATTTACTGAATTATCAAGTTCCCTTTGTTTATAACTTCAATACCTGGAAAAACAAGAATAATTCTAAAACAAATAGAAGAAAAAGCTGATAAATTCCAAGAAATTCGTTATCAGAACTGCAAACTAACACATTGTATTGATGTCCCTGTCCCTCCTTCCAACACTAAATGGATAGAGTTGGGAGAAAAGGGAGAGAAATCATATATTCATTCAAGAGCAGCATGAAGGAATGAGCTAGTTAATGTCCGAGACTGATAAATTTAAAAATTCTATTATTATTTAGCATTGAAGTTGGAAAATAATAACCCGGTATCTCATCTATTTTTTATGTAGTGTTGGTTGGAGGGGAATGAAAGGGAGGGATTTTCTTAAATTTGGTATGTTTGGATCAATTTTTTTGGAGGAGAAGGGAAGGGAAGGGAGGGGAGTGAAATTTCTCCCAACTCAATTTTAGCTCCCCTCCAATATTGGGATTTTTGGAGGGGAGAGGAAAGGAGCTTAAATCATTTAATAGAAAAAGACTTTTTTTGACAATCCTAATATAAAATGACTTAAATATCCATTAATAATATCTAATATGAAAGATTATAAGGATGTAAAAGTAAATTAATGTCCCTTTCCATTACAATCCTTCCCCTCTCCACCTAGTACGAACAAACAAAGACTCCCTTCCCTTCCCCTAGTTTGAACAAAACCTAAATTGGGACATAAATTGTATAGTAGACTCTTCAATGGCATCTAATTCTTGGAAAAACACCCAAAAAGTGAAAATAACAATGAAGACAAACATTAGGGAAAGAATCAAGAGAAACCTCACGCTAAAAGAGGAATTCTAATTTTGAAACCGAAAGCCGGAATAGATAGAGGCCTACAATTACCAACAAAAATCAACCAGACATTAAGCAAATAAGCTGAAACAAAATGAAACTAGACAATAATGGGAACATACAATACAGTCACCATCCAAATGCTAAGAGACCTTAATCCCTCAAATTAGTCAAATTTAAAATGTGACTTCAACCAAAAAAAACAAACAGATACCATCAAAATAAGATTAAGCAAATTTCGAGAAGCCCATCAAAATCATTTTTTCCAACCTATTTCTTAGCTTCCAAACAATTTCCCTATTGAACACAACATGCAGTTTGTAAAGCTACACCATTTTTCTCATTAAAGAGCGCAGCAAAACTGCCGGCGGCAGATATCTACGAACTAAAATCAAAACAGTCTCTTTCAAACCAATTTCTCAGAATCCAAACAATTCCTCAAACTAAGCATTCTCCAAAGCAACACATTGATTAAACATGCAACCAAAATAACTAAAAGAAAAATAATCACATTTGCATGGCGAGTTTCCAACCTTACAACGCATCAAAAACAATTTTCTACTCAATCAAATAAGAAACAGAATTCAAACGCCACAAAAACATAGAAGCTCTCGTCGCATATCATTGAATCAGCGAATTTTATTAGAACATAAATAATTAAGAATTAATAAAAAAACGCCAACCTCAACGGATAAATTTGGCGGTGAATCCAAAGCGCAGAGAGTATAGAGCAATGAACGGAAGAGTTGGAGTATAACCTCCAAGGATTGGCCGGAGATATCGCCGGGGGCGAAGCCAAGAAAATGATGGCGTCGTTTACGGAAAGAGAGAAAGAGAGTGGCGGTTAAGAGATTTGAGAGAAATGGGTTTATATATTAACGAAGGAAAGGGATTTGTTTTCCACCGCCTATGAGAGAGCTGGAAGGTGGTGTAACTATTACAATTTGGATGCGCGTATCAATTTTGGAAAATTATTGGGTTAAAATTAGACTTATGTTTCTGTTTTCTAAAATTAAAATAAATTCTACCGAAAATAAGTTATAAATTTGTTATAACAGTAACAATATTGTTACTAACCGATAGGCGTGTGGTTCAACGGTTGGGACTTGGGGTTGATCCTCCCTTAACTAATGATCGGGGGTTCGATCCCCGCCTTGAGTATGGAGCAGCGTTAAAACTCTGGGCCATTAGACGTGTACATTGAGTGTTTTCAATGAAATAGTAACAAAATGAGTGTAAAATTTTTTTGACAAAAAATTGAGTGTAAAATTAGTATTTTAGGAAAAAACCAACATGTATAGCACAAGTGGTAGATACTTGGACTCTTTAACCATTTGGTCAAGGGTTCAATCATTGGTCGGTGCGTATGAAAAAATACCTGGTGGGAGAGATCAACCCCTTAAATGGATCTCAGTATCTCGGGGATTAGTCTCTGCAGTTGCGCGCATAGAGGATACCTTAGTTTACCAACAAAAAAGTATTTTAAGTAAAAAAAAGTGTTAAAATGACTGTTTTTGAGATTTCAAAAATGTGTTAGTGTTAAAAGTATTTTGGTCAAAAAAAAATGAATATATATAGATTCTGGGCTTTTTAATATGTTGCACCTCCCTTTTTATTTAACACAATCCCCTAAAAGAAATTGTTTTTATGTTTTTATTAAAAAATTATTTTGATCGCCCTCAATTTTAACGTTTGGACTCATGTTCCAAAAATTAAACTTATTAGAATCAATTGTCATCGGACATTTGAATTGAACTTATTAACATCAACAAAGTGTTTGATTAATCATCAAATTAACTTTCTTCATTCTATTATCTAACATCCTATATAACTATACTTTAGTTAATGCATATAAATAATATAGAAAAATTTGTAGCGACCAATTCGACGTGATATTGTCAAAAAAAAATTCGACGTGATCGATCGACCTATTCAAATAATGGGTATACCACCAGTAACAATTTTGTTTGCATAGCTTGTCTAATTTGTTATATGGTCACTAGACGACAAACTGGTTCACTCAAACCCAATATTTTCCTCACAGAAGAAGCAGAACCAACTAGCATTAAACAAACACCAAGTGCTCCTCACTCTAAACAAGCTATGCAAACAAAATTGCAAGCTCTCATGGATAACAACACATGGACCTTGACCACTCTCCCTCCTAATAGGAAAGTCATAGGCTGTAAGTGGGTATATAGGGTCAAAGAAATTTCGAATTCGTCCATAAATAAATATAAAGCTAGATTAATAGCCGAAGGCTACATTCGATTACCAAGAAAAGATTTTGGTGAAACATATGCTTATGTGGTCAAGCCAACTACTATCAGGATCCTCTTGTCTCTTGTAATGGAAACAGTGATCAATAGAGAGAAAGAGAAAGATAAACGGTTAGGATTAAAACAACTCTAATCCATTGAATCTCAAATCTGTTTACACAGTGGTTACAATAGGTATTTATACACTGAATCAAACTCTAACTGATTCCTCTGCAGTCACCTGATTCTATACATTCAGTGCTGCAGGGAATTCCTACTCTATATCTATTACTCCCCCTACAAACTTAAGGGTGTCTTTTGTATTTGACAACCTTGAGTTTGTATCTGAAGTCTGTGAATGCTGCAGCTGGTAATGGCTTTGTTAGTGCATCTGCCAGTTGAGCACTTCCAGGAACATGCCGTACTGCTAATTTCTTGGCTGCTACCTTCTCCCTTACAAAGTGGATGTCAAGCTCAAGGTGTTTTGTTCTTGCATGCAGCACAGGATTGTGAGAGAGATGCACAACACTCAGGTTATCACAGTAGAAGAGGGGGCTGAGTGGAGATCTGTAATTCTGACAGCAGGGACTGAGTCCAGAGGAGATCTGCAGTGGCATTGGCCATGCTCCTGTATTCAGCCTCTTGATCTAGCAACAAGGGATTGTTTCTTTGAACTCCAAGAAATCAGATTGGGGCCAAGGAACAGACAGGAGCCTGAATTGGAGCACCTATCATCCTGATCACTGGCCCAATCTGAGTCACAGTAGACTCTGAGGGAGAATGCAGTATCAGGTGGAGCTAGTTGCAGTAGAAGGCCAAAGTCAGAAGTGCCACTGAGATATCTGAGGATCCTCTTGACTACCTTCCAGTGAGTGTCCAGAGGTTGTGAGAGATATTGGCAGACCTTGTTCACACTGAAGGACAGTTCAGGCCTTGTCAGAGTGATGTATTGTAGGGCTCCTACAGTTGACCTGTACTGGGAAGGATCAGTCAGCTTGTCTGTACCAAAATGACTCGGTTTACAGTTTGCCACCATTGGGGTGGACATTGGACTGCAGTTCAGCATGTTGGCTCTGGCTAGCAGGTCTTGAATATACTTGGACTGAGAGAGCAGTAAAGAACCATCTGAAAGGTATTTGACTTCAATGCCTAAGAAGTACTCTAGTTTTCCCATGTGTTTCAGTGCAAACTGATTGTGCAGTCTGTTGATGAGATCCTGAATTAGCTGAGAAGAGGATCCAGTGATGAGGATGTCATCCACATAGACCAAAGCATAGATATGAATGCCCTTGGAGTTGTACACAAAGAGGCTATGATCACATTGACTGTGTTTGAAGCCAAACTGAAATAGAGCTTTGTGTAGAGTCTCATACCAGGCCCTTGGAGCCTGTTTTAGGCCATAGAGAGACCGGTTCAGCTTGCATACTAAGGTTCTGTCAGTGCTGACAAAGCCTGGAGGTTGCTGCATATAGATATCTTCCTTCAAATGACCATTGATGAAAGCATTGTTGATGTCTATTTGTTGGATATCCCATTTATGGGTCAATGCCAGTGTGAGAATAACCCTGATTGTGGTAGGTTTGACAACTGGGGAGAATGTTTCACCGTAGTCCTGTCCAGCCTGCTGACTGTAACCTTTAGCCACCAGGCGTGCCTTGTACTTGTTGATAGACCCATCAGGATTTTCTTTAATCCTGTACACCCATTTGCAACCAATGGCCCTCCTATTTGGTGGAAGGGAGGTGAGGGTCCATGTATTGTTTGCCATAAGAGCATCATATTCTTGCTGCATTGCATGTAACCAGTGGGGTGCACACGGGGCTTGTTTTACAGAGGTAGGTTCCACATTGGCCAGAAACAGTCTAGGCTTCAGGTTTCCAGTCTTGGATCTGGTTAGCATATGATGAATATTTGGAGGAGAGGAGGATTTGTTGTGGGCAGAGAGTGAAGGATCCTCAACTGCAGGTTCTGCAATAATTAGTTGGGGTGAATCTGTTGTGGGGGGTGACTCTATAGGAGCTGATTCTGAAGGTGCAGGGGTGGGGGTTGTAACACCCCATTTCTACCCGACAATTTAAATCATAAATATCAGAGTTCAAAAATTATTTTTCAATTCATCCAAACGGGATGCTACATTTACCTCAATTCCAACACACACAATTGATAACAAAATTCATCATTTCAAAACATAATACGTAGCTCCTCAATAACTTGGGCGAATCCCTCAAGTAACTCAAAATCTACAAAGTATAATCCATCAACACGCAGCGGATTACAAGAAATAGTTCAAACATAGTTGTAACAACATCAATACAAAATCCATCAGTGTCACACAAGTTTAAAACAAGATAACTACTATTCGCCCCCCAGGTGCTACGTATCAGAGCGTGACCGACTCGGCTACTAAAAGAACCTTGGTCTTCAATTGCAACTACCTGCACGTTACCCACGTAGAGGTAACATTCAAACAGAAGGAGTGAGTCCAATAGTATAAAAGAACGAATGATGAGTAGTATGTCAGAGACTCAGACAGCCACATTTACCATAAAACAACCACAACAGGATACAACCAGCGGTAATCATCACTCATACGAAACCAATAAGTAACAGCATAAGCAAACGACAAGCAACAACAATTTCGGGTACGACGTATCATTACACCACAACATAATTACACCTCAACATCCTCACATCAACCAAGTAACAACACTAGCGAACAACACAACAAGCAACCCCAAGGAGCAACAACACCATGACATGAATGTATGTATGAAATGCAACCCGCAACACGGGCATATGCATGTGGTACCAATCAACGTAAACAGCCTTTGTGGCTTCAACAACAACGTGGTGAGCAGAGCTCTAAGACCGCAGCCTACAACAACGTGGTATGCATATGCAATGCATGAGACACCATGTACGACGCAACGGGACAACCAACAACATAATCAACAACAACATACATTATGCACAACAACGTCATCAACATCAACATTAGTCATATTCGACCCAACTACACCATCATCAACGCTTTGGTCATATTCGACCCAACAACAACAACAACAACAACAACAACAACAACAACAACAACAACAACAACAACAACAACAACAACAACAACAACAACAACAACAACAACAACAACAACAACAACAAGGGTTAATCATATTTGACTCACAATAGCAACCTCAACAGTTTAGCCTTATGGACTCACAACGACAACATCAACAGTTTTAGTCTTATTGACTCACAACAACAACATCAACATGTATTTGATCATTATTTGACACTACGAAACGTCACAACACCGGGCAGCACAGTGTGGCGCCCCTCAACAACACAATCAGCAACATAGACAAGCCTGGGTGCCCAACAGCAGGCAAACTGGCGCAGCACAGCACTAGTGCAGAATTTCCTACAGCAGTGCACCTACTTCGGCGAATTAATTAAAATATCAAACGACATCGGATTTCAACAAACGACCACTCATTGGAAAGCTCTCTGAGTATAGTTTCTGCCTATGATTTTCATTTTTCAAAATAAGTATCCAGTTGGTACAGTTTTTCAAAATACTACACTGAGGTACCAAACTTGGACAGAATTTCTTACACAACTTGAAACCAAATTTTCTTCCTCATTTCTTAATGAAATTTGACGAAACCAGTGCCTATTTTGTAGGGAATTAAGTCTACTTTCCAACTAAACAAGAATCATTCAAAACAGAGTTCATTTGGGGACGAAAAAACATGAAAAACCGAACCTACTCACAGTTTGGTTCCAGAAATTTGACCTAACTTAAAACAATCATAACTTGAGCTACACAACTCTAAGTCTAACGAAACCAGCGCCAAAACGACCGGCGTTAAGTCTATTTTCAAAAACAATCAGCCACATAATTTGTGGATCAACCAAACAGTACCAGTTCTCGAAAAACCGAACAGTGCCCAGAAAATGCACAAAACCGTAAATAAGTAAAACTCATTGTGTTCAATCACCAAGCAACAATTTCAAACAACACATACTTATACATTTCGTCAAACACCACATAAGCATAGTAACTTCACCTTCAAAACTCATAGGGTAATATCATCAAACACCTAGCATGCGATTTAAAATTCACTTACACATTCTATCAAACACCTTATGTGCAACGTTTTACTAACAATCCAATCAAGCCAATAACACTCAAAATAACACTAACAACATACATATAATCATAAAACCAATCCAACACAAGGTCAAACAAGTCATAAACATGGTAGGTCCCTATTCCCACATACAATCCATCATGCATCCCATTATACAATTTAACCCACCCTTACCTTAACAATTTGATGGAGATGAAATCCTTCCAAGAAATCACCAAAAAACGCAGCAACAGTTCTTCCCTTCTCTTTCTCCCTTGCGCGATCCCTTCTTCTCTCCTCTCCCCTCACGTCGCACGCCCTCTTCTCTTCTTTCTTTCTTTTTCCTCTTTTCTTCTCTTCTTTTCCTCCTCACGGCGCTGATGCCTTTCTTTTTCTCTCTAAGTCAATAAAACACTAACCTAGACTTATGCAATGTGGGCTCATGGGCCTTGGGCCCTTTTTACACCCCTTTCATTTACTTCCACTACTCCCTACATAATAAAATACCACTCCCCTATTTACTAACCACCACCTCTTAGCTAAATTAAATACCCTCTTATTATTTTAATATAACTAACCACTATAACACCTAATTAAATTAATTAAATAAATACTTGAATTATTTTGGGGTGTTACAGGGGTGGCAGAGGACACTGGTGCAGGAGCTGTTTCTGTGGGAGCAGGGGTGGCAGTAGCAGAAGACACTGGTGCAGAAAGGACAGGCAGAGATAGAGTTGGCTCTTTTGTGAGACATGGTGGTGACTCTAGACATGGAAACAAAGTTGTGTAGGGAAAAGTGTTTTCATGAAAGGTGACATCCTTGGAGATATAGACACGCCCTGTGGGACTAAGGCATTTGAAGCCCTTATGATTAGGAGAGGGACCTAAGTTAATGCACTCTTGACTGTGGAATTGCAGTTTGTGTTTGTTGTAGGGAGTGAGAAGGGGGAAGCATGAACAGCCAAAGGACCTTAATACAGTGTAGTCAGGAGTGGAGTGATGGAGGGCCTCATAGGGTGAGATGAAGGTAGGCAGGGCAGAGGTGGGAATTCTATTGATGAGGAAGACAGCATTGGTGAAGCTGTGGTCCCAGTATTTTATAGGCATGGAGGAGTGTGCAAGTAAGGTGAGTCCCATCTCTGTTATTTGCCTATGTTTACGCTCTACTGTGCCATTTTTGTGTGAGGTGTATGGACAAGTAAGCCTATGTTGAATTCTAAGATATGCCAAATGTTTGGTGAAGGGTAAAAACTCTCCCCCATTATCAGACTGGATAGCTTTTACAATGGTGTTAAATTGAGTTTTGACTAAGGTGAGGAACAAATTAAGGGCTTTAATTGCATCAGATTTGTGTTTAATCAAATACATCCATGTATATTTGGTGCAACTATCAACAAAAGCAATGTAGTATAAATAGCCACAGCTAGAGAGGGGGAGAAGGACCCCAAAGGTCTGTATGTATAAGATCAAAAGGTGTGTGGTGTTGTGTAGTGGAAGGTGGTGAGTGTGTTCTATGTGATTTACCTATAGCACAAGACTTACACAATTCAAATGATTTATCTATTGATGTGGAAACATTACATTTTTGTAAGATAGTTTGAATAGCTCTACTATTAACATTGCCCAGCCTGTGGTGCCATACACTGTAGTTATTGACATTGCTACTTACAGTATTAGTGGCAGTGGCGACATGAGCTGAGATGGAAGGTGGGACAGAGGCCTGAGTGACAGCAGCTAAGGAGGGAACAAAATACAGTCAATCTTTTCCTCTATAGCCCTTAAGAAGAACTTGTTTAGATTCCTGAGATTTGACAAGGCATGTGAATGGGTGAAACTCAACAAAAACATTGTTATCTAGAGTAAATTGGCCAACAGAGATGAGGTTACGAGTACGTTTAGGCACTACTAGCAGGTTATTGAGCTTAAATGTTAAGTTAGGGTGCTGTGTGGAGTACAAAGTGGCTTTGCCTACAGCTTGAATGGCTATAGGGCAACCATCTCCCAGATAAACATGTTTATTACCTTTGTAAGGTGTGCTTGTGTGTAAATATTGTTCAATCGAAGTGAAATTGAGAGAGGCACAACTGTCCAAAAACCAACCTTGAGTTACATCAGTGGGAATGGTGAAATCTTCAGTAGCAGTGGAGTCATATGATGTGTAGGCAGCCAGCGCATGAGGGACTGGATCGGTGGTTGAAGATTCAGGTTCTGCAGAGTGAGGTTTCTGTGCAGCAGCTTGCTGAAACGGTGCTGGCTCTTGAGGCACATAGTTCTCATCGTATCTGTACCAGCAGTTGAGAGCAGTGTGACCTTGTTTGTTGCAGACCTGGCAAGTAGGCCTGTCACCGGAGGGAGCACGGCCACGGCCACAACCACGACCAGATCTGCCACCATAGCGTCCTGCAACATGACCTCCACGAGTATTCGTGTCCACGACGTTTGCAGAGACCGATGGAGTGGCTAGCTCTTGGCGAAATTTGTCAAGCTATGCTTCTTGAACAAGCAGCAGCGATTCCAACTCCATTAGATCCAGAGAGTCTGGTTTGGCAAAAGCAAAAAGGATTAGAGAGTTGTACTCCTCCGGCAAACCATCAAGGACAACGTCAACTAGGTCACGATCGGAGATGCGATCTCCACTGGCAACAATGGAGGTTGCTAGGGCACGGATTCTGGAGATGAACTCGCTGATGCTGCGATTTCCTTTCTTAGTGCTCTTCAGTTCCGCGCGCAACTGACGAGTTTTCGCCTTAAGGAGAGCGGTGAAATGTTTGTGGATCGTATCCCAAACCTGATACGCGTGGTGGCAATCAAGAACACGAGGAAGCATTGAATCTGAGATTGTGGAGAGTAGCCAGGTGAACAGTGCTTGGTCCTGAACAAACCACTGATCATACGCATCGGAGACATTGTTGATGCCACGATCATCAGTTGAATCAAACTGATTAGGAATTTGAGGATTCACAAGGAAGCGATGAAGACGATGCGTCGCCACCACGCCTTCTACTTGCTGATTCCAGATCAGAAAGTTCTTCTCGTCCAGCTTGATGCGAAGCTTGGGAGCGATGATGAACTGCGAGGGTCTCTTGGTAGGAGTAGGACACAGCGGTGGCGATTCCGCGCTAGAGTCATCTGATGGTGACGCCATCGACGACGCGTACCTGAGAGGCAGAGAGCGAAGCGAAAGCGAGATCAAGCGTGTGGCCAAGGAGCGGTTGATGCGAATGATACCATAATGGAAACAGTGATCAATAGAGAGAAAGAGAAAGATAAACGGTTAGGATTAAAACAACTCTAATCCATTGAATCTCAAATCTGTTTACACAGTGGTTACAATAGGTATTTATACACTGAAACAAACTCTAACTGATTCCTCTGCAGTCACCTGATTCTATACATTCAGTGCTGCAGGGAATTCCTACTCTATATCTATTATCTTGAAATCACCAACAAATGGAACACTCAACAAATAGATATCAACAATGCATTCACCAATGGGCATCTACAAGAGGAAATCAACATGGTGCAACCCCAGGCTTCATCAGTCAAGACATATCTCAGGTTTGCAGGCTCCATAAATCACTCTATAGACTTAAACAAGCCCCAACACTACAAGAAAAATGTGTTTTTCAGGCGGAATTTTTTCGCCGGTACAATTCCGGCGGAAAAAATAGACTTTCCAATGGATTTTTTAAAAAGAAATCTAAATTTGTTTTAAAAAAAAAATCCGCCGAAAATGTGCATTACCGGGGGGAAAATCTATCGGAAATTTCCAACGGAAAAATCCGCTGGTAATGCACATTTCTGGCGGATTTTTCAAAAAAAATTTATTTTATTTTTTAAAAAAATCCGCCGGTAATGTACATTACTGGCGGATCGGTGGATTTTTCCGACGAAAAAATATGGCGGTGATGCACATTTCTGGCGGATTTTTCAATTTTTTTTTAAAAAAATCCGCCGGTAATGCACATTTCTGGTGGATTTTTCAAATTTTTTTTAATTTTTTTTTTAAAAAACTCCGCCGGTAGTGTACATTACTGGCGGATTTTTCCGCCGAAAAATTTCCGAAGAAAAAATCCGCCGGTAATGCACATTTCTGGCGGATTTTAAAATTTGTTTTTTTAAAAAAATCCGCCGGAAACGCACATTACCGACGGAAAAATCTGCCGGAAAGGTACCGAGAGAAAAAATCGGCCGGTAAATCCGCCGGAACCGTTTGAAAATGCCTATAAATAAAACTTTCTCCTACACTCTTCTCATTCTCTCATTTCACTCTTTATTTCCTTCTCATTCTTTTCTACACTTTCACTATCTTATCTAGGGATGTCAAAACGGGCGGCCCGGCCCGCATTGCCTTCAACCGCTAAAAATAGGGCGGGCCGGGCTGGCCCGTTAACGGAACGCAGGCGCAAAATTCTAGCCTGCCCGCGAAGTGATGGGCTAGCGGGCTGGCCCGTCAATTTACACTGGATTTAAAAAAAAGGGCTGGCGGGCGGCTCGGCCCGCCACAGTGTTTAGCCCGCAGGCTGTTCCTTTAAGCAGGCCGGGCAAAACGAGCTGGCGGCAATAATACCTTAGCCCTGCCCGCCTTTTTTTGGCGGACTAACGGTCTGGCCCGGCGGGCCAAGCCCATTTTGACATCCCTTTATCTTTCTTCTTCTTTCTCATACTCTACAATCTCCATAAATTTCTCTACATATTTATCTTCTATATTTCCTCTTTCTTCTTCCTTCTCATTCATTCTTATTTCTTTTTACTTCTTCATTCTTATTCTCTCCTATATTATTACGTCTCATACTCTCCTTCATTCTTATTCCTTCTTACTTCTTCATTTTTATTCTCTCCTATATTATTTCTTCTCGTACTCTCTTTCATTTTTATTCATTCCTGCTTCTTCATTCTCATTCTCTTCTATATCATTTTTTCTCATATTCTACTTCATTTTCATTTCTCTTACTTCTTATTAAATTACATATTAAATTTTAAAATTCGGAAAAAAAAAATTAAAATTACTTTTTTAAATAAAAAATAAAAAATCCGCCGGTAATGTGCATTTCCAGCGGATTTTTCAATTTTTTTTTAAAAACAATCCGACGGTAATGAGCATTTCCGGCTGATTTTTCAACGGAAAACATTACCTGCGAGCGTTTTACCGGCGGATTTCCGGTCGAAAAAATCCGCCGGAAACGTCACTTTTCCAGCGGATTTGGTGCATTTTCGGGGGATTTTTTCCACCGGAAAACTCGTTTTTCTTGTAGTGCAAGGGCTTGGCGTGAACGCCTCAAGCAAACTCTACAACAATTTGGGTTTGCACCAGGTAAGTGTGACCCTTCTCTCTTTGTTCACTCATCCCCTCGTGTTCAACTATTTGCACTAGTGTATCTGGATGGCATACTCATCACAGGTTCTGTAACGCCCCAAAATAATTCAAGTATTTATTTAATTAATTTAATTAGGTGTTATAGTGGTTAGTTATATTAAAATAATAAGAGGGTATTTAATTTAGCTAAGAGGTGGTGGTTAGTAAATAGGGGAGTGGTATTTTATTATGTAGGGAGTAGTGGAAGTAAATGAAATGGGTGTAAAAAGGGCCCAAGGCCCATGAGCCCACATTGCATAAGTCTAGGTTAGTGTTTTATTGACTTAGAGAGAAAAAGAAAGGCATCAGCGCCGTGAGGAGGAAAAGAAGAGAAGAAAAGAGGAAAAAGAAAGAAAGAAGAGAAGAGGGCGTGCGACGTGAGGGGAGAGGAGAGAAGAAGGGATCGCGCAAGGGAGAAAGGGAAGGGAAGAACTGTTGCTGCGTTTTTTAGTGATTTCTTGGAAGGATTTCATCCCCATCAAATTGCTAAGGTAAGGGTGGGTTAAATTGTATAATGGGATGCATGATGGATTGTATGTGGGAATAGGGACCTACCATGTTTATGACTTGTTTGACCTTGTGTTGGATTGGTTTTATGATTATATGTATGTTGTTAGTGTTATTTTGAGTGTTATTGGCTTGATTGGATTGTTAGTAAAACGTTGCACATAAGGTGTTTGATAGAATGTGTAAGTGAATTTTAAATCGCATGCTAGGTGTTTGATGATATTACCCTATGAGTTTTGAAGGTGAAGTTACTATGCTTATGTGGTGTTTGACGAAATGTATAAGTATGTGTTGTTTGAAATTGTTGCTTGGTGATTGAACACAATGAGTTTTACTTATTTACGGTTTTGTGCATTTTCTGGGCACTGTTCGGTTTTTCGAGAACTGGTACTGTTTGGTTGATCAAAAAATTATGTGGCTTATTGTTTTTGAAAATAGACTTAACGCCGGTCGTTTTGGCGCTGGTTTCGTTAGACTTAGAGTTGTGTAGCTCAAGTTATGATTGTTTTAAGTTAGGTCAAATTTCTGGAACCAAACTGTGAGTAGGTTCGGTTTTTCATGGTTTTCCGTCCCCAAATGAACTCCGTTTTGAATGATTCTTGTTTAGTTGGAAAGTAGACTTAATTCCCTACAAAATAGGCACTGGTTTCATCAAATTTCATTAAGAAATGAGGAAGAAAATTTGGTTGCAAGTTGTGTAAGAAATTCTGTCCAAGTTTGGTACCTCAGTGTAGTATTTTGAAAAACTGTACCAACTGGATGCTTATTTCGAAAAATGAAAATCATAGGCAGAAACTATACTCAGAGAGCTTTCCAATGAGTGGTCGTTTGTTGAAATCCGATGTCGTTTGATATTTAAATTAATTCGCCGAAGTAGGTGCACTGCTGTAGGAAATTCTGCACTAGTGCTGTGCTGCGCCAGTTTGCCTGCTGTTGGGCACCCAGGCTTGTCTATGTTGCTGATTGTGTTGTTGAGGGGCGCCACACTGTGCTGCCCGGTGTTGTGACGTTTCGTAGTGTCAAATAATGATCAAATACATGTTGATGTTGTTGTTGTGAGTCAATAAGACCAAAACTATTGATGTTGTCGTTGTGAGTCCATAAGGCTAAACTGTTGAGGTTGCTATTGTGAGTCAAATATGATTAACCCTTGTTGTTGTTGTTGTTGTTGGGTCGATATGACCTAATCACGTTGTTGTTGTTGTTGTTGTTGGGTCGATATGACCAAATCACGTTGTTGTTGTTGTTGTTGGGTCGAATATGACCAAAACGTTGATGATGGTGTAGTTGGGTCGAATATGACTAATGTTGATGTTGATGACGTTGTTGTGCATAATGTATGTTGTTGTTGATTATGTTGTTGGTTGTCCCGTTGCGTCGTACATGGTGTCTCATGCATTGCATATGCATACCACGTTGTTGTAGGCTGCGGTCTTAGAGCTCTGCTCACCACGTTGTTGTTGAAGCCACAAAGGCTGTTTACGTTGATTGGTACCACATGCATATGCCCGTGTTGCGGGTTGCATTTCATACATACATTCATGTCACGGTGTTGTTGCTCCTTGGGGTTGCTTGTTGTGTTGTTCGCTAGTGTTGTTACTTGGTTGATGTGAGGATGTTGAGGTGTAATTATGTTGTGGTGTAATGATACGTTGTACCCGAAATTGTTGTTGCTTGTCGTTTGCTTATGCTGTTACTTGTTGGTTTCGTATGACTGATGATTACCGCTGGTTGTATCCTGTTGTGGTTGTTTTATGGTAAATGTGGCTGTCTGAGTCTCTGACATACTACTCATCATTCGTTCTTTTATACTGTTGGACTCACCCCTTCTGTTTGAATGTTACCTCTACGTGGGTAACGTGCAGGTAGTCGCAATTGAAGACCAAGGGTCTTTTAGTTGCCGAGTCGGTCACGCTCTGATACGTAGCACCTGGGGGGCGAATAGTAGTTATCTTGTTTTAAACTTGTGTGACACTGATGGATTTTGTATTGATGTTGTTACAACTATGTTTGAACTATTTCTTGTAATCCGCTGCGTGTTGATGGATTATACTTTGTAGATTTTGAGTTACTTGAGGGATTCGCCCAAGTTATTGAGGAGCTACGTATTATGTTTTGAAATGATGAATTTTGTTATCAATTGTGTGTGTTGGAATTGAGGTAAATGTAGCATCCTGTTTGGATGAATTGAAAAATAATTTTTGAACTCTGATATTTATGATTTAAATTGTCGGGTAGAAATGGGGTGTTACAGGTTCAGCTACATCTCTAATCGTGATCTTATCAAGAAACTTCATGCTACTTTTGCTTTGAAGCATTTTGGGAAAACCTGACTACTTCCTTGGAATTGAGCTTAAATACCAGAATAATGGTTTTGTTATCCTCACTCAAGCTAAATACATTAGAGATTTACTACATAAAGCCTCCATGACTGATTGCAAGGGCATTGCTACACCTATGACTTCTAGTATAAAGTTGAGCAAGTTTGGCTCTGACAAATTGCCCGAGACACGCACCTATAGATCCATTGTTGGTGCACTATGAGATGAATTACAGCCTTTTTTTTGGGGGGGAAGGGCGAAATTTTATTAATCAAAGTGGTACTAATTAATGACCATTTTACAACTGTCCCCGAGGGGATTTGAACTCAGCACCTTGAGGATACAAGACTAGCTCTTACCACTGAGCTAGCACCTCAAGTGTACTACAATATGTTGGTGCACTACAATATGTTACACTTACAACACCAGAAATTGCTTAAAGTTGTGAATAAAGTCTGCCAATTTCTCTCAGATCTTCTTGATAGTCACTCGAGATTAGTTAAATGCATTTTAAGATACCTTGGCAACACTCCAAATCTAGGTTTGCTTCTGCAGCCAGCTTCCACATCAAGCCCTCTATCTCTGCGTGCCTATAGTAAATCTGATTGGGGAAGTGATCATGATGGCAGGCGCTCTACTTCAGGCTCTTGCATTTTCCTAGGTCCCAATCTCATCTCATGGAGTTCCAAAAAGCAAACTTTAGTAGCTAGGTCGAGTGCCGAGGCCAAATACAGGGGCCTGGCCAATTTGACTAAAAAGGCCATCCTACAAGCTATTAAAAAGTCTTTTAGGCTTATCAAACAGGCTTATTTAAGAAAATATAAATAACATTTTTACTACTATTATTCTTATTATATTAAAATTTCTACTTAGTATTAAATCGTAAATTTGCTTATATTTTCTGTTTATTTAAAATATTAACCTACATCTATTTTTGACATATTTAAATATATTATTATAAAATAGAATTTAAATAGGATGTCATATAAAAATAATTCTCTAAAAGTTTTTGTTAGATCTCAAATTAGAACTTAATCTAATCGAGCTATTAGTTTGTTAGTCTATTTACAAAGTCTACGTCACTCAAAGTTTGTAGGCTATTATAAAAAAATTGTGAAATAAACTTTTAAACAGAATTTCAGCCCTTGTCATACTTTCAAAAAGTTCGGTCAAGCCTTAAAAGCCGGCCTATTACAGGCCAGACTGAGGTCATGCAAAGCCCAGCTAAGCCTATTCCTATCGGGGAGGGATTGAGTGTCTTTAGCGCGGGAAAGACACACATACCTTTAGTTCTTTGAGTCTATCTCTCTCATTTGGAATGCAATCCACTGTAGTTAAATTAACTGCAGTCACATGCATTTAAGGTAGGGATGGCAAAACGGTCCGGCCCGGCCCGTTTTGCCTTCGGCCCGCTAAAAACGGGGCGGGGCGAGTCAGCCCGCCAAACATTGCGAGTTCAAAAGACTGGCCCGGCCCGCTAAGTGATGGGCTGGCGGGTTGGCGGTCCGGCCCGCCTGATTTTTTTTTCCAATGTTTTTGAACAAAAAACTTACATGTTTTTAACATTTCAATTTCAATAAGATTTTTCACCTGCTTTTTAAAATAGATTTTTTATAAAGCATTTTTAACAAATTTTTACTTTAAAAACTCTTGATATATTCAAAATAAAAGTATAAAACAATAATAGCATTGGAATTACTAGGATTAACCATTAAGAAATGTCACCTAGAAGGCTAGAACCATCAACCAAAAGGTCCAAATCCATAATTCGATCTTAATTCAAAACCCAAATACTCAGCAGAAACCAATACAAATTTCCCCATATCCAAAACATTGCTACCATTACCACTATCATCTCTTATACCTACACCATTTTTCCCTAGTAGAACAAGACCAGCATGTGGATATGATGCATGACCACGTATGGAAGAATAAACCACTGGTCTTTTAGTTGGAAAGTCAAAATTATCACTGTTTGGAATTCAAGTTGAGAGGAATCAACCCATTCACCACCACTGTGTTGTGCAAAATAGATATTCCACAATTGACCATCTAAGTTGCTGACCCTTAATGTTATATGCTCCCAATCACCTACATGTTCACCTATCTTTCCTAAACCAATATTGAAAAACTCAACTTTTGCTCTTCCAGGACCATTAAAAGGGTAGAAAACCCACATGGAAAAATCAGTGAAGGTTCCTCCAAACATTGGCTTCACATGTACAAGTTTTGTTTCCTCCAAACTTTTGTTTAAAGTTTTTTTTTTAAAAACGGACCGGCGGGCCGACCCGCCCCGTTATTGCTTTAGCTCGCGGTTTTTCTTTTTTGGCGGGGCGGGTTCAGCGGGTCAGCGGTCCCAATACCCCAGCCCAACCCGCCTTTTTTTGGCGGGTCAGCGGGCCGGCCCGGCGGGCCAAACCCATTTTGCCATCCCTAATTTAAGGTGCATTTAGGGTTATTTTTGTCATTTTCGTATTGATTATTAATTTTTTATTTTCTCTTTCCTTTATTTTTACACTAACTGCAGGGAAACCAACACCGTTGGCCCCCCAGAACATCAGGGGGTCGACCCGGTGCTCCCGAGTTCGAATCTCGCAGTGGACAAACTCAGTGTTGGCTTGTGCGAAATTTGATCCTAAGCACGAGAGGAGATTAGTCTTTCATTAAAAGCGTTTGGACACTTCGTGAGTAACCAGCGATAGTCCAAACAAAAAAAACACTAACGACATGGAACCACTATCCCTCTCATTTTATTTAATTTCCTCTTTCATGTTTTTTCCTTCAAAATAAGCCTAAAGTCACCAAAGACACGTAATACTAAAGTCACTCAACTCATTTCCATTTTGGTCCCACCATCCACACCTAAGTTTTCTATTTTTTTATTATCACGTGGGTGATTGTGTTTTTTCTTTATTTTGCATTAGTACTACTGTTAATTAATTAATTGAAAACAAAGGTTTCAACTTCAAGCAGGAAAAAAATACGAGTAATCTGAGAAGTGTCTTAACTTCAGTATCACTCTTTGTCTAAATGTCAACGTCACAGTGTCCGAAGTCATTTAATTTCTTCCCGCGGATTCCGCTTCTTCTGATCACTCACAACCCCCAACTCCAACCCATCATATTAAAATTTAACAAACCACTTACCACTCTCTTCACCTTCCTTTCAAACCCCACACAACAACACAATACTCTCTCTCATGTCCACGGCACTGCCACCAATCTCCGCCACAGTAACCGGCGTTGGTCTCGGCTACGGCATTGCCATAGCAATCAGCATCCTCGTTTTAATCTCAACCATAATGCTCGCTTCCTACGTCTGTGTCCGTATCAAATCCCATGCCCGCCGTGATTCCTTCCACCTCGACACCGAAAACACTCTTTCACATCATAATAATCATACGGGCCAGCCCGTATCAGTGATTGTGGGCCTAGAAAAGCCCATGATTGAGGCGTATCCGAAGATGGTTCTAGGGGAGAGTCGTCGATTGCCTAAGCCTAATGAAGGTCCATGCGCTATTTGCTTGTCGGAGTATCTTCCTAAAGATACAATACGCTGCGTTTTGGATTGCAATCATTGTTTTCATGCTGAGTGTGTTGATGAGTGGCTTAAGATGTGTGCCACGTGTCCTTTGTGTCGGAACTCTCCCGCTCCGTCGCCGTCTTCTACGCCGCTCTCGGAGCTCGTTCCTCTGGCATTTCACGTTAGGTGATTCCATTCGATTCAATTCGATTCTCATTTTGTGTACCAAATATTACTTACTACTTTTCATTTTGCCTTGTTTTGATAAAACGACAGTATGAAAATTCAAATCACTGTATGAGATTTAAATGTTTAATGAATTTTTCTATCATATTGCACGGGAATTATGGTAGGGTAATAAGTAAAAAGTCTTATCGATATTTACATCCTGTAAGGTCAATCCAATAACCAATCAGCCCATATCTAAAAAATCTAGCCCAATCATCAACGGTTCAGATACCTTTGCAAGATCTAACGACTCAGAGTCGTCAAAACAAACATCACACAAACTCTATAAATACCACATTCAATGCTCATAAATGGGGGCAATTCCATAAACTAAACACTGACTCACTCAGATACTGACTTTAGCATCGGAGTATTCTTGTAGGTACAACACCGCCATCTCAAGATCGGACATCGTCATCTCAAGATCGAACACCGGCATCTCAAGATCGAACACCGCTGATTAAGGACGACATCTACCAACTACTTCGAAAGTACGGTACAAAACAAATTCGAAATCAGAATTTATGACAAAGCATTACTCCTGAAAATATATAGATTCAGCTAAATGAAATTACCCTTGAGTTGAAGTTTTGAGATAAGGAGATCCGTAAATCAATACCTTGATCACCAGAAGAAATGTTTCGGTCTGAGAAAGTGGCGGTTTTTTTCTTTGTAATGTGTTTGAGATGAATGTTTACTAGTCTCAATGCCCGTCCGATGGACGGGGAGCCCTAGTAATGGCCAAAATAAATATTAGGAAGCAAACAAAAGGTATAAATTAAAGGTATAAATTAAAGCCAACATATTAAAGGTCTAAATAAGTTTTACAACAAACAACAAAAGTTATAAATTAAAGCTAAATAAGGTTTAAATAACGTTTACAACAGACAACAAATTAAAGGTCTAAATAAGGTTTACAACAAACAACATATTAAAGGTCTAAATAAGGTTTACAACAAACAACAATAGGATTAGGTTGCGGAAAAAGATTAACACAATATGAAACAAACAACATATCGAATATCATCTAGTCAAGAACAATAGGATTGTCTTCAATAACTCCAGCAACATCATGTTGAGGATGTTCAACTTGTAGAGGTGGTGGTTGATTACGCATCAACCTAGGCCTTAGACGGTCCGTAGTCATTGGAATATGAATACGAAAGCATCCTCGTGAAGTATAAGTCAACTCAACCACCCTACGTGAAGGTGCACCTAATAGACCATTAACTCCAAAAAGATCCATTATCTTAGCAGTATCAGTATCTATGTAGGGAACTCCAAGAGAACCAATATAAATCGAAGCACGGAAACGTGAACCAGAAGCACTCTCCACAATGAGATTTGGAGGTAGGATATGATGCTCACTCCCTTTTTATACATTATAGAAGACAAATCATGGAAGACAAATAAGTAGCTAGAAGAAGAATAAGTAGCTAGAAGAAGAATTACCGAATGGATGGATATGATGGAAGTAAAAGTCTTGGAAACCATGATAGTATCAAGGAACCTACGCCAATATATTTAGATAAAACTAATCATAATAGTATATAGGAATATTAGCCAAACATGTGTCAATCATATTACAACTATAAGGGAGATACGATTATAAAAAACGAAGCAAGTGGGAAATATGCATACTATGGAAGAAATAAACAAAGGAAGCAAGTGGAAAAGGAAGTGTCAATCATGGCAAACATGTAGGAACTTCACTATAGCAAGTGTAAACCATGGAAGAATTAAACAAAGTAAGCAAGTGGCAACCTACTAACATGGATACATGGAAGAAAAAAATAAAGTGGCAACCTACTAACATGCATACATGGAAGAAAAAAATAAAGTAAGCAAACAAACCTACTAACAGGACCCAAAGATGTGAACTAAGCATAATAATGACCCTCATTGGAAGGGGAAAACCATAAACAGAAACAAATGGAATGCAAATGATCGTTATTGAAAGAGGAAAACCACAATCAGAAGTAAATTGAATAATAAGGGTTAGTTTGCTGAAACGAATGGGAAAGAAGGAAATAATGATTACAAACAATTGGTATGGGGAGGGTTAGCTTCACAAACCAAATGAACAGGTTAGTCTCAGTAATCAATTCAAAAGCATTGGGAAGGGAAGATGTTTTCAACTGTTAACATACCGAGATAAGCACTGAAAGAAGAGTATGAAGAAAAACTCAACCATGTGGGCAAAACGGAGAGGAGAACAAAAGGAAAGAAGGATTGAACATGCATACCATGGAAGAAATATCTTGAAACAACCCAGAGCATCAGAGATCGCAATATGGTAATCAGGACTTCGCAAGAAATATTCAATTTGGGGTTAACACAAAACCTAATTCCGAGTAATATAGGCGGCAGAAAGGAAAAGAGGGATCCATTAACTCCAAAAAGATTCATTTGATGAAGACCATAAACAGAAACAAATGGAAACAACAACAGGCGGCAGAAAGGAAAAGAGGGAGCGAGGAAAAAAGAGTATACCTGGGAAGCAGAAATCGTCGAATGCGCGAAAGAAAGAGGGCGTAGATGGAACAAAATAAGAAGAAAACAAAGGACACTTCAAACATAAAAATACATGGGCCATTTCAGTCCAAAAACCACCAAAAACCATAAATGGGCCGAATATCAACTAAAAAAGAGAAGGAAAAAAAGATGTCGTTACCTAGTTTAAATTTTGAAAAACCTCCTTATAGACAGCATTAGATGTTGTATTCATGTATTGTTGATCATCATTAGTAATCAGCAACTTCAAACCTTGTCTAGAGGTTACTCTTGAAATACCAACATACAATTGACCATGGGAGAACACAGGCTTAGGAAGATAAATACCAACATGTTTCAAAGACTGACCCTGACTTTTATTGATAGTCATTGCAAAAGAAAGTGCTAAAGGGAACTGTCTTCGCTCAAACTTGAAAGGAATTCTAGGATCAGAAGGTGTAAGTGACAATCTTGGAATACAAACATTCCCACCAATATTGTTCCCTGAAATAACTTTACCTTCAACAACAAATTTACCCATTTTGGTAATTATTAGACGTGTTCCATTACATAGACCTAATGACTGATCCATATTCCTTAACAACATAACAGGCACACCAACCTTGAGTTTGAGAACATGGTTAGGCATACCAGATACAACAATAGTATTCAAAAACTCTGGAGTATGAATATCGTCAGGAGAATCTATTTCAGAAGTTATTGAACACGGGTTATCAAAACTTAAGTAAATCTTCTCATCCCCTGGCAACAAAGACAACATATACTCATTTAACTGGTCAACCAAATCATTTGTGGGAGCTAGTATAGCTCGATCTCTGAAGAACAATGAATCAGTAATATTGGAAACAAAATTTGGATAAACAACATCAACTATAGTCTGAAGAGAATCAGTAGTAGGACGAATAAGAAGATCCTCGGGAATACTAATAGTTGTATCATCAAATCCATTAGTCTCACCAATATCACCATCACCTATTTGCAATACCCAATTAGAGAAAGACCGCAAATGGTCAACATCAAGAGGTGAACAACCATTCAAAAGCCGCATATTAATTGTGAGATTAAGGACTTCACAGAAATTCCAAAGATAAGAAGAGTTAATGCATGAGTGAAAAATTTCCTGTCTAGTACCTTTAGGGATAACAGGTAGAATCTGACGGAAATCACCACCCAAGACAACAACTTTCCCACCAAAAGGAATATCAAGGCGTCCATTATTCACAAACCTAAGTATATCTCTAAGTGTATTGTCAAGCGCTTCAAAAGCATGTCTATGAGTCATTGGAGCCTCATCCCAAATAATAAGCTTACACCTCAATATAAGCTCAGCAAGAGGACTACCCTGATTGATGTTGCAAGTAGAATCCTCAGTTAAATTAAGAGGAATAGCAAAGCGGGAATGAGCGGTACGACCACCAGGAATTAGAAGAGCAGCAATACCACTTGAAGCAACTGTGAGAACAATTTCTCCTTTTGACCGCAATGCAGCAGATAAAGCTCTCCAAACATAGGTTTTACCAGTACCTCCATATCCATTAACGAAAAAAAGGCCTGGCTTACAATCAGTGACTCTTTTCATGATAGTATTGTACACCACACGTTGTTGAGGATTCATTGAAGACAATAGCTGAACATGTTCAGAAGCCAATTGATGCCTATCATAATTCAACTCATCATGTATAAGTCGATTTTGATTAACTCCAAGCAAGCTATCATCAACCTGTGGCATTCCAACAAAATCAGCTAGACTTTTATTGTTGCTTTGAAAAAACCTATGGATATCAGCCAAGGCAAAAGCTTGCAACTCCTCGGGAGACAAATAAAGATCTGAGGAAGTAAGCACTAAAAATTAAAAAATTTAAAAAGGCAAGATGCAACAATATTTTATGAGGATCAAACTTTACCTGGAAAACGAAGAAGAGCTCGCTGTCGATGCAAAATATCATCTGTCAAATATTTCCAAGTTTCTTCCCAAACATATTGAGGTTTGGCTAACTGATTAGAGAGCAATAAGCAAGAGAAAAGACGCCTCAAATAAAGACCAGTTCCCCAAAAACTCGCTTCTTTAATACCATCGATATATTCCTTGTCATCATTCAACAATCCCAAATGATAACAGGTACTTTTGAAAGTTTCATGCACAACATTATTAACAGTCCTAATATTTTCATAGGAAATAGGACCCTTTAAGTAACCAAGAAGAATCCTTAAATAATAAAGCTCACCAGAACCAGGAGGAACATAGTGAAGTCTTCCAATTGAAAAACCACTCTTCCGTGGACACCATCGATGTTGGGTATCCTTCCAAACAAACTTCAATGGAAACTGGGAGTATGTAAGATTTTTGGCTTCTTCATATATCTTATTAGCATTCATCCATGCTAAAAACTTGGTGTTATGAATATTTTTCCTATTCAAAACATCTTCAATGCTACTATTAGAAGAAGATACAACAAACTGTTCATTAGGAAGATGGAAGGTAAGGCGCTCAACAGAAGGTTCGCGATGATGAATATCAAAACTAAAAATACGCCATGTAGCTTCACATGCGGACAAATACCTACAATCATAATACATCTTGATTTCATCTTCACAATTTGATACACCGGCTTCAGTTGATTTACCATAAAAGCCAGCGGTAACACGATCATGCCCTTTGTTAATGTATTTGAAAAGATACTTGATAGCTCGAGATTGGTTACACCATTCAACATTGATATGAGCATTATACTTAAGAAGCAAAGTTTTGTTGTAGGGAACAACAAATCTATTGTCAACAAAACAATTACCTTTCTCAACAAAGACTCCATTTTCACGCCTTCGATAAATTGGATAACCATCCTTATCAATTGTGGTAGAATCCACAAATTTTTTTGGAAAGTACTTTGTGCACTTATTCTGCTGCATACAGGGTGAAGTCGGATTATCAGGACCACATGGACCATGAATCATGCAAGAGGTGACAACCTTAAACAAATCAGGTTCACTAACACTATCAGGAATCTCAGCAGATATAAAACGATCTATATCATTTGCATTATGATATTTAGCCTCAGGAGAAAGGAAGATTAAAATATGAGCGTGAGGCAATCCCCTTTTTTGGAACTCAATTGTGTAGATGACTGTAAAATAAGATACACAAAAAGATTAAGTAAATAAGAAAGACAAAGGAAATAAAAATCTTAAATAGCAAGTACGATTAATTACCTGATTTAACCTTGCCAAAGACATCACCTTTTTTGATATCCTTTATCAATTGATCAAGCTTTATCTTAAAAAGCCTACAAACCATGTCAGGCCTATCTTGTGAAACAAATCCATAAGTCTCAAAATAAGAACGTAACTCGGGCCATTTATGGTTGCAAGTAAATGTAATAAAAAGATCAGGATACCCAGCCCATGAACATATTGCCATAGCATCTTGGTAATTTTGAAACATATATCGTGCCCCTCCTATGAAAGTGGAAGGAAGTATTATACGTTTTCCAATTGAAGCCGAGTCAGATTCCCCCCTTAAAATTGCGTCGGCTAGACCACTATAAAGATGAGCTCTGATATCCTTTTGATGAAACCTAACCCATTGCAATCGAGTTGCCTCAATCATGCTGTAGCCATCAACTAAAAATTGTTGGAACAAACGTCTTCCATACAATAGGAGTGAATTTTCAGAAACTCGGTGCTGTATTCTATAAGCAAACCATTCCCTAAGTGTCACATTTCCTCGTTTGATCTTTAGAGCATTAGAAGAAGAACTAAATTTAATATTTTCAACAAAACCATCTTCACCTCGAGGAAAAAGGATTGGATACTGCATTGGCAAATAGGAAGCTGACAAAAGAGGAACACGTTGCAATAAACCAGTTTGTGTCTGAACGACAATATCTCTATCATCACCAGCAGTGTCAAAATCACCAACAATAAGGGCAGCAACTTCAGATGTAGTAGGTAGATTATAACGCCGTCCATCACGGCCTCTTTTACCAAGGATACGCAATTTTACATTAGGCAATGAATTAGAAGCCAAATGGTGTTGTAACATTCTGAAATTCTTTGCAAAAGGATTGCATTCATCAAGAACTTGTTTAATGGACAACACCAAATCCGATCTTATAGAAGAAGCATCGTTGTCCATCCTATGAAAAAAAAAGGTAAGAAATTAACCATATTAAAATGCTAGTAATTTTCAATTATAAGATAAACATTAAAGGAACTTACCCAACAACAGACATTCTATTATGAACCTCATTGTTAGTATCATAGATATATAATTGGGCAAATTTAGGTATATCTCCTGGAAGAGGAAGCAACCCACCAATTTGATGATAGTTCTCACCATTGAGAACAAATATAGGAGGAGCACGACCATTATTCATTGTTCGATCAACTTTTCCACCCATGGATGTAAATGCAAACATGCTATTGAAAGATCTAATATCATCAAGAAAATATTTACTCCGAGGATCTTTATTATGAAAGAGATTATCAAATAAGTGTGGAGGATCTTGATATGGAGGAACAACAATTCTTCCTTGTGAACAACACAAAGAAAATTTTGGGGTACGTGCCCTAAAATGTTTCTTGAGTCGTTCCTCATACCACATAAGGGCACCACAACATTGGCAAGTAGATTTTGGCTCTCCAATATCCGAATAGGTGGAAGGAGGATCTAGAAAACGAAAAGAATTTCAAAGTGGAGAATAAAAACTAAACACTTCATTGTAAAAGTGGTAAGAGATACTTACCTATATTACTATCAACAAAGCCAACGTTGGAGGAAGAAGGATCATCACATAAAACATCAATATGTTGCAAAGATGCATGGGTTGGTACTGCTTAGAAAAAAGTAATAACAAAGTGAATAAACATAAGTGAATCTCACTATAGCAAATAATTGGACAATATGCAGTTGTTAGAATCTGGAAAAAAATGTATCAAACTAAAAGTGTCATAAAATGAATAAAAATGTCAGCATAAACATGGGAAGAAACATTTACCAACATCAGCAGGAACAAAATGAACATTGGAGGAAAAAGGATCATGATGGAAAACATCATTTGTTTGTAAAGTTGCATGAGCTGGAGCTGGAGCTGTTTAAAGAAAAGAAAAAGAGAATGAATATATAGAGAACCAAGCTTAAAATAGAAAGTAATAAGACAACATGCAAAATCACATACACGTTAGAGTTGAGGTTGATCTAAGAATGTATTTTCCAGAAGGAAGGCCCCTGGAAAGGATAGGATGAGGAGGTGAAAAGGCAACACACGTGGAAGAAGTTACATTTTCACTATTTGAAGATGAATGCGGTACAGCTGCATGAAAAGGACCAGAGAAGGTAGGGAAAGATTATGACCTTGCATGCACCTATAAATGAAAAGACAGAAGTAATCTGCGTAGAATAGCAATACATTATAACAAATAGAGACATACCTGGTTGGCTTGATATAGAACTAAGAACATGTTTCCCAGAACCAAGTTTTGCTTTTATTGGAGAACAACAAACATTAGAAGTAGAACTTGTAGCAAATTGTTGAAAACCTGTAGGTGAGTGTAAGTTAAAATATATAAATGACAAAGAAAAGAAGAAGCAAGTAGATAGAAGAAAAAGATATTACCATCAGGATTGATATGAGAACCTTTGGGTACATTTCCTGTTAGAGTAAGCCTGTTAGAATTCATTGTACCTACTAAGGAAAGAAATATACAATAAGTCTAGTTAAGTAATGTGAAGTGGAAAAAGGGAGAGCAATTGTGCAAAGACTGAAACACAGAGCTTTAATAAGAAATGAGGGTCAATTGGTACATATGGTGAACATGAAAAAATAACTAATGGAATAAGTGACCAAAAAAATGTCATATGATTGAAAAGTTGTATCAGTAAGATGCAACATGTCCCTACTGTACTACCCAAGATGAGATTATTATTCATTGTTTCTTTGAATGTGAAATTGATAGACAGGTGTGGAGGGGCTGCATTAACTCTGATAAGAGGTACTTTGAACCATTATGAATTCAAAGTGGTTGGAAGGAATAGAAGGTGCTTGGTGAAAATGCATGGAACTATTTATGCCACTGTGATGTTGAAAGTTTGGTGTGCCAATATTATTAGAATCTATTTACTTATGAAGATTAGGTAAATTTTAATTGTTGTCCAGCTTGTATTATTTAGTAAATAAAGGGATATAAGAAGCCTATAGCAACGACCTATTATTACTTGGATATGCAATAGACAACATGCATTTGGACTGCTCCATACATTAAAGAGGATAACACATCAAAAGAAAAGAAAAGGAAAAAAGCTGCTAGATTCATAAATATACTCCATAGCACACAAAGTACAGAATTACATATAGTGACATGAAAACAAAAGTCACACAAATACATAAAGGAAGGGCCTTATTCAATACAACAACACAAACGACTAACAACAGGTGGCCAAAAGCTAACTTAAAAAAAAAAACCAAAGACAAAAGAGAACTTTAAAACCAAAGACAAACAACATTTTGAAGTTAGTGCATCTTTTGGTAGGGACCAGAAGATAGTTGCAAGGTAGTTTCAGGTTGGAGAGGCAACCTTCTAAGGAACCAAATCACCCCCAACATCTTTGAGACTCACGACATCCTCGGTAGCAGACACAAAAGCACCACAACCACCAGATTTGGGCTCCACATCATCATTCACAGCAGCCAGAATAGGTTCAGTTTGGGAATCCAGTACCACATCAATATCTTGAGATGCAGGTGGGGCATTTGTTTTTTTTTTCAAAAGACAGGATCATAGAAACATCAGAGTCAGAGACAAATATTGGATACTTGTTGGAAGATCCACACCCAGCACTTGCAGTTGACACACGAACCCTTGAAGGAGGACCATCTTGATTATCAACATCCAAAGCACGTTTGCATGTGGGAATTGTGACAGAGGGCCCATCACCATCAATTGAAAGAACCTTGCTAGTGGGTGTAACATCAGCATCAGAAGTAGTACCGTAATGGTTACTCATTATTGAACCAACATGTTCAGAAGAAACCTAAGAAAAAATACAAAAAACAAAATAAGCATTCTATTCAGGAAAAGAAACCTAGAAAAATAAATGAGAAGAAACAAACCAAAGGGCTTGCAGGAACACAGTCATTGAGCGCATCAGTTAATTTCAAATCTCCATCAGCACCCCCAAGACCAGCCTGCAGATACAGCAAATGTCACTAAAAAAACATTATCAAAAGACATAATACACAAAATAAAATCAAAAGACATGATGAATACAAAGATACAGACCAAATCCTTATACTTTGCAAGGAAAGGCCCAATAATGGCATCATCAGAAGTGATACGCTTAACAGCAAAATGCTGCCAATGCTGAGACACATTTCCCTCCACAACCTCAACCTTAAAAAGCAAGTTCTTATTCAAAAACTCCTGAAAATCAACAGGCAACTCAGCAGGATCACATGGAGGCTCAAGAAGCTGTTGAGGAGTCCTGCCCAAGAATCGTGTCACAACACGATCAAATAGGACAAAGTTTGTTGAGCCAGTAGAGTCCATCACCTTAGCCTCTATCTTGAACCTAAGATAGAAAAACAAACAAATGAAGTATAAATAAGTTAAAGTAGAATAAAAAATGATAAAGAAAACATAAATTGTAGATTAGAATAGAAGAATATAAAAGAAGAAAGTATGACAACCTAGGGATAGCAGTGACAACCCTATTACATTTCCTGCAAAAGTATCTGGATCCCTGCTTGCGAACCTTCCTTAGGCACTTGTTACAGGAGTCATAGTACCAACCATATTCTGTATCAATTTCAATAATCTGTGCAAGGACAGTCACTACAAGAAAACCTTCGTTTTCCCACCAGAATTTCCGACGGACCCATTCTCGTCGGAAATTTCCGACGAATTGTTCCTCGGTAAGTAAGTGCACACATTTTAAGGCTTTTCCCGCTTTGTTTCCGACGGAATTTGGTTCCGTCGGTACGTTCCGATGGCTAATTTCGTCGGTATTTCGTCGGAAACATCAAGTAGAATTTTAATTTGCATTTCTTTGAATCGAGACTCACTCAACCTCATTCTTTCTCTTTTCTCTACTCACGCTGTTCTCTTCATCTCTACGACCCAACCTCTTCATCTCACCATCAGCCACGACCCAACCTCCATCAGCCACAACCAACCTCTTCTCTCTACTCAAGCGCTACCTTGTGCCGCCACATCGTCTTCTCTCTCATCTCAGCACAATGCGAAGTCGCAAAGCTACCACGCCATCCTCCGTCTCTGCTCCACGCCTCTACCTTCTGGTGAGCGTTACTTTCTTCTCCATGCCTCCCTCCTTCGAGTTTGCCATTTTTTGTTGCTTTTAGGTGAGAAATTGATTTTCCCCCAAAACCCTAAATCCCCAATGTTGAATCTTTTGAATCTCTGAAATTGGCTTTTACCGATTCTGTTAATGCATGCGAAATTAATATTAGAAAAAATGATTTCTACTAATTCCTATGAATACGAAATTAATGCATGCGATATTAATTTTTTGTGTCTCATCGCCAAGGAGGTGATACTGAATATTTGGCGGATGAATACGAAATGGAAGATATAGAAGATGGTACGGATGCTGAATCTATTGATAGAGAAGTGGGTGATGTAGAGTCTGATGTTGATGAATTTGATTACTCGGTTAGTAGTATGTTTTTTTTTCTTATTATTATTTTTATATTTTTGTTATTGCAGTTATTGCTGTTCTATGAATATGATGTATATGTGAAGTTAGAAATTAGAACAGCTTATTACTGTGAAGGCACAAAATTAAAGTGTAGTCTGAAAAGAGATACTAATGTATTAGAATAGAACACTGAGATTTGTTGAGAGAGCTGTAAGGGCTGCAAAGTTGCAACATATGATTTATTGGTGTAGAGCCTCTTGAAAGCAACATACTGTTGCACCCCGAAAAATCCCCGGTTTGGGTTTCTCAATGTACAACGTGGAATAAGTTGGAGCCGTCACCAATATTTTAATTTTAAGACCAAAACATTGAAAAAAGGTCTTTTGGACAAGGCGGATGATCTTTGAAAACTAGAGATATAGGTTCGGGGGTCGATTACGCGCGAGGAAGGTGTTAGCACCGCGCACGTCCTTTCTACCGAAAGGGAACCTCTAATTAAATGTGTGGTTTTAACGTTTGATTTGAAAAATACCTAGATTTGCCTATTTATTTCTTGTTTGGAGACGAATGAGAAAACTTACTGGAAATTTTATTTTTGGTGAGAAAGGGGGGAAAAATGGGTTTTTAGGAAAAAGTGCTTGACGGGACATGGCCCGCTCCTACGTATCTCCCGGTGCGATGGAGAATTCAAAGCTACGTAGTTCTTGGTTGTCTTTTTGAAAAGTTTTTGTTTTTTTATCTTTTTTTAGTGAGTTTTTGAAATAGGACGAGCATTAGCAAATGATTAAACTAGCAGAGGCTATGATGAATCACTGCTAAATACTCAAAAGAGAGAGTTGTACCGCTAGTCAAACGAACAACGGTTCTGATGGACTATTGATAACAACTCGTTTTTTATTATCTTTTTTGAAAGTGACTTTCGAAAGAGATTGATTTGTACGATGATCAAACTAACAAAGGTTATGATGGATCATCGTTTATTATTTTTAGGAGAAAAGGACATTGTCACTAATAGCTAAACGAACAGAGGCTCTGATGAGCTACTAGCAACAATGGGTCTGAAAAAATATTTTTGTTTGTTTTATGAAAATGATTGGTTTAGGGGGATGAAAAGAATTTTTATTTGTTGCGCTTGACGAGAACGTGGCTCGCTCCTACGTATCCCAAACGGGAATCAAAGCGACGTAGTTCTAATAAAAAAATGTTTTTTAAAAGGATTTAAAAGGGCAAGCTGAATCACCCGAGACCATCTTCACCACTTAGAACATGATGCACTAGGCATAAATGGGAATCATATGGTTCGTCACCAGCGATGGACGATAATATACAAAAACGAGTGGATAAATGCTATATCTAAGTTTAATCACATGGATCACAATAACTAAATATTAACAAATGAAAAGACTGAAATACCTCTGATGAAGACAGATATTCCAGATCTGAAGAACGCAAACCCCGACTAACCCTTGCAGGAGATCAGCTCAGACGGACCAACGGCGCGAGTAGAGCGAAAATGAAGCGGAGGACTGAAATATGAGATTTGCGAGAGTTGTCTTCCCAGGTCTCGTGAAAATGTTTCTGGAGCGATTCGTCTCAGATCTCGTGAAAGTGTCCCTCCGAAAATGTGATTTGAGGCTGCCTATTTATAGGCTTAGGAAAGCGTAAAAATTTTTTAAAAACATTTATGGCAAGGATGAATCGATTGTTTGAGCCTTTGGAAATATGTAGGAATCGATTCTTTTCTTTTGGAAATGACAAGAATCGATTATATGGCCTATGGAAAATGATAGGAATCGATTTTCAGGACATTTGGAGATCCTGAAAATCGATTCTGTGGTCTTTGGAAACATGTAGGAATCGATTCTTTATTTTTGGAAATGATGGGAATCGATTGTATGGCCTATGGAAAATGATAGGAATCGATTTTCAGGACATTTGGAGATCCTGAAAATCGATTCTGTGGTCTTTGGAAACATGTAGGAATCGATTCTTTATTTTTGGAAATGATGGGAATCGATTGTATGGCCTATGGAAAAAGGAGGAATCGATTTTCACCTCTTTAAAATGGCCTGAAAATCGATTTCAAGGCCTATGAAAGGAGAGGGAAATCGATTTTCAGGACATATATAATAGGTGAAAATCGATTCCATGTTTAGTTAAAGCAATGAGGAATCGATTCATGGCCTATGGAAGAGCTTAAAAATCGATTTTCAAGACCTATGCAACATACTATAAATCGATTCTTGGCTTAGAAATCAATTCTTGTTTTCCAAAAAAATGCTTTTAGGTCCTTGCCATACATGCATAAAATATTTTTCAAAGCTTGCCATGCATGCATAACGTATTTTCAAAACCCTAGTTTCTTAAAAAGTGCATTCTATCCCTAAGAATGATTCCAAAAACTTTGGAGCGGTTTCTAGGATTCAAAATGCAATGCATAATTTATTTTTATTTTTTTGTGGAGAAAATTAGGGTTTTGACCTAAGCCGGACAAAATTGGGGTATGACACATACTTACCGGTGGAAAACCAGGTAAGAAAACTGAATAAGTTTCTACACATTCCAAGTTCAATATGTTAATTTTAATATTTTATAGAGAACTTTTATCTATATTATTTTTCCTGCTAAACCACAGGACCTCACAAAATTCAGGGTATTGGGGCTGGTTTTGTGCCCAGGAATTTGGATGAAGAAGTGGTCAATGAAGTTTTAGCGGTCTGTTCTTATGCTTTCCTGTACGTTGTCATTTTCTTTTTATGTGATCATCCAGTGCATTGGTTCTGATTGTCTCACATGCGTACTGTATGTGGTAGTTAGTCTACACATAATAATTGTCATTTGTTCCTGGATTTTAATGATCTGATTTGTCCTTTATCTGATGGCAACTTTTGTTGATTTTCACTTTTTTTTCTGAAGTTTCAGTCCAAGTTTCAATGAATGTGCACACTAATCATATGAATAGTTTCTTTTTCCAACTTATTAGACATATCTTTTGTGGACTCGAGTGATTTGTGCAAAGTGGGTCTTAACATTTGATTTTTGCTGCTTTTTACCTCTATAATAAGTATTGCCATGTCTAACAACACAGACACACTATCTTGGCAAATAATAAACATTTCTCCAAAAGAAAACGTGATAAATAGCAGAAACTAATTCATATATGTGAAGTAAAAATGAAAGTAAAAATGAAAACAACAAGGATAATGTAAACAACAATTATGTGAAGACAATAAGGAAGTAAAGATAAATATTTGTAAACAACAATTATGTGAAGACAATAAGGAAGTAAAGATAAATACCTCAGTTGCCTCCAAAAGATCAGATATGGCCATCCGAGGAGTTTGGAGAAGATCATCAAGGAGAGTCACAGGAGCAGGTGCACTAACTTGAGTAACAGTTTGAGTTGGCATAGTGGAAGAAGTAGCCATACTGATTAGCATGAAAAACAACTCATCATGGATGCACATAAGAATTAATGTTTAACTAAACAAAAGGAAACTATCAACAAAAAAGAACCAAATACTCTGATTTGTAAGCAAGAATCTCAGGAATGTCAGTCTCAAAAAACACACGTGTTCCATGAAAAGTGTTAGAAACCCCAGCAACACCTAAAGAAAATAATAAGAAAAAGGATCAATACAAAAACAAATAAAGCAAAAAGATAAAGGAAACAACAAAAGAAAAATACCCTGAAATTTTTTGAGCCTACAAAATTGTATGATAATGACATGAGGAGGTAAAGTTCCATGGCGTTCCAATTTCTCATGCATTGTTTCAGCATAGTGACCCCAAAATGTACACTGAACTGTGTCATGCCTATAAACATTGAAAAGAAGGAGACAAAAAGTGGTAAATCATAAAGAAAACCGTAAAACAGAAACTAAAATTTTGAAAGGAATACAACAAAAAAAAAACACACTTGAGATCCTCCAGCACAAAACGTAACATGCTAGTTGTATTCCCATTACGTTCATAATCTTGGAGTGTATCCTTCTGCAGAACATGCCCAATGACATCTAAAAGCAACGTGAATAATAATTAGGTACACACGAAATCCAAAGCGCAAGACCAACACACAAAAAAGAATAATAAAGAACACACCAATAAGAACATCTTCCTTTTCAGTTAAAGCAATCTCACAGAAGGTCATGAATTCAAAGTGATTGGAAGGAATAGAAGGTGCTTCCACAGGAATGCAAGTTGTAATTCCCATGAAGTTAAGCTTATATTTATGGTTAGTAGTTGCAAACTTAGTATCATTTGCAGCAACCAGGACCTTATCAATAAGATAAGTAGAACCCTCCTCCAGCAAAGGTTCAAATTGCTTCAATAAACCCCTCTTAACAGTTGCATGAATCTTTCCAAGCTAAGAAGGCATTGAAACAAATTCAAAGAATCAAAAAAAAGGAAATAAGAATAACAGTATACCACTAAAAAACGAAAATCAGAATGATGAAAAACCTTCTTATCAAGAAGTATCATTTCAAGTGTGTTTGGGTTAGAAGGATTCTTAAAATCTGGGGCAACCCAAAGACGAATCACACGAACAAATAAGGACCAATCAATTTTGCCAGGAACAATCTCAGCAATTGAAGGCATCTTGTGGAGTGTAATGGGCCAAACCAATGAGATACTGAAGGATACAACTGTGGATATGTTCCAAAGCCCATAGCACGTAGGGTTTTATAGAGATTAAACGTTGCATGATTAGGAAGAAGTATTCAATTGTGGCCCTTGAGATGAATCTAATGGTGATAGATTGAAGATGAAGAGAACACGAAACAAATGGCAATCAGTAACCAAGTGTCAATCATGCAACCAAAATGGAATAGAAGGAAGATTAGCCGCCCAATGAAAGACAAACCAAATAAAATTTTAGAAGCATGTGTCAACCATGCAAAGCAAAAGCAGAGAATTTCGGTTGCATGTACGTTAAGGAGTGGAACAAACACAAAGCAAAGAGAATTTTAGAAGCATGTGTCAAACATGCGAAGAGAAAGGCAGAGAATGTACAGACATTAACCAAAGGAGCGCATACCATATGGCATAAGTAAAAGAACACATACCATATGGCAACCATGCAACTATAAGGTAGAGAATAGCTTGGATCATAAAAAACGATGCAAGTGGCAAACATGCAAATCATGGAACAGACAAACAAAATGAAGTTTAAGCACCTAGGTAAATGATTTAATTGTAATTGCATATTAGTAGTAAAAAGGGCATTATTCTAAGTTACATCTAAGCAGCTCGATTAGTTGGAACAAACCACACTTCACAAAGAAACAAATCAAAAGGAACATATCAAGAGGAACAAAAAGAGGTCTTCAAACTATGAAGAGGAACAAATCACACTTCACACAGAAGTGCAACCAGTTGAAGTTGAAATTGAAGTTTAAGCACTTAGGTAAAAGATTTAATTGCCATTGCATAATAGTAGTAAAAAGAGCATTATTGTATCTTACATCTAAGCAGATCGATTAGTTGCAAAAACAGCTATGATAAGGTTAAATTGGCAAATCAACGAAGGAGAAAACCAAAAAGAGGTCTTCAAACTATCAGTTAATCAAATTAATTATTTGTTAAGAACAACCCCACTTAGATTAAGTGAAAGGAAGAGAATATTAGGCATAGATTTATTGTTAAGCAAACAAAAGATAAAAGGAAAAGAAGCAAATAAGTTGAATAATGAAAACATAAGAAAAGATCAACGACATTTTGGTTAGAAAAATGAAACAAAATGGTAGTTAACTAATAAGACGAACAGATTATTCCATTTAAGAAGGAGAATTCCAATAGGAAGTACAATACGAAAGAACCAAGTTGCCCCATAATGAGAAGTACACATAAAGTTGTTAAGAATTAAAAATTACATTTATAAGAAACATAAAGAAACCCCTAAAACAAACTAACACCTATTTAGTAACAGAAATGTGGAATTTTGTTCAATGGGAACTTCAAGCTTTAGAGAAAGACCCTCAACATAACCATTTGCTTGACGACAGAGAGACCATCCACGGAGACGAACTTCAGAAGAGTTAGGACCCCTTGGAAAGATAAGATGACAGGGCCAAGCTTTACCCATCTCATCAACCAGTATAATGTCAGAATCATTTTTTGCAAGCACCATCTCACAAAACTGAATAGGAAGATGCTGCAATCAAAAAACATAAACATAAGACATACAGTTCATTAATGAATAAGAGAAGAAAGAATAAAAGAAAAAGAAGCAAACCAAGAAGAGGCTGGTCATATCAGCAATATCAAGTGTCTTGTATAACGTGAACACCAAGGTAGGCACCCTACCAACATACATTGATTGATCCAAAGAATTAGAAATAAGATCATCATCTTGAATCAAAGCAGGTTCCTGACCAAGCCTAATGATTTTAGGAGGTCCAACAGTGTAAGGATATACCAAGAACCTATCACGAATCTCAACAAAAAAACGATCAAAGCGGACATACATCATTTGAATCCACCCCCCAAGATGCAAACCATAAAACCTTCCCATCTGAGACCAACCCTGAGTGAAAAACACATCAGAACCTCTCTTAACAACAACAACCTCAAACTGATTCCCAGTGGAATCAAAAAGAACCACACGACTGCCTATTTCTTGAATATGTTCACCAGAAAAAAGATAAGGAAGTTTGGCCTCAACCTAGCAGGAGCAAACCACAAACCAATTAGAAAGCATGCAAACAGAATTTAACAAAATGAGTAAAAAAAGAAATGACATTCTCACATGAGTTGGAACATATTCAAGCTCATAAATCTCAAACTTTATATTCAAACCCATGTTGTGACCCCTATGAGCACCCTGCAACAACCTATTATTCATCTATAGATGGACAATGGAAAGTGTAAGAACATAAAACAAAAAATATAAACAATAACTGAGGAACATGCAAAAATAGATAGAACTTAACTCTGAGCCCTAGACAATTTTTCCAAGACAATGCCTCAAGCAAAAGCACAAACAAAAGTGCAAGACAGAGTATATTTATAGAGAAACGAAAAATAGGAAAGAAAGAAGGCTTCAGAAAGAACTTGCAAGCTGCCAAAGGAAGCCCAAGTGGAGTCAAGGAATACAGTGCCACTTGTAGAGAAAAAAAGGATGCAATAAAAGCTATGGTTGTTAGCAGTTGAAAGAAAGAAGAGAGTATTATTGTGGTAAAAAGTAAAGGTAAAACACAAAAATGACTAAACCAGGAAAAATGGTAAAAGCATGGATGAGATTAAGTATAAGAAAATGGGAAAGGGATTAGAATAAGGATATTATGATTAACATTAAAGCCCAATACTTAATTAAACAGCACAACATTAAATATGAGTCCAAGTTCCTAAACAACTACCAACTACTACAGGTCTACACCCATTAGTTAAACTAACTACTAATAAAGCTGAAAATACATATTACATCATTAGAAAACACTAAACAACAAACTGTCAACACCCACACTACATGAAAGAAACACTATTAGACAACTGAGTCTCCGTGTAGAAGCCACCACCAGAGAAGAACCAAACAAACTCAAAGCTAGATTTTCCCAAACCAGCTGAGACTCAAAAAAAACACGCTATTGCTGTCCTTAGAAAGACTAAGTCGTATATCCTGCCCCTCCTTCAACCCCCTAGTCTTGCATAAGTTATACCACTCCCCACGAACATAGCAAGCCTTGGAAACTTGAGCAAGATGACATGCAATAGTAGGTGAAGGATGCCACTCAAGAGGGCAAGTCCAAGAACGGTTCCACTCATCAACAATAATGATTTTGGTGATGGATTGAGGGATAGCAATGAGACAAAAGGACTCAGATATTCGCTGCATGCATACAAAACAAAAGGAACAAACATAAACAAAGAACGCAACAAAATATTTAAAAGCCAACAAAACAAAAGCAAAAACCTCACCAGAGAAATAAGATCAAGGAGAGTGAGTGTAGTACAATAAGCCGTTGGAGTGCTGGTGAGGTCATGACACTTAAATTTCTCAAGAGCGAAATCATCAGCATCAATAACAATTGGTTTATCAGCATTTCCAATAGCATAATACAGAGAAGGCTTTGGACAGGGAACTGTATAGAGGGAACGATCCCTCACGACAATCTTGAAAACAAAATCATCAGAATAGGTCATTATGACCCAACCACCAAACCTAAGCTTATAGTGTGAACCAAGTCTACTCCACCCTTCACAAAAATGAAGCAAACCACCCTTCCACCTCGCGGCCACCTCAAAACGCGTACCAACACAATCAATTAGTGTCACGAAATAAGGAATGGAACGCTCCAAAAGAGTTGTCATAAATGGGAGCACAGCATAAGCCTGCACAAAAGAAACAACAGAAACAAAGGCACGTTTAACATGAAAATAAAATGATGAGAATAGATGGAAAACATAACGTGAAAAGAAGCATGCAGGACCACAGCAGGATCAAAGAAACAAAACAAAGTCCTTATGTTGCCCTCCATCTCTTTAATGATGGCGTGATCAAAAGGGGTAAAATAAGAGTTGGCATCCTGAAAGTAAGGCAATAAAAACATAAGTGAGAGGTAAGACTATGCAAAGGAAAAAAAGTAAGAAGAGGCCAAAACAAAATGCATACTCGGTTAGTGAGTTGCTGAGTTGACATTGTGAGAGAAAAGAAAGAAGGAAATGCCAAGCAAAGGAAATCAAAGGCAAGTAATGGTGAATGTTGTGGAAAAGGGGTCCTAGAACGAATTTAAATAGAAGAAGCAAGCAAAGGTTGGATACACTGTGAAGGGAAGAGTTAAAGCAATGAAGATTTCATACCTAAAGCAATCAGTAGAATTGTTGGAAAACGAAAGGAAGCATGTGCCATGGATTCAGGGATTGGGGAGAGTTTAAATTAAGCCAATAGAAGGGAAGAAGAACTGAGTGAATGTAAGAAGCAAGCGTGAAGGATGAGAAAGAGATAGGTTAGGTAGAAGAGAAGCAGAAGAACAGAGAGTGTGTGAAGGATAGAGAGTAATGGTGCAATAAATGAAGTCATGGTTGTTGCTACACGTGCTGCAAAAAATCAAAAGAACACCATGAAAGAAGCTGCACGTAGCACCATGAAAGAGAGTTAGTATGGAAAGAAGATGCAAGTTCTGCCATGCAGCAAGGTGTCATGTAGATTGGCGCGCATTGTAAATTGTAAAGAAGGAAACCAAGCAAAGATGATTGTCCATGTAAGATTTCGCGGGCAAATGGAAAGGAAATCGTAAAAGGAAGAAGATTTCATATTCAAAACAATGATTTGAAACGTTGGAAAAGGAAAGGGACCATGTGCGAAGCAGCCACGGATTGGTTGATTAAAGATGTGAGACAGATGGAAGGCAAACATGAGAAGCGAATGGAAGGCAACAGATTTCACCTAAGTTTGTTTCACTTAAGTTCGCACATGGCACTGACAAAAGCCACTAAAATCCATCCAAATAAGCAGCATGAGAAGTGAATGGAAGGCAAGATAGTGTCCATGTAGATTGGCGCGCAAACATGATGAAGGAAAGGAAGAGAAGACAGCCTCCACGTAAGATTTCCCGCGAGAAGACAGAAGAAGGAAGCAGAAACCAACTGTAGACACTGCCTCCGCTTATATTGTTTGATTAATTTCTGATGTGTGTGAATAATGTCTTAGTGTGTGTGTATATTATATATATATATATATATATATATATATATATATATATATATATATATATATATATATATATATATATATTGCAAGAACTTGACTACTAGATGGCATGCAAAAGCATTTAGGGAGTGCTGTTTTTTTTACCCCCTCTAATACTATATACCCCCTTAAATGACCAAACAGACGAAACAACCTCTTAAATCCACAAAATTTCCAGAAATACCTCAAATCTAGATAAATCCAGAAGTATGTTTTTTTGATTTTTCGGAAATATCGCATTTTACGGTATTTCCAGAACACATTTTACATTCCGGAAATACCGTAAAATGCGATATTTCCGGAAAATCAAAAAAAATACTTTCGGATTTATCTAGATTTGAGGTATTTCCGGAAATCCCTCAATATTGCCTTCTGAATTTATCCCAATTTTATGTATTTCCGGAAACCCTCCCATTGTGGTCGCCAATGTTCTTAGTAGGCTTGGCAATGGGCACTACAAAAAAATTAGCCAATAGCGACGGACATTTCCCTCGCAAAATGACATAAAACCGTCGCTAATGGTCATTTGCGAGGGACCAGTTCCCTCGCAGAATCCCTCCTCGCTATTGAGATTAGCGAGGGAATTTGGATCCCTCGCTAATTAGCGAGGGACTATGCCGTCGCTAGTTCCCTCGCTAATAACTGCAGCTTTTCAGGTGATGGGACTCAGTTGCAGGGGTTGGTAAATGCGCAGGAATTAGCGAGGGACAGTTCCCTCGCTAATTTCCTCGCTAATGGCTGCAGTTTTCAAAAAAAAATGACACGTGTCCCGTGCTGAATGACTTGTTTTTTTATATATATTTATTATTAATTAATGAATATTATATTATATTATTAATTTTGTGGTGATGTGTGGTGGTGGTGGTGGTGTGGTGGTGGCGTGGTGGTGGTGGTGGTGATGGGTGGTTTAGAGTAGAGAGAGAAGGAGAAGAGAGAGAGAGAGAGAGAGAGAGAGAGAGAGAGAGAGAAAGAGAGAGAGAGAAGTGAGAGTGGTGGTGGTGGTGGTGGCGTGGTGGTGGTGTGGTGGTGGTGGTGGTGGTGGTGATGGGTGGTTTAGAGTAGAGAGAGAAGGAGAAGAGTAAGAGAGAGAGAGAGAGAAGAGTGAGAGTGGTGGTGGTGGTGGGGTGGTGGTGGTGGTGAAGAGTAAGAGAGAGTGAGTGAGAGTGGTAGGAGGTATCTGGTGGTGGTGGTGTTGGAAGAGTGAAGAGAGAAGAAGAGTGTGAGAGGAGGTGGTGATGATGGTGGTGGTTGTGTGGTGGTGGAGAGTAGAGGAAGAGGAAGGGAAAAGGAAGGGAAGAGGAATGGGGAAGAGGAAGGGAAGAGGAAGGGTGAAGAGTGAATGAGTGAGAAAGAAGAGGGAGCGTGTAAACGGTTTTAAAGAAAAAAGAAAAAAAATTGCGAGGGAATTAGCGAGGGAACTGTCCCATCATCTGAAAAGTTAAATTTAGCGAGGGAATTAGCGAGGGAACTGTCCCTCGCGAATTTCTGCACATTTACCAACCACTGCGCTGAGTCCCATCATCTGAAACGGCAAATTTAGCGAGAGAATTAGCGAAGGACTTAAAATTAGCGAGGGCATTGCCGTCGCTAAAGCCGTCGCTAATCGCAAAAAAATTGACAGCCCTATGCCCTCGCTAAAACCGTCGCTAATCGTAGTTTTTGCGAGGGACAACAAGTAATTTTTGTAGTGGGGGCGGGGCGGGGACAGATTTTGCATTCCCAGTCCCAAAATTTTAAATAGTTCCCCGTTCCCCTACCCAAACCCAACAGGGATGATCTATTGATCCCCATCCCCATACGCAACGGGTTTGGGGATCCCCGCCCCAGCCCCATCCCCGAAGCCACAGAAATGTTGTCTTCTTTCTTTCTCTAAATGTTATTGATGTCTTCACTCTTCAAAGTGGGAAGTAACACCACTAATCAATATTTCACCTACAAAATTATAAATACAAGGTAAAAATTTAAGGTTTAGTTGAGATATGGAGGGTTTTTAATATAAGAGGGGTAATATTGTAATTTTGTAAATTCGGGGCGGGTTCGGGGCTAGGTTCGGGGTGGGGACCTATATCCCCATTACCCGCCCCGTCCCCGCATTTTGATATTGGGGGAAACCCAAACCCAGTCAAAGCAGGGAAAACCCGTCAAATCAAGGCGGGTTTGGGTTGGTACCCACGGATATGGGTTTTGTTGCCATGCCTAGTCCTAGCGGAACTCAAGAGAGGAGCTCACAGCGGTGGTGACGAGGAGATGGAGGGTGGCCGCCACCTGCAAACTTTGATGCCCAAGTCAGTCCATAATAGAGATGGAGCATATGAGAGGAGTGGAAAAGTCATACATTTTCTAGGAGTGAGAGTTGGTATATATAGTGATGCAATTGGGCTTACCCTAAAAGCCTCTAAATATTGGGTTGGCTTGCAATTGGACTCATAGGGCCACTATCTTGCTAAAGTTAGATCTGAAACGAATATATATATATATACACACATATAGGAAAAATACAAATATGTCACTTGGTTTTATATGTACATTGCCTTTTTGGTGAATTAAGTGAATAAAAAAATGAGCATGACCATACCATGAGAACGGTTGTCGTTGTGTTCTTTCTTATTGGCAATGGTGTGTTTGCGCCTATCTCTCGAAGCTGACAATAGGGTGCTTGAGCTGCATGACATGATTTGGTGTTCGGTTGGAAATGTTGACATTGTAAGATCATGTGAATGTGTCATAAACATAATCAGCAATTCATGATCAACTAATGGTGTCATCATGTTATAATCACATAAGGGGTCGAGCGTCTAATTATAAAAATGTTGTGTGTCAATTTGGTTTTGAGAAATAAACAAAAGGGTGTGTTGGGTTGATGAAAGTGTTGGTACTACGAACCTGGTGACATTCTAGATAGATAATGTTGTGTTATGACACTTTGTGGAATTGGATATGTGGGTATATAGATGATATATGGGCTAACAGTGTCATTTCTTATTAATAAACAACGACATTAGGTGTGGTGCGATCCTTAGCAAGTAGTAAACATAATGCGTGAAATTTGTGTAACTCAATATTAATTAGTAGGGAATAATATAATTATGATAGTTACCTTTGGGATAGACAGGAACGTTAGTCTTTTGTTTACCTTTGGATGTGTTTGCAAGTGTGTAAGAGTTAAAAATAGTAACCAAATGACTAATAAAGTATGGTATATGATAGTCTTCATGTGGTGAAACATGTCTATAAGTTGGTAACATGTCAATATGGGGAATTAGGCTCACCCTAAGTAATGTTTGACATTAGGGGTCCTTTGAGTGGAATAAGGCCGAGACATCAGAATAAGACCATTTAAATTCACCATGTGCATAGGTAGTTGAATACTTGTTTGATGTGTGTTTCAATTTTAGTCAATAAATGTAAGAATATGTCTGCATAATAAAATGATTAATTTTGAATACCCTCTACAATTGATTGCTGCTGAATTAAACACCATTAGGGTTTGGATACCTCCCGTGTAGTTTGTGTAAAGTGTATTCTTCACATTGGATTCACTCTATTGTATGCTGAATTGAGGTGTGCTGTAAAAATGTAATATATATATATATATATATATATATATATATATATATATATATATATATATATATATATAATTGTAACGACTATATTGTTTATTCTGGTATATAGTGTCTATAGAGGGGGTATCCAAGCTAACATAAATTAATGTATGACCATCTATATTATGAAAGTTTTCATGTATATATTAGGTATATTTGTGATAACAACTCTTACACTGACTTATGTCTGATAATGGAGATCATATATGGATGGATATTTTTTGACTATTTTCACATTGTAAGGTTGTTGATACATTGCATATTTTCCTATTGGTTAACAATGTCATAATATTGAAGATTTGTATATAGTAAACCATTTGATGTATTTGCGTGTGTGACATTACAATTTATTTGTTTACTTATGGTAATATAATAAATGCATGTGGTGTTTCATACTTAGTGTAATGAATGGGTGTGTCACTTGTTTGATGTCAATTGGTACATCGGGTGTTGTGTAAGATGGACATTACGGGTGTTGGTTTTCATCCAAAACTAATTAAAGTGTTGTTTACTATAGAATGGATCTATCAATACATTTGAGTGATGAGTGAAGCACATCACATATTAAAAATAGCAGGGTCATTCATTGCGATCCTTTTGGACTTAACATTTGTGTTCGACGATTCTTGTTTTCTCTCGGTGATTATTTGGTTCGTTGGATTGATCTCCATTATGGTAACTACTATATCTGTGCAAAGGTAAAATCTGAGGGCAGTTGTATCACATGTATTGTGTTCTGCTGTTGAACCTCATTTGTAGGTTTTTTCCATTGAAGTGTTTTGTTTAGCAATAGTTGTATTGATTATAAGTAAAAACATGAATATGATCTACTTGCTAGTATGCTCCATCATCGAGATTTTCCCAATATGGTTATATGAATGAGATTGACCTTGCAATTTATAGTTGTATTAGCCTTTTACTTTATATATTATATGGTATGTATATACCATATCGTTGGGAGATCGTGATCAGGTATATTGTGTAATTATGTATAACAACTGATAAACACAATTAACACTATTTTATCTTACTAGTGTAAATGTAGTCTTTTAAATATGATATGTTTTCCCATTTTTGTGTTTGAAGTCAATGACACAATGTGCACCACTTAGTAATTGGTATAAATATATGTTGCCACTTATAGATTACCAACACTGAATTAATACAACAGTATAAACGCATAGTCAGTTTCGACACTAATAATTAATCGTATTCGATCTATATTATACATTCATTTTCACTAATGATTATACATTCATTCTCACTTTATAATGGTCTATATTATACATTCATTTTCACTTTATATGGTAATTTAACTTGGTGTACTAAACTGCAATTGTAACTTAACCCAGTGAACTAAACTCTAATGATAATTTAACTCAGTATACTAAATTGTGAATTATGTCATTTGTTGCCCTAAAGTTGTTCATTTGATTGACATATTCAACCATAGTAATGAGGTTAGCTGCTTTTTGTGATACATTTTTAAAGACCTTAAAATTTGGATGGTATGTTTTATTAAAAAATTATCTTATCTTTCTTAATTTGTTCAATACAAATAAGGCTTAAATATATGTTTGACCCTTGCAAATATGGCCATAATCCATTTAGGTCCCTCTAAAAAAAATTAAAATGACCTTTGCAAATATTAAGTGTTTACAGTTAAGCCTCTCTGTTAGCTTTCCATAAAAATAAAAATAAACTGACGTGGCTAACGGAGATGACGTCAACATGACATCATCAATGATTAACAGAGAAAGATTGAAATGATTCTGTCCGCTTCAGACTGTTCTAAAAAAAGGAATAATTAACAGAGAAAAATTGACACGATTCAAAAACGGTAATCTTTCTCTGTTAATCATTGATGATGTCATGCCGACGTCATCTCCGTTAGCCACATCAGTTTTTTTGGATGGAAAGTTAACAGATGGGCTTACCTATAAACGCTCAATATTTGTAAGGGTCATTTTAAAACTATGACCATATTTGTAGAGGCCAAACATATATTTAAGCCAATAAATAAAGATATTTCATATGCCTAAAATAGACTGCACGTGTATTTTTTGATTTATTTCCATTTGATTTTCAGTTTCTTAAGTTAGTAACTTGTAAGCCTCACTATTATTTTGCATAAACTTACAGGTCAATGATCATTTAAGAATAAACAAACCCAAACTACATGATTACCGCATTTGGTTTTACAAAAAGGTGAGTTGAGTTTTACCATTTGTCTGATATTTGTCATTAGTCATGATTCTTGAGAAACTAACTTGGGAGGATCAAGAACTGTTTTTGAATAGTCAAATGATTTTCCTAAACCACCAGAGTGTTCAAAATCTGCAAGAATCTCAGTATATATAATGCTTCGTATTTAGCAAGTGTTTTCTTCCTTTTGTATTTATTTTGCTTTTAGCTAATGCCGTAAAAATTGAATCTTCTCCATTTGCTTCCAAAGAATACCAATGTCTTCCTCAGGAGTCGCAGCCTTGAAATTGCTCTAACAACCGGTGACGGATCCAGAAATTTTTATTAGTGGGGGCAAAAAATAGCCTATAATATTTTCTCAAAAAAATGTTGTAAGTTTTTACAATATAGATAATTTTACTACAAAAAAAATCCTAAAATACCTAAATTTTTATAAATTATATAGCTAAACAGGTAAAATTAGTGTCAACTTAACCTCTTTTTATTCTTTTTTTGGCAAAAGAAGAAAAGAAACCTCGTTAAAACCTTCTGATGTTAAAAAAACATCGAGAAGGAAAAGAAGTACTTCCTCTAATTTTATTCAAAAAAAGAGAAAAAAGAAAGAAGACTGAAGAGAGGCCAAGGGGGGACGAGACCAAAACCCTTGGCAAGAATAAAAACTATTGTCAAAGCATAGACAGTCCTAACTAGAAGACCCCCTAGAACAATCTATCCTAAAGAAAAACAATAAGACAGTTTAAATGACTAAAATACAAAATCAGATCAAAAGGAGACAGAGAATTTGCTTTTGAAGGAGTATTATATCCTCTTTTTTATTGATTTCTTGTGATTGTCTATGTTTGGTTTAAAAAATTATCTTATGGGGCAACCCTTATTTTTTTATGGGGAAAAATAGATTTGTTATGTATCTTTGCAAGCAAATTAATTTTTCAAGTGGGGGCACATGCCCTCAATTATGCCAAGGTGCATCCGTCCCTGCTAACAATCCGCTTCTATAATTGAACTGCCCAGCAAGTGACAATGCAAGATCACGAGACCTTGCAGACTCCAAATCAATCACAACACCAACATAAATCCTATGCAATATTGCTTAAAATGGCTTCTAGGTTGTCCTTGCATGGAAGCCACAACTTTTGCAAGGGACTCCCCAGAAGGGGGGTGAACAATGTTCTAACATCAACCCCAATTAAACCCAAGAACTGTTTTGAAAGCAATTGAAAACAATTCTCACTGTACCCAATTATACTAAAACTAGATTCTTCAATTAGTACCAATAATCAAACATTTTCTCTTCAGAAACTAACTTGGGAGGATCAAGATCTGTTTTTGAATAGTCAAATGATTTTTGAGAACCACAAAAGTGATCAAAATCAGCAAGAATCTCAGCATCTGCAATGTATTGAGCAAGTGTCTTCTCCCTCTTGTTCTTCATTTTGCTTTCAGCTGATGCCGTAAAGATTGAGTCTTGTACCTTTTCTTCCAAAGCATACCAATGCCTTCCCCATGACAAGTTTGTAGCCTTAAAATTGCTCTAACATCCATTTTTGTGACTGAACTGTCCCAGCAAGCGACAATGTATGATCACTAGACCTTGCAGGCTCCAAATCAATCACAACACCAACATCAATCCTATGCAATATTGCATAAAATGGATTTTGTCCTTGCATGGAAGCCACAGCTTTTGCAAGGGACGCCATAAAAGGGGATTGAACAATGTTCTAACATCAACCCCAATTAAACACAAAAACTGTTTTGAAAGCAATTGAAAACAATTCTCACTCTACCCAATTATCCTAAAACTAGATTCTTCAATTTACTATCTTACAACCAAAGGGTTGGATAAGGCCATCCCTTTTAATTTTTAACAAATAAGCAGTAATTTTCTCTTCAGAATCTAACCTAGGACGATCAAGAACGATTTTTGAATATGTTAATCCAAGTAGGTTCCCAGGAAAGAGAGGCGGGTCACAATGGACACTCTTAAGTACCAAGTTTTTCCTAGCCAGAACTTTCCCCAAACAACACTGGTTTCAAGAGCAAGCCGAAGAGATTACTGGGATGAGTCGCGGACTAGGTCGCTCTCTTTAAGACATTTCGTGGCACTGCTCCAAGGTGCAAGCAGGCTATCAACCACGACGTCCCCAGGATAAAACAGCCCAGTCAAAACTGCTACGAAAGTTCACTGCACCGTGAAAATTCGCTCTAAGATATACACCCTCAATATGGTTATGAAAAACCACTCTTTAGAAACTAAGCCTGGAAATGCTTCAGGCTTTCTAGAGAAGAAAGAGATTTTGGTTATGAAAACCACTCTTAAAAATAAACTTGGAAATGCGTCAAGTTTTCTAGAGAAGAAGAATAAGAGAAGTTGAGAGAGAAGAGAGAAAAGTTGGAAGTGCATCAACTTTTGGTGTGAGAAATGAGTGAGGGGGAGTCTCCCTTTTATAGTCTTTTTACACTATAGAAGTGTTTAGTCTACCCAATGTGGGACTTTTTTCAAATTCATATTTAACAAAGTTTCAACAATCCCCCACTTGAATTTAAAAAAGAATTTCAGAAGTAGCGTCAAATGCTTCCATAAGATTGTGCATAAACAGAGGTGTCTTACGACTTGAACCTTTGCATAGCGGTTAAGATTTAGATTCAACAAGAGTGACTCGTAGTCTTGAACTCTATCTCTAATCATCAAAACCACACACAACCTTTTCCATGGGTGTATTCTTATAAGCCCGTGCTTTTATGGCCCTGCACGTCTATCCCAGTTTAGTGAACGCTCTAGGAATCCTGCCAACGATTCCATAGGAAGTGGCCCCACTTCCACATTCACAAAGGTGAGTCTATCAAGAGTACTTCTGTAGCTAGGTACTCCACTCCATATAGAGTATAGATCTCATTAAGAGTTTCTATTACCTCAACCTTATGTCGCTCCAGGAATCATGCTTCTTTACTTATAATAGCATGTTCATCTCGCATCACTTCACAACTTGTTATTACCCATTGAACCTAATTCTTGGGATCTCCAGTCTTTTAGGTCGGGTTACCATCGTGAGTGACTCATGATTCTAAAGGCAGTAGTATCATCCTTTGAGACGTATTTTGGACTTTCTCCCCAGCTAATCCTTTCGTCAAAGGATCAGCTAAGTTCTGATCAGTGCGTACATGATCCACTCTCACAGCTCCTTTTGAGAGACATTCTCTCACAGTGCTGTGCTTACGACGTATTTGTCGTCTTTTACCGTTGAAATAACGGTTCTCTATTTTTGCAATAGCCGCGGTACTATCGCAGTGGATCAACACAGCTGGCATCGGCTTTTCCCATAAAGGGATCTCTGCTAGTAAGCATCTCAACCAGCTAGCTTCTTCACTAGCGGTCGCCAATGCTATCATTTCAAACTCCATAGTGGACTGAGCCAATATGGTCTGTTTCTTAGATTTCCAAGAGACGGCACCACCAACTATACTAAAAATATAGCCACTGGTTGCTTTAGAATCATCTGATAGAGTATTCCAATCTGCATCACTGTATAGTTTAAGTACAGGTGGAAATCTTAGGTAATGTAGCCCGAGATTCATGATCCTTTTAAGGTATCTCATGACTCTCTCGATAGCGTGCCAATGCTCTATACTAGGTCGACTAGTAAACCTGCAGAACAATCCCACAACATAGGCAATGTCAGGTCTAGTACAGTCAGTGGCATACCTTAGGCTGCCAATGATGCTTGCATATTCCGTTTGTTTTACACTGTCACCAGTGTTCTTAAAGAGATTGACACTCGAATCATATGGTGAACATGCAGGTTTACAATTGAAATAATTGTATTTCTTTAAGATCTTCTCAATATAATGAGATTGATCAAATGAAATTCCTTTCTCGGACCTATAGTGATCTTAATACCAAGTATTACACTTGCTTCTCCGAGGTCTTTCATATCAAAGTTGTTGCACAAAAGTGATTTAATTTTATTTACAACATGAATGTTTGATCCAAATATGAGTAAGTCGTCTACATAGAGACATATGATAGTGCAAATGTCATTCTCGGTTTTGTAATATATGCATTTGTCACTTTCATTCACTTTAAACCCATTCGATATAATCAAATTATCAAACTTCTCATGCCCATTGCTTAGGAGCTTGTTTGAGACCATACACAGACTTATCCAACCTACAGACCTTGTGTTCTTGCCCATGAACTACAAACCCTTCAGGTTGTTCCATGTAGATTTCTTCTTCTAATTCACCATTTAAAAAGTCAGTTTTAACATCCATTTGGTGTACTTCCAAATTGTAAATTGCGGCCAACGAAATTAGTACCCTTATGGATGTTATTCTAGTAACCGGTGAATATGTGTCGAAGAAATCTATATTCTCTATTTGCCTAAAACCTTTGGCTACAAGGCGAGTGTTGTATTTATCAATAGTGCCATCAGGTTTTAGTTTCTTTTTCAAAATCCATTTACAACCAATGGGTTTGCAACCAGGAGGCAAGTCCACTAATTGCCATGTCTTGTTAGACTCTAGAGAATCCATCTCGTCATTGATGGCTTCTTGCCATAAATCGGCATCTAAAGAAGACAATGCTTCCTGAATGCTAGTTGGATCCTCTTCTAACGTATAGACCATATAATCGGGTCCATAGTCCTTAGCAACACGTGCTCTCTTACCTCTTCGAGGTTCTATTTCCCTTTGTTCGTTGTTTTCAACGTTCCTAGGCACAGAGACTTGACTAGTTCCGGCGCCCCCACTCTTTCTAGATTTAAAAGGGAATTCGTTTTCTCAAAAGTCAACATCATTTGACTCTATGATCACTTTAGCTTTAAGGTCATAAAACCTGTAAGCTTTACTGTTTACTGCATACCCAATGAATACACATTCATATGCTCTTCTGGCGAGTTTAACTCTTTCTGGGTCTGGAATCCTGACATAAGTCAAGCAACCCCAGATTCGAAAATAAGACACATTAGGTTGTCTTTTCTTTATGATTTCATGGAGAAATTTTGCTTTTAGACTTTGGAAGTCTATTCAGGACATAACATACGGTTAACAAAATTTCCCCCCACCAGTGAGATGCAGCACCAGAATAAAGCATAATAACAACTACCAATTCGGTAAAAGTTCTATTCTTTCTTTCTGCTTTACCATTCATTTCGGGAGAATATGGTGCAGTCGTTTCATGTATAATTCCATTAAATTAATGGGAATCATACTCCATTTCTCAATTGCTATAAAAGCTCTTAACCTTTCTATTTAATTGATTTTTGAAATCTGTAATGGAAAACTTTGAATATGTCAAGCACTTCACTTTTATTTTTCACAAAGTATACTACAATGTAGTCAAATCAATTATAAATAAAAGTCGTAAACTATCGTTTTCCATTTTTGGTTAACGTTCTATCTTATTCGCATATATCTGAATGAGTCAAAACTAATACTCAGATTTCCTTACTGATTTATGCGAAGTCCTGAAAATTCTTGCTTGACTACAAAAATCACAATTTTTTCTTTAAGTCATTTAAGAAAATAACTTTTGAAAAAAGGTATCTGGCTCTTATTGAAAGGAATGCGTTTGTTTACACGTCAAAGTCAAACACGTCTAAGAAAAATAGTATAGCGTTCAAAACATCTGATGGATGAAGTAAACAATGCGTTAAAAAAATATTCACCAGACTCAACATACTTTTTTTTCCAGCAACGGTCTATGTTCGAAACATAGCATGATCACATCGAGCAAAGCCAGTGACCATTCACCAACCTTCGCAATTATCAACAATGTTGATTTCATAAATTATAGCAACTGATTGCTATTCAGTCAGGTTAGCCTGCGGGGCAGAGCTTGGCTTGTTCCTACACTTGTATGTCATATGACCTGGTCACTCGCAACTTAAACAATTAAATGGAGCAGCAAACATCATTCTTAGGTTGTGGTGGTGGTTGAGGCTTAGGATATGGGGACTTTGGAGGGTTCCCATTCTTGTTGTGGTTCTTTTGAATCTGATTACGGTTTTAATTTTGAAAGGTTTTCTAGAAAGTTATATTGCAATTTTCAAAATTATATATTGCAATATATCGTGAAACACATAACTTCTCAAAAAAAAATGTTATTACTAATGAGATCAAAATCAATTCTATGATATAAAACATAATATAAAACTATTAACCGTTAAATGTTAACCACTAACGGCAACAAAAGATACGAATAAAAGTAATTTCAAAAAATATGAATTAAAAAAATTCATTCTTATAGAGATGATTATTCTCTTTCCGTAGAATTAAAAATTATCGAGATAATCATTCTCTTTCTATTATTATACCGTATAGAGAAAACAATTCTCTTTCTATTGATAAATAGTATAGAGAAAATTATTCTCTTTCTATAGGAATATTTCTTTTTCAGAGCATCACAGACATCCCTGGCGGACTTACAGGTACTGTAATAATCATAAAGATCATCAGTTAGTCCGTCCAGAATAAAATTCTTGCAGAGATAGTCATGCTTCTTCCATAGGAATATTTCATTTGCTGTTTTAGTCTGTTCAGCTGTTTCAGCGGAACCAGCACCAGTAATTTCTTCGGTTGTCATGGCTGAATTAGAAACGTCTTAAAAATGTTAATCAGAGTAGGTTCCCAGGAAAGAGAGGTGGGTCACAATGGACACTCTTAAGTACCAAGTCTTTCCTAGCCAGAACTTTCCCCAAACAACACTGGTTTCAAGAGCAAGCCGAAGAGATTACTGGGATGAGTCGCGGACTAGGTCGCTCTCTTTAAGACATTTCGTGGCACTGCTCCAAGGTGCAAGCAGGCTATCAACCACGATGTCCCCAGGATAAAACAACCCAGTCAAAACTGCCATGAAAGTTCACTGCACCGTGAAAATTCGCTCTAAGATATACACCCTCAATATGGTTATGAAAAACCACTCTTTAGAAACTAAGCTTGGAAATGCTTCAAGCTTTCTAGAGAAGAAAGAGATTTTGGTTATGAAAACCACTCTTAAAAATAAACTTGGAAATGCGTCAAGTTTTCTAGAGAAGAAGAAGAAGAAGAGAAGTTGAGAGAGAAGAGAGAAAAGTTGGAAGTGCATCAACTTTTGGTGTGAGAAATGAGTGCGGGGGAGTCTCCCTTTTATAGTCTTTTTACACTATAGAGGTGTTTAGTCTACCCAATGCAAGACTTTTTTCAAATTCATATTTAACAAAGTTTGAACAGAATAGTAAAATGATTTTTCAGAACCACCAAAGTGATCAAAATCAGCAAGAATCTCAGCATATGCATCGTATTGAGCAAGTATCTTCTCCTTTTTGTTATTTATTTTACTTTCACCTAATGCCGTAAGATTGAGTCTTCTCCATTTTCTTCCAAAGCATATCAATGTCTTCCCAGCCAGCTTCTGTGACTGAACTGTCCCAGCAAGTGACAATGCAAGATCACTAGACCTTGCATGCTCCATATCAACTGTCCCAGCTTCTGTGACTGGCTGTTAGATCCTCTTCTCCATTTTCTTCCAAAGCATATCAAGTCCAAAAATAAATAATAAAAATAATAATAAATAACGCGAGCGTGCGTTTCGCTTTGAGTCGTGCGGATAGTTGCGTCGGTTCGTGTTGTTTTTACCGCTTCTTTCAATAATTATTAAAAAAAAATAAAATAATAATAACAATAGTAAAATAAAATCAGTTTCTTATTAGCTGTCCCCTTTTAATTTTGTTACACATATGAACAATAATTTAAGGCAAATAGTACTAAAAGAAAAGGAAGTCAACTTTCTTTTACATTTGGACAAAAAATAAAATACAAAAGAGTACAAGAAAAATAATAAAGCAAAAAAATCAAAAAAATGGGACAGCAACATATGCGAGTGGCTGCCACCCTTTCTCCATGAAGCTACAAGCCCAAACTTCCTTCTTCTTGTCCCTGTACTTGCCTCCCACTTTCAGCAAAAACATTGCTGCAGTGGCAGCAGCCCTGCTGCCATCCTTGCTGCTCCAATCTGCTCCACTGCAGCAGCAACAAACTGGTCTCCTGGGGGTTTTGATCCCCTGCTCAAAACTCACACCTACACCACAATTTTGCCTATAAATACAATGAGCAGAAGCACAGGAGAGGGGACAATTAAAAAAAATACAGAGATACTAAGGAACAGACAGGAACAACTCACAAAAACACAGAAAATATACACACACAGAGACCAAAATACACCCACGCACAGGCACACAGATACACAACAAAAAGACCCAGAGTTCAGTGAAACAAAGAGGGGGCAGGGGCTGAAGCACAGGAGAGGGGACGAAGGTTCTGTTTCAAAAGAATTTGGCACTTAGGTCGGTTTCAAATCCTTTTTCTCTACTCGTAACAATATTACTCAGTCTGTGTATATAATATGGTTTGAACTGATTTTGCTTTGAAATGATATCAACAAATGTTTTTTAGAACGTTTTTTTACCGAATGTGAGAGCCAGAGAGAAGATTGAACACAGTAAAGGGATACAGAAAAAAGAGTTCGTACCTTCGGCCACCGTCTACGGTGGCCACCGCCGTGGGCCGCCATTGAGCCACCGTGAGCCATCAACCCCTCGCCTCCTTTAACCACCACCGCCGAATCCTACACCTTCGCGAACCGTAACCATCCCTGTGGCCGAATACCCTCGCGCCACCCTACCACTCGCACCACTCCATAACCATAGACCACCGTAGGCCGCCGTGAGTCCACCATTCCCGTCGCAAAGCAAGTCCAGATCGGACGAAAAAGAAACCATCGACAGAGCCGATCTCTCTCTCAACCGAACCAGCCACGACTTCACCCTCACCATCGCGAGCCCGAAGCACCACCACACCGCGTCCACCCTCCCTCCGTTCGCGAATCTCGCCCCATCGTCCCTAACCATCGCCACGGCTAATACCATCTCTGATGTTTCTCTCTCTCTCTCCGAAAACCTCACCTCTCCCCTCTTCATTTTTGATGCGCGACGTTGAGAGGAAGAGAGGAGGAGGTCGCTGGTGGCTGGTGTGGGAGGATGGGGAGCGGAATTTAGGTGGGAGTGGAGGAGGAGGTCGAGACGGCGCGGGGAGGGAGAGAGAACGAAGAGTAAGGTTGAGAGAAAGGGTAGAAGTGCCGTGTGAGAGGAGAGGAAAATTAGGGGGAGAGTGAGGAGTGAGATAGCGCCGCAAGAGAAGAGAAATTAGGGTTAAAAATTAGGGTTTTTCGGTTTAAGCTTTTATACTAGTTTTTTACGATTACTAATCACACCTCGCCGTTTACTGCGTGAACACCCCCTGTTTACGGCCCATCTTCTTTTTTTTTCGTAAGGAAAAAGGAAAGCGCAGCCCAGCCAAAAAAAACAGTTGGGCTCACTATCTGCACCCCAGTCTTAATAATATAGCCCTCCTTTTATTTACACCCTTATTTTACTACTGCGCCCCCTGTTTCCTTTTTTAAATTTCGTTTCTTTCCCCTAAGCGAACTTATTTTTTTCACAAACCTTTTCTTCCAAATGATGGATAAATGTTTCCCCGAACAAAAATCAACCCAATTGCGAAAACTCTTCAAAATCAAACTTTGTTAGTAGTCTTGCGAAGCCTTTGCTTGTATCAGTGTATGATTATCAACAATGGGGTACTAGTGGCGATCACTTGGGGCCTTTGCTCAATTGATCATCATGAATGCCTAATTTTCCCAAAGATTTTCACTAAACCAAAAACTTTGTTAGTAGTCCTGCGAAGCCTTTGCTTGCATGATTATTAGCAATGGAGTGCTAATGGTGGTCACTTGGAGCCTTTGCTCAATTGATCATCATGAAAGCTCAACTTTCACAATTCAACAAGATAAAGAACAAAAATCTATTCCTTTCTAAAATCATTTTCAACCCATCGTCGCTAGTGGTTAATCAGAACCTTTGTTCGTCTAGCCATTGGTGGCGATGTCTTTTTCCCCAAAGAACAACAAGCGATGATCACTCATAACCTTTGTTAGTTTGATCATTCGTGCCAAGCAATCGCTTTCGAAAACCACTTTCAAAAAGGCAAATAAAAAACGGGTTGCTACTAATAGTCAATCAGAACCTTTGTTCGTCTGACTGGTGGTAGTGACTCTCATTTTCAAGAGTACCTAGCAGTGATTACCCATAACCTTGGTTAGTTTAATCATTCACTAAATGCTCGTCCTATTTCGAAAACTCACTAAAAAGATAAAAGACAAAAACCTTTTTTTCAGGATAAAGAAGAACTACGTAGCTTTGAGTTCTCCATCGCACCGGGAGATACGTAGGAGCGGGCCTTGTCCTGTCAAGCGCTTTTTTTCTAAAAACCCATTCTTCCCCCCTTTTCTTTTTCATAATAAATAAAGATTTTCATTAAGAATTTTTCAATAAGAAGTAGAGAGGCAAAATTAAGTATTTTCAAGTCAACACACTAAAACCACACATTTAATTAAAGGTTCCCTCTCAGTAGAGAGGACGTGTGGGGTGCTAACACCTTCCCTGCGCGTAACCGACCCCCGAACCCTATTCTCTAGTTTCGCAAGACCAATCGCTTTCCAAAAAAGGTTTTACTAATATTTTCCTTAATAAATATTGGTGGCGGCTTCATTGATTTTAGAAAAGTTGTAAACGAGGAAAGTTCTCCCTCGGAGACTTTTTCGGGCGCAACACATAGGTAGTAATGTCTTATCATTATACCTAATTTAACTAATTATTTTATTTTTGACGTAGAAAAGACTATTCCATCAATATAAAAGGAACTTTCTATGAACATAGTCTACAAAAGTCTATATTAGTGGAGGACACTTAAAACAAATTTTTGATGAGACCTTTTTTAAAACCTTTATGTTTTTTTTTTCATTACATCAGTTTTTTGATTTATAAAAAAAGGATTACAGACACTAATCATCACAAACAAACCTACAGTAAGGACCCATGGCATGACACAACCAACATATCCTAAACATAAACAAACTAGAAAATCATTACTTTCCATGACTAAAAACAACATAAACCATGACAATAACAAGACAAATCCAGACCCTTGAACCCTACATGTAAGCCTCTGAACCGTAGCCCTCCCCTTGCCCAATTTTTCTTTCAGCTTCTCATTATCTTTAGTTCCAGCTTCCATGAGTTTATCTGCATACTAACAACCTTTGCAACTCTAACTTTGTGAAGATACATCACCAACAGTTTCCATTGATGAGTCAACATCTCTAAATACAAAATGCTTCTCATTTAGTTGATCATCCCACACCAAAAGCTTACAGTTATGTTCTTTCATCTAAAACGAAATAAACAAACAACAGTTAGAGTTTTTATCATAGCAAGAAAGAGGAATAAAAAGCAATAAAAAGACAGTAAACAATACCCAAATGGGGCACTTCCAGTAGGGGCGTTTAGGGTTTTCATGAGAGCTAGATCTGTAGAGTCTCATTGTACTCCCACACGACATATTGGCAGGCACTTAGCTGCCATTGATGAAGAACTAGAAGCTCGGCTATGTGCATCCATGGAGTCACGAGTGAGAAGAAGGGAAAAGGAAGAAGGAGATTTGGGAATTTAGGGATTTATGGTTTAGGGACACACATTTAATATGTGGCATTACACGTCAGCAATAAAAAAAATAGAAAAAAGAGACAACTCAGAACTCTCTTAGCTACGACTACGTTTTTTGCAACGTTTGGTTAACAATAGGACTTTTTTAAAAAATGTTGCTTTTACAAGGACCTATTTAAAGAAAATTGCAGGGACTAACGTCAAAAGACCCATATTTGCAGAGACCAAAAACATATTTAAGCCTTTTATTCATGGTAAAACTTATTTCGTCAAAACCCAAATGGGATTGGGTTTCAAATAATTAGTTATTTGCAAACAATCCATTAAACTCGGGATTCCTCAATCATCTCACCACACCCTTTCGATTCTGCTTTTTCATTTGGGTTGCGCTGTGTTCCATTTTCTTACCCATCACATCCACATCTTCTGAAAATCGATACATATGCTACTTTCTTTTTTTGATCTCTTCCACAAAATCTCACTTTAGTTGATTAATTAATGTTTAAGGTACAGAGTTGCAGTTTAATCTATTTAGGGTATCTCAGAAGTTAGAATCCCTTCAATTTTGAAACTTTTGTTCAAATTATTTTTGAACTCACTAGCAGAATACCACTGCTACCTATTGATTTTGATTACGCCTCTCTTTTAAACATCGGATTTGGGTGTTTGGTTCTGAGTTTGTTACTTGTGTGAGAAACAGTGAAGAAGAAGAAGTGGGCTTTAGATTTTATGATTTTTTCAAAATATTAATGATGTGTCAAATGAGAAAGACCATCGGTGAGTCCAAATGGCATCACAACAAATATTTTGATTCTGAATTATTCGAGGAAGTTTATTCGGTGAAGAAGAAAAGGAGGTGGGCTTTAGAAAATATTAATAAGTGTTTCTGATTGTCTTTCTCATTTTTACTCTAATCTTTTTTTTTTTAACCAGGTATCATTTACGCGCAACTGTAGAGACTAATCCCTCAAGTCGGGTAGGACCACAATTAGCGGTAAATCTCTCCCTCATTTTTTTACTCTAATCTAAGATGTCATCAAAGAAACCCAAAATAAACTTCATCCAATAATTCCTCAACATCTCGTTCATTTAAGATTGGAATGTAGAAAGTACATTAGTGAGTCCAAACGACATCACAACAAATTCATAATGCCCTTCAAGCATCTTGAATGTAGTTTTAGGAATGTCCTTATCTTTCCTTCCCCAACCTGAGATCCAATTTAGAAAAAATAGTGGCCCCTTACAAACTCATCAAATAATTCATCAATAATAGGAATTAGAAATTTATTAGACATAGTTGTTTTATTCAAAGTTGTATAATTAAAACAGAACTGTCATCCTCCATTTTTTTCTTAACCAAAATAATAAGACTAGAATATGGACTCACACACCAATATGGTATAGCACAAGCGGTAGATACTTGGGCTCCATAACCATTTGGTCAAAGTTCGATCTCTGGCCGATGCGTATGGAAAAATACCTGGTGAGAGAGGTCAACCCTTTAAATAGATCTCAGTACCTCGGGGGATTAGTCTTTACAGTTGAGCACGCAGGGATACCTTGGTTTACCAAAAAAAAAATATGGACTCACACTAGGCTTGTTGATGCTTCAAGTAAGTATATCATCTTCTAAGTTTTCAATTTCATTCTTTTGATAATGAGAATACCTCTATGGCCTGAGATTTGAAATGTTGGCTCACTCTTTCATAACAATAGTATGATAGTGTATTTTCGATGGGGGTAGTCCCTTTGGTTCCAGAAAAATTGCGACATATGCTTCAAGAACAACTAGTCATAAAGGTCGTACACCTTGCTTGGTATCCCCACTCAAATTGTGAAATTTGAGTAAGTAACTTTCTCCTTATCTTTGACAACTTTAATTGGATTTGAGGGAAGTTGCTGCTCATTAACATTGCACTAAAATTAATGTATTGCAATAAAAAATATTTTACTTTTTTATTTAAGGTTAGTTTTGTCATTTTATACATATGCACTTTTCTTTCCTTTTATTTTTTCTCCTATCAAACAAGGGAAGAGAAACATCTCATTTTTCACTCTCTTTCTTTCCTCTCCCTTACCTTTCTTTCCCCTCACTTTCTTTTTTGAACCAAACATAGGCTACATGTTGAACTTAAGGATCTTCTTGACAAGGACAAATCTCCCAGGTCTTTTACATTGATATTTTGAAGACAAGGTTCTAAAGGAGGTGTTATCTACAAGGTTGTTTATTTATTTACTTATTTGTAAACAAATGTTAGTGCTTAATCAAGGATGGGAGAATATTAGTTTCTTGGATTTGAAACCTAGAATTCCTGCTTCAAACTCTGTTGGTAGGCTTATAATAGTAGTGTCGTTTTATCAGTTAAACTATTGAAGGATATAGAAAGAGTGACTACCAAGTATTATATAAATGAGGGAGACTCATCTTAGACACTGGGGTTACACACTTTTCTAACACGGGCAAGACTTTATTCTTCTAATTTTAAATTTAAAAGCATTGAATGCAACATTGTAGAAATTCTTATGTGACTTCTTGATTGTTGGCTCATTCTCAACAAGGGTGTGAGTTCAACTCCCGCTTTGTAAGTACAAGTTAATGTCTGCTCAATGATACTGTTGAAAGGTGCTATGAATTTGTAAATCTTTTTCTTATAATGTCTAGAATTGCTTTTAGAAATACTAAAATACATTTTATGTAAAAAGTCAAGTAATACATAAAGTAATATATTTCTAGAAATATCTTCTACCATCTATAAATAACAAGATTGTCGGAACAGAACCGAATTGAGCAGTATGGCAGGTTGAATTGGGAATCAGACAGAACCATGTCCAGTCCAAATGAACTTACACATTACAGAATTGAGCTGGAAATTGGGAAAAACCCAAAACTGGCCTAGAAAGTCAAGTGGAACCAAGAACCAACGATTTGGTTAAAATCAATTTTTTTATTTAAGAATGGTAGATGATGTTGTTTTTAGCAAAATTGATGAATTACATTTAATATTAAAAAAATGTGTACATCAATATTATTACGAGAGTATTTCCAATTATTGGATATTAAAATGTCATTATCTCATATTTGCTTTGATTAAAAATGTAATAATATACTTAATAAGCACCCTCTAACTCAACACCTCCAAATTTTTTACTAAAAAGTCCCACAAATAACTACATATTAATTCACTTTCAATAACTAACTCACAACATTTCGAAATGAGACCCACATAAAGGAAGAGATAGTGCATTATATAACACTTGTTTCAAATATTCTCCCCAAAAAATTCACACCCCAATGGTATGTCTATTTAGCTTGGTGCTAAATAAGGGAGCACTCCCATTGCGGATGCTTGCAAGCCATTACTTGATCTAGGAAAGCAAATATCAACTCGATCCCCTTAGCCGCGATCTACCTCTTCAAATAGATGAAGACAGTTGGTCTTGCACATAGTTCGTCCAAGGTTTTTGCTCAACTTCGACTAAGGAGACAAGAAGTGCCCGATTTGAGGTTGACATGGAGGTATTAAAGTTGGACTTCATCTGACAAATCAAGAATTTGGTTACCTTCTGTACTCTTTCGCAGAAGTAGTATAAAAGATTATCGTGTCCACAAGGATTAATTAGCAAGTACCAAACTAATTGAGATTATTTATTATTTAGACGAACAAATATTTGAATTGTAATGGAACAAATAAAAAAAGAAATAAATAACAATAATAAAATGCAAGAATTAATTCAATAGAGAGAGGTCTAGGATCACGGTTTCACTTGCAAGCTTCGATTCCCCCTATGTCTAATCCTACCTGAATTCCCTTATTTTACTTAATTACCAATCCCTTTACTAAAACTATTAATCCGTTTGGTCATTCGCGATTAATATTTTTTTCCTAAATTAACCCTCGTTTGGTCATGCAAGAATTTAAATTCAGGAAAAGCATAAAGAGCAAAAAGGTTGAATGATTGGAAGACTAAATTATGGTTTGGTCATGCCCTAATTATAGCCCCAATTATCCTATAGGTCCACCAACTAATTGCAGTACGGTCGCTGATCAACTAATTGATTATAAACATGCAAAGGGTAGCTAATCCTAATCATGTGATAAAAACAATAGGACAACATTAATTAAAATAAAAACAGGAATTCAAACCAGAAATTAGAACATAAAAATGTCTCTAAACATGCAAGATCCACCTAAGACCCTAGAAGAGGATTTCGCTATCCAAAATCATAAAGAACAATAAAATAGGAATTAGAGTCATGAATTACAGAGATAAAAATAACCCGGAAATTAAAGAAATTCTTATTCTGAATATTCAGTCTCTTTTTCCTGCTCCAAAGCTCTCTCACGGTGTCAAGAACGGGTACCAAATTCTTCTCTCTCTCTTATGCGTTGCTGCTGTTCACGTGTATGTACGGCCGTTCTCTATGTGTGCAGCTGATTATCTTCCTCTCCAATGCACGTTGCAGCCACACCTTATATTTATTGCCAAGGGTTTAATAATCCAATTCTTGTTGATCACGTGTGCTCCTTGAATTCAATGGCACGGGCTTCACTTTCTTTTAAACCAATGGATTACTTTTGTATTGTTTCAAGCCCAATGCTTCTTTTGCTAATGGCACCCCCATTTTACTTCAAACAACTCATTGATTTGAGTCACTTATTTATTTAGATAAACAACTTCTTTATTTATCTTCTTTCCTACAAAATAAATAGCAATTTGAGGAAAGAAATTTATTTAGATAATAATAATAGCTCTAAAAATGACTCAAAAGTGTCTCTAAAAATGCACTAAATTGGAGTTTATCAACTAACACACTTAGAGCAAGTGTACTCTTTCGCAGAAGTAGTATAAAAGATTATCGTGTCCACAGGGATTAATTAGCAAGTACGAAACTAATTGAGATTATTTATTATTTAGACGAACAAATATTTGAATTGTAATGGAATAAATAAAAAGAGAAATAAATAACAATAAAAAAATGCAAGAATTAATTCAATGGAGAGAGGTCTAGGATCACGGTTTCACTTGCAAGCTTCGATTCCCCCTATGTCTAATCCTACCTGAATTCCCTTATTTTACTTAATTACCAATCCCTTTACTAAAACTATTAATCCGTTTGGTCATTCGCGATTAATATTCTTTTTCCTAAATTAACCCCCGTTTGGTCATGCAAGAATTTAAATTCAGGAAAAGCATAAAGACCAAAAAGGTTGAATGATTGGAAGACTAAATTATGGTTTGGTCATGCCCTAATTATAGCCCCAATTATCCTATAGGTCCACCAACTAATTGCAGTACGGTTTCTGATCAACTAATTGATTATAAACATGCAAAGGGTAGCTAATCCTAATCATGTGATAAAAACAATAGGACAATATTAACTAAAATAAAAACAGGAATTCAAACCAGAAATTAGAACATAAAAATGTCTCTAAACATGCAAGATCCACCTAAGACCCTAGAAGAGGATTTCGCTATCCAAAATCATACAGAACAATAAAATAGGAATTAGAGTCATGAATTATAGAGATAAAAATAACCCGGAAATTAAAGAAATTCTTATTCTGAATATTCAGTCTCTTTTTCCTGCTCCAAAGCTCTCTCACGGTGTCAAGAACGGGTACCAAATTCTTCCCTCTCTCCTATGCATTGCTGCTGTTCACGTGTATGTACGGCCGTTCTCTATGTGTGCGGCTGATTATCTTCCTCTCCAATGCACGTTGCAGCCACACCTTATATTTATTGCCAAGGGTTTAATAATCCAATTCTTGTTGATCACGTGTGCTCCTTGAATTCAATGGCATGGGCTTCACTTTCTTTTAAACCAATGGATTACTTTTGTATTGTTTCAAGCCCAATGCTTCTTTTGCTAATGGCACTCCCATTTTACTTCAAACAACTCATTGATTTGAGTCACTTATTTATTTAGATAAACAACTTCTTTATTTATCTTCTTTCCTACAAAATAAATAGCAATTTGAGGAAAGAAATTTATTTAGATAATAATAATAGCTCTAAAAATGACTCAAAAGTGTCTCTAAAAATGCACTAAATTGGAGTTTATCAACTAACACACTTAGAGCAAGTGTACTCTTTCGCAGAAGTAGTATAAAAGATTATCGTGTCCACAGGGATTAATTAGCAAGTACCTAACTAATTGAGATTATTTATTATTTAGACGAACAAATATTTGAATTGTAATGGAACAAATAAAAAAAGAAATAAATAACAATAATAAAATGCAAGAATTAATTCAATGGAGAGAGGTCTAGGATCACGGTTTCACTTGCAAGCTTCGATTGCCCCTATGTCTAATCCTACCTGAATTCCCTTATTTTACTTAATTACCAATCCCTTTACTAAAACTATTAATCCGTTTGCTCATTCGCGATTAATATTCTTTTTCCTAAATTAACCCTCGTTTGGTCATGCAAAAATTTAAATTCAGGAAAAGCATAAAGAGCAAAAAGGTTGAATGATTGGAAGACTAAATTATGGTTTGGTCATGCCCTAATTATAGCCCCAATTATCCTATAGATCCACCAACTAATTGCAGTACGGTCGCTGATCAACTAATTGATTATAAACATGCAAAGGGTAGCTAATCCTAATCATGTGATAAAAACAATAGGACAATATTAACTAAAATAAAAACAGGAATTCAAACCAGAAATTAGAACATAAAAATGTCTCTAAACATGCAAGATCCACCTAAGACCCTAGAAGAGGATTTCGCTATCCAAAATCATACAGAACAATAAAATAGGAATTAGAGTCATGAATTACAGAGATAAAAATAACCCGGAAATTAAAGAAATTCTTATTCTGAATATTCAGTCTCTTTTTCCTGCTCCAAAGCTCTCTCACGGTGTCAAGAACGGGTACCAAATTCTTCCCTCTCTCCTATGCGTTGCTGCTGTTCACGTGTATGTACGGCCGTTCTCTATGTGTGCAGCTGATTATCTTCCTCTCCAATGCACGTTGCAGCCACACCTTATATTTATTGCCAAGGGTTTAATAATCCAATTCTTGTTGATCACGTGTGCTCCTTGAATTCAATGGCACGGGCTTCACTTTCTTTTAAACCAATGGATTACTTTTGTATTGTTTCAAGCCCAATGCTTCTTTTGCTAATGGCACCCCCATTTTACTTCAAACAACTCATTGATTTGAGTAACTTATTTATTTAGATAAACAACTTCTTTATTTATCTTCTTTCCTACAAAATAAATAGCAATTTGAGGAAAGAAATTTATTTAGATAATAATAATAGCTCTAAAAATGACTCAAAAGGGTCTCTAAAAATGCACTAAATTGGAGCTTATCAACTCCCCCACACTTAACCTTTGCTTGTCCTCAAGCAAATTTTCTGGCTCAAGAAATTTTTCAAATAAATAGAGGCAGTCAAATAAGAGATCCACAATTAGAAGCACAATGACAGACAATAGACAATATAGCACATATGAGGTGTCAAAAGGTTGCCCAATTAGAGGCTCATGTCCCTGAAGAATACATTTCTGTGAACAAAGGCACTCGCTCACAATCTCTCTAAGTGTTTTAGGGACTAGGGAAATATACACTTAAATTTCCACAAAATGCACATTACCATATGCTTGTAATTTGACCAAATCTCCACTAAATAGTTCACATGCATGCAAAAGATGGGGTTTCATGGGTTGTAATGGGGTCAGGGTGAATTCATGCAGGGTAGGAAATAAGAAGGAAGGGATAATCAAATGAATTAAAAAAAAAGAAATAAATAGTAACCTTTGAAACCAAATATGAAGCTCCTATCTATTTTACAATTTTTGTCCAAACTCCACATTAATGCCACTTCCATTCTTCAATCTTTTTCTATTGAGTCGACTCTTTTTGATTTTCTCTTTCTCTTGAGTAGACTCTTTTGTTTTTTTTTTTGGATTTGCCCTTTGGCTCTTTCATTCTTTTGATGTGCCTTTTCCTCCTTCTTGCTTTCCTTTTTTTTTTTTCATTTTTTTTAGGAGGAAAAGGAACTTGTAACCATATGAGACACTCTTATTTTGTTTTTATGTCCTGATGAAATAGACAATTAAAATACAGGACAAAATTGTAACTTTCAATAGTTGCTCCAAATTTTATTTCAAATGGTTACCACAAAGAAAAGAAAAAATTATATCTCGGTACCAAAGAAAAAATATAACAAATAGGCTCAAAGGGGACAACTAATGGATAAATTCAGCAAACAACTCTGAGGCCAGAAAAATACCTAAATTTCCCAAATCTTTTTACATGATACAAATCAATTTTCGCCTTGAAATGGTCAAAAGACAAATCCTAGAATGTAGCAAATTGGGAAACACACTCATAGAAAGAAAATGGGTAAAAGTTTATGATTTAATATCAATCCCCTTATAAAGGCTCAAATCTCACCTTTAGAAGCTAGTTCACAAAAAGTACTCAACAGGGACAAATGCTAATTATCAGCTTCCTAAGGACAACCTCACAGTTACAATTAAGCCCAAGTCTGTCAAGTAAGTTGATAATGGGATCCCCTAAAGGCAAAATCTCTATTTTTTTTTACAGTTTGTATATCCAAAACTAGCCAGAAAAATTGCTATCAACACATGTAGTGAGTATATGCATTAATAGAGATGAAAAGTTACACTCTCCTCCCCCACACTAGCCTAAAGCATGGTCCTCAATGCAGAATATCAAATTGTCACAAAAATAAATAAATGAGAGAGTAAGAGTGACTTCCCTGAGAGAGCTTGCAGCCTGAGCTTATTCCTAAAAACAAAACAAAACAAAATGAAATAAAATAAAATAAAATAAAACACAGGTTGCCTCCTGCGAAGCGCTTGCACCCCATTTTACTTGAAACAATACATTGATTTGAGTCACTTATTTATTTAGATAAACAACTTCTTTATTTATCTTCTTTCCTACAAAATAAATAGCAATTTGAGGAAAGAAATTTATTTAGATAATAATAATAGCTCTAAAAATGACTCAAAAGTGTCTCTAAAAATGCACTAAATTGGAGCTTATCACCTTCATTGTTGAATTTGGCTATGAAATTCTGAAGTGTTTCATCCAGTGTTGCTTGGTCTAAAGGAGGTCGACGACGATTTTGTCCTCCATGCTTGTGGTGCAAAAATGTGTAGAGAAGTAAGTGGCCAGGTTAGTGAAGTTGTTGATCAAGATGCTGGAAGGTCGAAGAACCTTAAGAGTTGACTCAATGAGAGTACCAGCAAAGGCTCAGCACAAGGCTACATTGGATACCTAAGTGACCAACATGTGGCTTTTGTATCTATTAATTAGGTGGGTTGAAGGATCAAATGTTCTGACATATGCTTTGACGCGCGATGTTTGATGTGATCGGACATGGTCTTTCCCATCACGACATTGGTGAAACGGCCCAAATGTTATGCTATCGGATTGGCTGAGTGCCGTGGATGGAGAGGATGTAGCAATACTTGATTCATTGGACTTGGATCTGCCCAATGTGTTTCTCTATCTATATGCGACGTGTGGGTAGCTTCCACCCATTCATTTCTTTCAGATTTCATGGTTTCAATCTTGTTATTGAGATCCTAGTTTGCTTGGGCCAGAGTTTCTATGAAAAGGTCGTTCCGCCCATCAGCATGGTTTGAATTTGCCTCCTTTGGGGTGAGGATGAGTAGTCCGGGATGAGGATTCTCAAGGGATTTTAAATCAACACTAGGGTTGGAGTCGAGGTAATTGCTCAGGATAGCAACTCAAGTTCGAGCTATTTTTGGGTCTGGTTTACAGGTCAAGGTTTTGGATGCACAATATTAACAAAGTGACACTATTACCATCATGACTTCACCTTATGAATATGATAGGTACTATGTCATGTATATAGTTTGCTTACTTTGATCGATACACAATTTAAACATCGGAGGGAGAGGGTTTTATGGGGTTGGGGATCGAGGGGGCATGATTAGAATGGCAGGGTAGTTTGGTAAAAAGAAGGAAAGGGTGTCATTAGTTAAAAAAGAGGGTACCTTTAGTAAAACCCAAACTAATGGTTAACATGGCCCAGGCCTCAGTTCTCGCTCACAATCACGCAAGCAAAACCGAAAACCTCAGTCTCACTTTCTCAATCACCCGCCGGCCGTTGCCTCTGTCACCGCCGTCAACGACTACGTCCGTCGTTCGTCGTCCTCGCGCAATCGCTCATATAGCCTCCGTTCAAAACGCCGTCGTTTCCAGCTTCGTCGCTGCCACGACTTCGTCGTAGCTCGGAAACTTCATCTTCGACCACTGTTAAAAGTTGTATTCTGAGTTCTGAGGTAAGTGTCTCACAAACCCTAAAATTTTACCATCAAATTTCTCCCGGCAATAACAACCTATAATATTTTCAATTTCAAATTAGGTTCATTAGTAAATGAATTTTGTTGAATAGGATCGTGCATACAAGTTGTTCAAGCATTTTCCCCAAATTTAGTGTTAATGTCATTTTTCAAGTGTGTACTAGCTAATGGAAATGGGTTTTAAGTGTGTAGTTTCGTTGAAAAACCATATGATTCTGATTGAATTGAATTAAATTGGTAAGAAATATTGATAACAGTTAAGAATTTTTGAGGACCATACACGCTTTTGCATAGCCTCTTTTTAGTTTCTACATCCCATGGTTATCCTAATCAAGAAACTATATTTTTCAATTATTGTTCGTTAAAATCTGCATCAGCATGAATTTATTCTTTATCAGGTTGTTCGCTATCTATTAGTCGACTAGATACATTAGCTCTTAGGCCACCCGCAGTTATAATTGGTCCCTAAACTATTGTCCACTCTCCACTTTAATCCTTAATCTATGAAAATCTATTAAATAGTCCTAAAGTTTATTTCCGTCCATCAATTTAGGGACTAATTGATGTATTAAGCTAAACTTTAGGGACTATTTAATAGATTTTCATAGTTTAAGGACTAAATAGGAGAAAGAGTGATACTTTATGGATTAAACTGAGGGTTTATTCTAAATTAAACTGTAGCACGCGAGTTTATGCTTATGTCCTTATGATTCTTTCTTTGCTCCTTGTAGTATGGAAGTTCCTAATCTATAATTGGTTCTTAAGCTAAATCGTTTCTTGAATCCTAAGCAAGTTGGCTTGAACTAATTCTTAAGTTGTTTGAACTTTGAACCAATTCTAAACTAGTTTTTAAATTGGTTCTTACTGGTTATAAGCTGAACCAGATATAATGTAAATTCTTGGACTGGTTACATGGAAACATTAGTTACATGTGAATATGATATGGTAATGGTTTTTTTCAAGTTGATCCTGTACTCCATAGGCTGAAGTAGGTTTCTGCTAATAACGAGGAGTTATTATCAGGTGTCTAAGAAACATGTTGAAGCAAGCAATTGGCAGAATTTGCAGAAACAATGCGTATGCTTGTGAAGGAAACAGACTTTTTCCATGGATTTATGTGCCCTCGAGCTTTTTCCACAATGGACAAGTAAAGTCTCCAACTCTGCCTTGCAAAGCTTGGGTTTTATTTCTTTCAATTAATTTTTTGCTGTTTCTTGAATTTTCTATTTAGATATAAGCAGCTGACTCTTAGTGCAGTATATGGGGGCAGCTATATGGTTCAAATATAAGGCATTGAAGACAAAGTGTGATGACAACTTCGTTTCCATTTTGTTACCTGTTTTATAGTATGATGACATGATGTATCTTAATGCTTCTAATTGAAATAATTGATTTCATAGATAAATCGGGGAATCAGATGAAAACATTAGAACTTAGAACGAACTATGAATTCCTGAAGCATATAAAGTTGTACCGTGTTAAATGTTAATTCTGGTAATTATAATAATTTTCCCAGGCTTTTGAATGTTTGATGACTATTTATTATTTTTTTGATTTCGTTCAAATTCCAAAACTAGTCATTTTACAGCATTTTTTCTTTTTAATTACTGATGGGGTATTTAGTTTTGAAAGTCACAGTTTAATGTTCTGCACATATTATACTTTAATTTGTAAAAGGATTTCACAAATAATTTATTGTTTTGATGAGTTATGCAATATACTTGTGTTCTATTAATTAATTATTATGAATACTCATTTTTTCATGCATCTACAGGTGCACATGGCACCTAGAAGCTTTTTTGGGGTAGAGGATTTCCTTGATGATGACAACAGCAGACCTTATACATACCAAAAAGGGAAGAAGTCAAAGAATCCAAATAAGCATATATCATTCAAACAAAGAACGGTTGCTTACATGGAGCCTTTTACACTTGATGTGTTTATCTCAAAACGCTTTGTATCAGCTTCAGTGACTCATAGAGTTACAAGCAAACAGGTTGCAGTTGCGGGTACCAACTCCAAGGACATCAAAGCTGTTCTTAGATCGCGTTCAGACATACCAGCATGCATAGCCATTGGTCGGATTTTAGCGGAACGAGCAAAAGAAGCTGATGTTTTTACTGCTTCTTATACTCCAAGGGAAAGGGATAAGTTTGAAGGGAAAATCAGAGCTATAGTTCAATCACTTATTGATAATGGGATTGATGTTAAGGTTTATCTTGATTGAATCACTCACTGTCTTTTGAAGCTAACATTGCCAACCAGTTTAGTTATTTAGATTCTGGTTGAAGAAGTCTAGCTTCTTATTCTGTTTCATCATGTCCATGTAACTTGATAATTGATAATGAAATGAATATCGCTATTTGTATTACAGATTCAGCAATCCAGTTTTATGAATCTGAATTCTTTCATTTTAAAATCAATACTATTTTTGTTGTTGAAATACATTTTAAATTTTTAATGAATTACATGAATAACGAATAAATTCTACATTTTAATAGAAATTTCCTTTGCAATTTCAGCAATATGGAGACGTCGGCTCTCGAGTTCGAACTCGGGTGTGATAGTGTGCATGTGGTGTTTATTTTGTTTAAACTGGCCTAAAAATGAGTCGGTAAGCTATGGTAATAATAATAATAATAATAATAATAATAATAATAATAATAATAATAATAATAATAATAATAATAATAATAATAATAATCGTGTCAAATTATACTTTTTGTCCAATATGTTTGCTTTAGATTTTAGAGTTGGTTCCATCTATTTAAAAGTGCTCAATTAGTCCTTTATATGCACTTATTTATGAGACTGGTTGACCCTAATGTATCACAAATATTTCTTTGATTTTGACTGTGATGTATCACAAATCACACTAATTTGAGTAATTTCTAACGTGATCAGTGTGACAAATAAGAGTGTATGAAGAAGAAAAACAAAATTATAAAAAAAAGACGCTAAAAAAAGTAAAACAAAAGGTGGATTGGAAGAGTATTGACCAATATTTATTAATTTTTCGGACAAAGGCCACCAAAATATTACCACATACCGTAAGCTTAAATCTCACAAACAAGCACCATAACAACCCATAGAGGGGCATCAATCAGGCCTAGAAAAAACTACTACGAAATTACATTAAGCACAAGGAGCACCTGAATACATAGTCTTAACATTTATTACAAGACGGAAATTTAAAAACTGAGAAAAGACCTAATGGACCAAACAACTTGGGTTTTCCATATTGTTGCGAGAAAAGACCAAAAGTCGCTCCAAAGTTGTAGGCTCTAGAGACCGTATAAAGGGAGTAGCAGAACACAAGAGAAGTAGAAAAAGATGAAGAAAATGCTGGAAGAAAATGAAGATTATAAAAAAGATATCAATTTAGTCCCCCAAATTTATGAGTAATGAGTATCAATATACTCGTACTGATTGGAAACTCACGTCTAAGCCACAAAAGCAGAAAACGCTACACGATAGCATCATTAATACTGTTAATTCGCAGAAATTGATAGATGGACTAGATTAAATAATGCTCGCAAAAAGTCAGGGACCAAACTAGCTATTATTAATTCATTTAAAAAATGATCGTTCTTTGAGTCTTCTAAAACTTAAATTGAAATTACAAACTAATGTTATAACTTATTATTTACTCTTTTAAAGAAAAGAGATAACATACATGCATCGTAGCCATAATTTTTAGTTTTTGATAAAAAAGCCATAATTTTAGTTATAGTTAATATATATTTTAAATTGATAACTTTAAATACTTTAAATGGTAGTATTCGTAATATTAATTTACTTTAAAGAGTTTTTTTTTTACAACGCCACCCAATCATGGTGTGGTATGCAATAAAAACTGTTTGACTTAACACCAATTGTCTTAAAAAGTTACTCATATCATAATTTTTGATTGGTTGACGATGTAAAATTCTATATAATAATAATGCACACCAATTAAACTATAACTAAGTTAAGTCTTGAAACTTGTGGGTCAAAAACATTAGTATGAGACTTCAAAATTCAAATTGTTGATAATCACATAAAATAAATAAAATTACAAAAATAAAAGAAAATGTTTTTTTTTAACATAAAAATGTAGAAAATATAAATGAGATTTTTGACGGTGCATCTAAGGTGGGGGGGAGTAAATCAAATTCCTCACCAGTGAACTATTAAAATTGACAATTTGATATTGTGAAAAATGCAATGAGTGATTAAGATTGAATTGACCAATATTAAATCTCAATCGTGATGAATTTTTATACTATATCTTACGATTCACGGATTTGATTTGCTTAATCACCTTACGAGCTTACGCGGTTTATGATAAAAAAAATTGAGCACGTGGTTTATGATAAAAAAAATTGGTACCCGGCGAACCCTACCTAGTTCTTCCGTCATCTCTCTCATCCGTTCCCTTTTTCTTATCGTTGCCTGAAACGCCCTAGAAAACGAAGATTGGCCACAGGACGCTGCGATTTCATCGCCGCATCTGAAAACCGCTCAGCACACCAGCACTTTCGCGTCGCATCAATCCTTCCACCATCGCATCGATTACGTAGCATTCTTAATGCGAATCATTTGATTGTGCCTTCCCAATTGGAAATTCTACTTTTGTTTTAGGGATATAGTTTCATCGTAATGGTAATTCAAACCCTTCTTTAGCCAATTCTAAGTACTACTTAAAAAACCTACTTCACCAACTGAATTTTGAGTTTTGAAATTGAATGAAGCTATGTTGCAATTTAATATGTTTAGAAAATCTACTTCACTAGCTTGTATGTTTACCTTTGTTAGGTCCTTATTTTTTCAGCGGTATGGTATAAAACAATAAACTGTATGTTATACATTTCAAATTTAATGTCATACATTATTTGTTTTGAATATTCTGTTACACCTATAAACCTATAGTTTCAATTTGTTTGAATTGAATGTTATGCTGAATTGCAGATGCAGAAAGATGAAGCTCTGAATTAATTGGTAAAATCATCACAACCTTGACTCATCTTTTTCTGCTTCTGGTAAGTTACTCAAAGCTAAGTGGTTGTTTTGAGTTGATGCATGATTATTTTGTGAACATTATCCTTTGCTTTGTTGAGTTTACATGTTATCTATCTTTGTTTGTGTGTAATGCCTTTTATTTAGGGTTTAAAAACATATGCTATATTTCTTATTCCTTGTTGTATGACTTTCTTTTCCTCATTAGTTTTTCTTCACTTCCAGTAACTCCACTAGCTCACATGTTTTCTTTTTGAATGCTAATATCTTCACATTCTTGGCCTGTTTTGTTTTTAATTGGACAAAACCTTGGATATGGTGTTCTTGAGACAACAGTATTCAGGCTTACTAGAAGGCTCAGTGGCATGATGAGAGTTTCTAAAAGGGTAAGGACTAAGGAGTGCAACAGGGTATTATGGCTGGGTTGTGTACTCCGTAGTTCATTTTTCTAATAGCTATACAAAGATTTTTGGCATCATTATCTAAGTAGTCAATCCCGGAAAGCGGAGCGGAGCGGCCGACCCCAATAACGCTAAAGCGGTTTAGCGGGTAGCGCTATGGCCGCTATTTTGACTTTCAAAATGCACTATATATACAAAATCCCAGGCAACATGTATAAATACTCAAAAAGAAAAACTAGTAAAAAAACTATAAAAATGCAGATCAGAAGTGTGCGTGAGATAGGGAATATAGAAGAGAGTGTAACGTTGGAATAGAAGACCGAGGGAGAGTGGAACAGTTAAGTTATTCTATTTGTTGGTAAATTAGTAATTAGTAAATAAGTAAAAAAAACAATATCTAAGGTAACTAAGAGGCAACGACTTAAAACATAGGAGTTTTCAAAATAAGTAAATTAATAATTCATAAATACAAACAGAGAAAAAACGAATTTTGATCAAAGAATAAAAAAAGAGGGCAAAGAAAAAACAAATAAAAAAACGTGGAAAGGTGGAAACGAAAAAAGAGGAAACAAATCATAAAACAGAGCAACTGAGGCACCCGTTCACCGTTTCAGAAAATTGCGTGGAGCACTACCCACAAAAAAAATGCGTGGAGCAAAAGAAGGAATTGAATCAGATGTGTGTAACTGAATCCGCAAATCACGTAGATCAAAAAAGGAATGAAATCAGAAAATCAGAGAAAGAAACCGAATCAAGTAAACGCGGCCGTTTTCCACCATTTCCACCGCTTTCGCGCCGCGATTTGCGGCCGCTCCAACCGCTCCACCTAATCCGCTCCGCACCTGCCTAAAGCAGAGCGTTGTCTTCATTTCCGCTCCGCTAAAATGCTTTTGCGGCGCTATCGCGCGCTATTGACTACATTTCGATTCATCGTGCAATGATGGGTAGATATTGTTATATTGTGGATGTTTGGCCTGCATAGGTTTAACAGCATTCTGAACACCTTTCATATCCTTTGTCATGTCTCACATTCTAAGAAGTAGTGTTTGTTATTTCTTTTGGTCTTTCACGTAGGAGTTCGAAAGTTTCTGAAACCATAGGTTCAGAATTGATTTAAAGCATAGGTGCAAAGGTGATTTTGTATTGACACTGGGTCAGGAGGACCTGTAGACACAGGTAGTAGAGACAAATCAGGCAGATTCTTTTTTTTATGTTCCCTTGAATTCTTATCCTGAATTCAAGGATTGATGATATAATCTTTTTGGATGTGGGTTGGTAAAACTGCTATTATCCTTCTTGGGTTGTGGAAAGAGGCATATTAAAATCCCTTGGATCTAGTTTCCCCCTGTTTGGGTAGTGAACAAGGACAGGACTAGGTTCTTTCTAGTGTGTAGATTAGGATAGAAAGTGGAGAGTATGTCCATTGGACTCTTGTATCCCAGTACAAGGTTATAAGATTAGATGAGTACACTGAAAAGAGGTTCCCCGACAAATGAGTTTAGCATATTTCTCTGGAACAATAAGGCTTGGATTTTTCAAAGAGGTGACTATCTTCTCTCATGAGTCATGGCCCATTTTGTTGTTGGGGTATTGTCATTCATGTGTTATATTACCTTTTTCTATAAGAAAAAGAAAAAAGAGAAAAAGAATTTAACTGAAATACTTTCTAAAACTATCTGATCTGAATCTCTAGATATTCACCCCAAACGTATTTTCAATCATGGAACAGAAATGTAGGAGAACATTACTAATATCGGGGTTGTGTTTGAGCCAAAATATCCATGCATTTGCAATTTGCAATACAAGTAAAATCATAAATGAAACCACACCATCTTGAACTATTGACCTCAAGAAAAGGAGAGGGAATGAGGGATCCTTAAAAACACTTCAACTAAGATAAAATGGAATATGACTTCTTTAATTACTAACTGGAATGGCTACAAACTTACGTTTGGCAAGTCCATATGTTCCACGATAAAAATTTCCAACATCCAAACTAAATGGGGAAAAAGAATGTTAACAATTGTAAATGTTGGGTATCCAAGTCTTCAACGAAGATGCTAATTATTGTAGAAGATTATGAGACAATGAAACATTGTAGTCTACCCTTGGTTCCATTCAGTTGACTTGGTGTTACAAGGTACTAGAAGCCATATGTTCCCTAGCACGACCAGTCGATTATCGTTGCTGGATCATTGTCTTGAAAACCACAATAATTGTTGGAAAAGTTCTACATTTCAAGATGAATCTTTAGTCAACTTTTATTCCAGATTGCGCCCAACAATAAAATCACTTAATTTTTATTGGTCGATAAGTCCTTTTAACACTGATACATCACCATAACGTTTGGTTTTTAATTATCGTTCTGTATTCTATATTCTATATTCTCTAGTGGTCTAACTCTAGCAACATGGACTTTAGTCAATATGCACTCTGGTAAAGCTTTGTTTCCCTGTGTCGTGGTCACTAGGGGTGTGCATGGTACATGAACGACACCATACCATACCATACCACTCTTAAAATTTGGTTTTAGTAAACTGTTTTGCATATACTGGTTCATATTTGTAAACCAATTTTAAACCGGATTAGAACCGGTAAATAACCAGTAAATTATTTGATAGTGGTTGCATAAAAACCAAATTGTAAAAGATCGTGTACGTTTCAGATCAACAATTAGATCTCAGAGGAAGACACGTTCAGAGGTTAGAAGGTAATGAGGGATTAGGAGAGAGAGACAAAAACAGATCTGGGAGAGGGAAAAGGAGAGAGAGAGAGAGAGGATGGGAGAGAGATGGAGAAACAGATCTTGGAGAGGGCGGCAGGATGTGAACGATGGCGGAGGGAGCGACGACGGAAGGGGCGATGGGATGAGGTGGTCCTGTGAGCGGCGCGAGGAGCGACGTCACCGACGAGAGGAGCGAGGTGACCGATGGGAGGAGCGACGTGAGCTTCCTTGGACAACAATGGACCATTGGTGATGACTGATTCTTTTTGGTGAGCAACACATGCGAAGTGATGACTGATGAGAAAAACAAGTTAGATGTGAGAGACGAAGAGGCTAAAGACAAAAGGAATTTGTCCTATTTTTGTTATGTGGTATACCAGTATCCGTACTGGTTTTGATAATGAAATACCGGTTTCCCAAATTATTTATGGATTGGATTTTTTAATATGTGGTATGGGCTTTTTTTGACGGTACAGTGTGGTTTTTGGTATGGATGTAGTTTACCGGTGTTTTTGCACACCCCTAGTGGTCACTATTTTCGCCATAACCTCTAATAGTTGAGCAGTATCTCTAGCCTTGGAATATTTTCTCAACTTCGTCCCTGTTAAAGTATATATTAACTTGCATATGCACATTTCTGTACTCATGCTCATTACTAGAGTATCACACACATTAACTGTATGCACATGCATTAGCTAAGAGCGGCTACAATTCAGTTGGAAATTTAATTAGAGTTGGTTGCAGTTGCTAATTGACTCAGTGTACTGAGTCTCTTTGCTCTTAAGCTTAATGAAAACAGAAAATCATATTTTTATCAAATCAGAATTTCCTTTTCTCAAATTCTCTCAGATTCAACCCTAGCACTGTTTTCCTTAGCAGCATCCAGAAACATACATGCTCCACTTGTTCCTGACGTAATTATTAAATCCTCTTTACCCCATGCTTCAAACTTGGGATCCCTTGACTTGGGTCCAGACTCCAGTTCATGCGGGATGAGTTAGCTTCTCCTTTCAATACTGTGAACAATTCAAGGCTATTTCAAATTATTTTTTCATTCAGCTTATATGTGGACTGAATGATCTGCAGTTACTAGGCTTTTACAATTGAACTATATGTTGGTTGTTAGAGCACGCCCCCTATTAGGTAATTAAGGCATGATAGCTTCAAACAATGAAAAATTCGAAGGCTGCTGGCTGGTGCAAGGAAGTGGCAATGGAGGTCATCAATTTTTGAGAGAAGGGAAAACACAATGGGATCCACAATGAAGAATCTTTGGCAATGAAGTTCAATCAATTTTGAGAGAAGGCATTAACACAGCTTTGAAAGAAACAGCTGCAGTTCTGGAACTGCTCTGGTACCATATAAGAGATTGAAAAATATGGAATATTCTTCATAATACCAATGATATAAACGTTGGTTAGATCTATACACCTACAATTGTAATAGAAAAGGAAAGATACTTACTGGAACAAAATCCAGTGATTTGTTGAATTTCCTATCAAAATTGCAAATACAATTACATGTGTCCAAGTCTAGGAATACAGTGTATTACCAAAATATTTCCTAAAGTAGCAAATATTTATTCCACAGGCAAACTTTTTTTGCTCCCCAATTTACTGAACTGATATTGGAATAGTTTTTTATTTAATTTTGGGATGAACATCCAATCTCCATTGGTTATTACTGCTTATAATTCTGCTCATCTTAGTTTGAGAAGGCCTTTGAAAAGTTTAACTCAATATTGATTGATTGGTCTAACAGTTTTCTGCCGTGATAGTTTTCATGCATTAGCTTGAGCTTGAGTGAAGTGATTTCTTGAAATATTGTTAGAGGCTTAGCGCTGATTGAACATGAAGTTTTCTTAGTACTTCCCAATGTTGCAATTAAAGTTCCAATAATGAAGAGTTTAGTGTTATTACAAGTAGTTTGCAATTTTGTTCTTCTCCTGCTTCAATTTTAATGGCTTCCCAAATTAATGGAAGTTATATATACCATGTGTATGCCCGTATTTAACAGCACTTTTTATGTCAATGGTTCTTTGACACTGTCTTTTTCCTTTCCTTTTTAATTCTTTTTTATTTGTGTCAGTTGAGTTGTTATTACTTTTTTGTGGTTCATGTTAAATATCGATTAATTCTAAAGGCATTGATATTTACTTCATTTTGTTTATTTGCTGCAGTAACAATTTTCTTTGGAAACTTCTGTTTTAAGTACATGCAAAATATGGATCAAGAAGAGAGCAAGCTGGGCACTGAGAATGGAGAGAGCAAGCTGGGCACTGAGAATGAAGAAAGCAAGCTGGGCACTGAGAATGAAGAGAGCAAGATGGGCCCTAAGAATGAAGAGAGCAAGATGCACCCTGAAAAAGATGTGAGCAAGACGGGCACTGAAAATCCTCTTGCGGTTTCTTCTAATCCTGACGCGCAGTCATCAGAAAATGTTGATAGCAAGAAGGATACTGATCCTGCTGAAGGATCTAGTAAACAAGAGCTGAGTGAGAAGAATACTCCACGATCATTGAAGGCAAAGAAAATTGTTAAGAAATCTCTGGCTGCTAAACTTAAGGCGAAAAAGAACAATAGTTTCCCACAGATTCTCAGGAAAAGAATAATTAGGAAGACCAAAAAAGTAGGAGACAATGCTGAAAGTTCTCACAATGCAGCTGCCGAGAAACAAATTTCAGACAATACCCAGCAGAAGGAAACTAATGATGAGCCACCTAAGGGGAAAAGTATGGAGGCTGAAAACATTGAAGTGAATAAGGAGATTGATCTGCCAGACAAGGCTGAACAAGAACAGAAGAGTGAAGAGAAGTCAAAGAAGCGTTATAGGAGAAGAAGAAACAAAGGCAAGCAAAATGGCAAGGAAAAGAGTCCCTCAGAAGACATAAAGAGTGAGAGGCTTGACAAAAAGAGCGAGAGGCTCGACAAAAAGAGTGAAAGGCTCGGCGGTCTCATCTTTATGTGTAATGCTAAGACCAAGCCTGATTGTTTCCGCTATCGTGTCATGGGTGTTTCGGCTACTAAAAAAGAGGATGTTTTGCGAGTCAAGCCTGGGCTTAAGCTTTTTCTTTATGATTTTGATCTGAAGTTGCTGTATGGGATTTTCAAGGCTTCATCTTCTGGTGGCATGAATCTTGAACGCAAAGCTTTTGGTGGCAAGTTTGCTGCTCAGGTTGCTTTCTCTCCTTTATTTTCCTCTCTAATTTATTCTGATTGTCCTTTTTCATGATTTATATGCTGATAGCTGACAACTTCAGGTGCGGTTTAGTGTTGTTTCTGATTGTTTCCCACTACCTGAGAACGTTTTCAAAAAGGCTATCAAGGATAATTATAATGAAAAGCACAAGTTCAAAACAGAACTTACTCTTGGACAAGTAAGTATCAAATGTTACCTCTTGTTTTTTTTTTTTGATAAGCAAATGTTACCTCTTGTTTGCTGTCTGTCTTTCTATTTCTATATCATGGATGATGTTCAAATGTCCTGTTTCAGGTTAGGAAGCTCACTAGACTTTTTCGACCAGTTGGAGTTCATTTGGCTGAGCAGCCTATCTATTCTCCTCCAAAGGCAATAGTTCGAGAAAGGGAAATTCCTGCCAGGGTTAGGGGACGATATCCCCATTCACACAGGGAAAGAACTGATGGACGTCGATCCGACCGGCGAGAGGAAGTTCCTCGTGATTCATATCATATAGAGAAGAATTATCGAGCTTATGGTCATCAAGGAGATAGAAGGAATGTGGCTACCTCTTCTCGTGCTATTCCTGTGTCGGAACCTTATGAGAGAGGTTATGAACACCGTGTCCTGGACCCTCGCTACCGGAGTGTTGTCCCTGCTCATGTAGAAAGTCTTCGAATGGATCCTCTTTATTTGGATGGTCGTGAACATCATAACTATACTCGTGTAGTTTCTGACCACACAGAGGATCCTTATGCCTATCCCTATGATGCTTCACCTAGGGATGCATATTTGACTCCTTTAGGTAGAGAGGACATCGCTTCAAGTTCTTATTTGGTTAGGGGAAGACCTTATGTTGAGACTGATAGCATGCGGAGGAGAGAGACTCTACCAGATAGGCATTACTCAATATATTCTGCTGCTGATGCCTTGCCTGAGTATGATCGAATGCAACCATATCATGGAGGCAGGTTGGATGTTTCACCAGTTCGAGTTGCATCTCATTACTCTTTTGCTGGTCGTCCATATTCCCGTCGCTAACTTCAACATGCATCTTTAATCATGTCATGTCTCCCTTTTGACTATCTTTCATTCGGATGACTCGCGGATATTTGAAAATTGTATGAATCCTTAATACTTAGGCGTCTCTGGATTTGGAAAAGCATTTTTACCTTGAGATTTGAATTCTGTTGAATGTACCGGTTTACATTCCAGATACTTTGGAACTTTTGATAAGTGGCTATTTATATGTCATCCATTGGTGATTATTGATTCGAACTTGGGGTATGTAGTTAATCACCGTATTCTAGTTTAATGGAGGTGCGTTGTAAGGTGAGTCACCATGAACCAAACAGAAATGGTTACCTATGTTTATCAAGAAGTCCATGTCACGGAAGGAAGAAGAAAATTGATGTCATCCTGTGGTGTATGGGGACACTAATTGCTACGCTGCCATACGTTGTGAGGACGATGGCATTGGAAATCAATGATGAGGGAGTGGATGGAAATAGATTGCTTAACAAGACACAGTTTTGTGATTTTGTGGGGTAATCATGGATGGGGGTCTCCTACCTTGAATTCTTTCGCACCTCACTCAATTACTATTTTTTGTTGTTGTATAGACGAAGTAGCAAGTGACACTTGAAACTAACACACAATTGCGAGATCATGAGTTTGAACTCAGGCCTGACTTGTCAGTTGAGTTAGGTCTTACGTATACAATTGCTATTTTCTTTTGCTTGTCATGGGTCTCACCAATCTCCGTTTGTGCACCCTTTGACCTCCTAAATCCATTTCCATGCATGGCCTTTTCTCTCTTCATTTCTTTTTCTCCATAACTTTCTTTCACTTGCTTCATTGATCTTTAAAATCGCTTCAAATTTTTCGTTGCTACCACATAAACGTTCATGGTTCTCATTTAGGGGTTATGTGGTTGTCGATAGAGAATAATACTAATTCCATCAAGAGCGAGCACAATCTCAATTAGATCACTACAAGAATTTCGATGATTTCTGGCGGCCAAAATCCGCTGGTAATGAGCAAAATCCGCCGGTAATTGGACATTACCGGCGGATTTTTTCCGCCGGTAATTCGCCCACAAGTAACGGTTACCGGTGGATTTTCCGCCGGTGTTTTCCGGTAGATTTTAACGGTTACCGGCGGATATTCCGCCGGTAACCAATTAATTTTATTTAAAAAAAATAGTTTTTAATTCGTTTATTTTAAAAAAAAAATTATTATTATTTGTTAATTAAAATATCTTTTATTTAATTCATAAAAAAAACAGTTTTTAATTCGTTTATTTAAAAAAATAATATTATTATTATTCGTTAATTAAAATATCTGTTATTTAATTCATAAAAATTAAATTTATAATATAAATGATAATTAAACGAGAATTGAATAACGCTTTAAATGATAAAAAAATTGCATAAACATCCAAGAATTAAAATATTTATTACAAAATACAAATTAAAATATCCTAGATCTAATAAAACTGCTAGTCATAGTAGCGCTAATCAGACGGGTTATTAAACAATGTTTCTAAATCAACTGTGTTGAGGTCTAGATCTGTGTTGATTTGCTGTTGGGGTTGCTCGGGCTGCTGCTGGGGCTGATGTGGCTGACCATAAGGGCTGTGAAAGGAAGGCTGGAAGACTGGTGCGTACAGCTGAAAAGCAGAGCCGTAAGGCTGCTGCATCTGCATCTACTGCGGTGGATAAAATGATGATGATGATGATGGCATAAATGGCCTCGGGTATTGAGACATAGTATCCATCATTTCCTTATAGCGCTGTTCATTCAACTGTTGCTGCTCCGCCTGCTGCTCTCGGATCTGTCGCATTTCTTCATTATGTTTTTTCTCTTGGTCGTTCAATTTCTCCGTTAACAGCTCAACATCGTTTATTTCTGAAGACGTAGGGACATAATTGCGACCAGTACTTCTCTCTGAAGAAGTTGCGGGAACCACATTTGGAATAATGGAATTTGGGAAAGCAGACGGGCCCAAACCACCAGATCCTATTAACCGGCCCGTTTTTGATGGCCCAACAGATTCCTGCCAAGCATGAAAAGCCGCTCGACTCTCCTCAACGGGATCAATCTCAGTACTGCCACTACTTAGCTGAGTTTCATGAAAATTGGTCTGCCATTCATAAAAATTTTCGTGAAAGCAACAACACCAAGAAATGTATAACCAAATTAGTATGTATATATATATATATATATATGTAATATATAATAATAATAATCATAATAATAATATAATATATATAGTAAAAACAATATATAAATATAAATATAATAAACGTTATTTACCGTGATATTTCTTGACCGTTCTTCAACAAAATCACCAGTCTCCTCTCGCATATGAAGTTGGCAGTGTAACTCAGGCAAAGTAGGTGGCCGACCAAGGCTAGCCTCCTATATATATATACAGTTACTATTTAATATTATTATTATTTTATAAAATATAAAATACGTATGTATATACTATTAAATTTACCATCCGTCTGTAAATTTCAGCAGTGTTGATAGAACCACCCGTATTTATGCAACCCCCTCTCTCAGAAGCACGATTCTTCTTGGCTTTCTCACATTTGTCTTTATACTTCGCATCTCTCCATTTCACTTGGAGCTCTTGCCAATCAGAATCGCCCATCCAATCCGGCTGCGTCCCCTTATTACGCCATTCCCGGAGCATTTCAGAAAAGCGATGAGAAGCTCTTGTGTTGAATGTTCTCTCAACTTCTTTTGTCGCATCACTTTTGCATGCCATTTTTTCCTATTTAAACAAATTTACTTGTTAGTAAAAACAAATTAATCAATTCAACAAAATTAAAAAACTAAATATTAATTAATTGGAAAAAAACTTACTCTGAATGCAGTCCACATTTTAGACGACGGATCTTTTTTTACCTCTGTCCAATTCATCCACGGTTTAGTGTAATTTGCTTTTATTATGTCTGTGATTATTGTGCCAGACACAATCCTCCCAGGAATAAATCTGTACATAAAAAAGATAAATGTTTAGATAATAATTTATATTTAAAGTTGTAAATATAAATCAAACAAATATCATTAATAAATAAATTACTTAATTAATAATTACTGCTTGCCGACAACCTTCATCACTATACGACCGTCAGCCGTAGTAGGTGGAGCCACAATATCGCCATCAACAACGACACGGGTTACACAACAACGACGACCACGTAAAGAAGTAGCAATCTTCATAAAAAAACCGGTCGGTGGGTCGACAGGAGGTAGGTCATGATCGGAATCTGATCCTGATGATGCCATGACTGGACGTATCTATATATATATATATATATATATATACACATGATAAATAACAAATAATGAATAACATAAATGATGAATAACATTAACATACATGAATCAAAGTCTGATAAATCTAAATATTAATTATTTCATAACAAATTAATTAGAATCCCATTCTTTCTCGAAATCACCATCATCATCAGATGAGTGAATTCCTGATACACCGACGTGATCAACTGCATCCTCATGATCTGTATCTTCTTCTTCATTAACTTCATCACCAGTGTTTGGCTCATCACATAAACGAGTAATGGGTTCAACTTCAATCACTTCATTTACATTTGACATTTCATCCATTTGATACGGCACGTCTTCCACTGTGTCATCATTAATTGTCTCAATTCGACCTCTTGGTTTTGTCTTAATTGCGACACACCAACCACGCCGATCAGGCCGTGTTGATGGATAAGAGACATAATAGACTTGTCTCACATTTTGTGCAATGACGAACGGATCATACAGTCGATATCTACTATTCATTTTAATGTCCACTGTATTTGTCTTTGGATTAAACTTTGTTCCTCGAGCGGACGGATCGAACCAATTACAATAAAAAACAACCACCTTTTGACTATAATCAAGATATGGGTACGCAAGTTCATATATGTGTTCAACCACACCATAGAAATCATCTTCGCCTCTCCCAGTGACACATTTCATGCAAACTCCACTATTGACTGTTTCTCTACCCTCTGTCCATTCCTTAGTGTGAAATTTGTATCCATTGACAAAATATGTGTGCCATTCTTTAACACATCTTCGAGGACCGTCAGATAAGTTCCTCAAGTGTTGGTTGGTAGGAGTTGGCGGGAGGGAATACACACATTGCCTAAACCACATTGGAAAATGCGCATGAATATGAACAGAAGATTGGTCTTCACTTACTGCCTCTGATGACAATAGCTCCCTAATAAGAAATTATTAATTAATTGTTATATACAACTACTGTGTAATTTAATTTAATTGAGATAGGTCGAGAAATACATACTCAATGAATGGTTGGACCTCGGTAGAGTTTATCTTAACATGAACATGGGCTGAATTTAACTCTTCTTCTGTTAGCCAATGAATTGACTCTTTTCCAGACGGACGACCAGGTAGACAAAAGACAGACAAAGCTAAATGATGTCTTGGACATTCAACTTCCATGTCATTTCGACTACTTGTAGGAGCAAATTTATTCTTGAAATAATAGGAACAAAAATGAGTTGTTTCACGGTGTACGTAAGAAGAACATATCGATCCTTCAACTCTAGCTTTATTCTTAACTGATCTTTTTGAATCACCCATGAACCTAGAAAATGATATCCATCATTTTTTAATATATATAATCATCGATCTAATTATTAATCTAAATGATATATATATTTAACTGACCTTTCAAACGGATACATCCATCTGTATTGGACAGGCCCGCCAAGTTTAGCTTCATATGCGAGATGAACAGGAAGATGCTCCATAGAATCAAAGAAATCAGGCGGAAATATTCTCTCCAACTTGCATAAGATAAATGGGATGTCTTGTTCCATTTTTGTAAGATCATCCGCTTTTAGTGTTGCAGAACACAAATTCGTAAAATATTGACTTATTTCAATGAGTGGATTCAAAACGTGTGCTGGCAACGAACTAAAGGCAATAGGAAGTAAGCATTCCATGAATACATGACAATCATGGCTCTTCATCCCATGTATTATGTAACCTCCCATTATCCACATCGGAACATCTTGCTAAATTGGATGAATAACCGTCTGGCATTTTCAACTCAGAAATCCACCGATAAACTGCTTTCGCTTGCTCCGTAGATAAAGTATAATTGCCTTTGGGTTTCAGTGTCCCGCCGTTAGCTTGCTGAACCAATAACAAATCCTTTCGCCTGCAGTAATGATCCACGTCCTTCCTAGGCTTCTCATTGTCTTTCGTTTTACACCTTTCACGTTCATAACTGTGTTAAATATGTTATCAAAGAAATTCTTTTCAATATGCATTACATCGAGATTGTGTCTCAATAGATTATCTTTCCAATATGGAAGTTCCCAGAAAATACTTTTTTCGTCCAATTATGCCATAGTCCATAACCATCTGGACGAGAAACAACACCAGCAACCACTTCCACGGGAGGGATATCCTTGACACTGTTCCAAACTTCTTCTGGTGTCAGCCTACGAGGAGGTTCACCTGTTTCAACGTTCCCCTTGATGAATGCATATTTTGACTTTCTAAAAGGATGATCGGTAGGTAAAAACCTACGGTGTGAGTCAAACCATGAGGATTTTCCTCCATATTTAAGAGTAAAAGCTTTTGTGTCAACCATGCAAATTGGACACGCCATCTTACCATGTGTCCCCCATCCAGACAACATTCCATACGTAGGAAAGTCATTAATTGTCCACATCAAAGCCGCCCTCATCATGAAATTTTGTCTTCGTGCTGCATCATAAGTTAAAACACCATTCCACAACCTTTTTTGGTCATCAATCAAAGGTTGCAAATATATGTCAATACCAGCTGTTGGATTAGTTGGCCCTGATATTATAGCATTTAAAAACATGTACGGTTTAGACATACATATTTCAGGAGGTAGGTTGTATGGGGTAACAATAACTGTCCAACAAGAATACGGTGTTGCTGACGCTTGAATATATGGTGTGAAACCATCAGAGCATAAACCAAGCCGAACATTGCGTGGATCATTGGCAAAATCTGGATGAACACGATCAAAATGCTTCCAAGCTTCACCATCAGATGGATGACGTAATTCACCAAAATTATTTCTATTTTCATAGTGCCACGTCATTTTACCCGCAGTTTCCATTGAAGTGAACATCCTCTTCAGTCTTGGTATAATCGACAAATAGAACATTGCTTTCCTTGGAATTGGTTTGCCTTTGCTTGTCCCTTTCCCGCTGACACGATACTGTGGCTCTTGACAAAACTTGCATTTCAGCAACTCTCCATCATTTATGCCAAACTCATTGTTATAATAGATCATGCAACCAGACACACAACAATCGATTCTTATAGATTTTAAACCAAGCTTCGATACCAATCTTTTAGCATCATAATAACTCTGCGGCTAAAGTCCTCTAACAGGGGTTGCATCCAACATCATTTTTGTCATGTATTCCATGCACAATTCCGCAACGTTAAATTGAGACTTAAGACCCAACAACCGAACACACATTGATAACTTAGAGTCCGTAGATCCTTCAAATAATGGTTTATTTGTCTCACTAAAAAACATATAAAACCTCTGAGCTTCCTCGTTTGGAACTTCTTCAGCATCATATTGTGGTTCTTCGAAATCCAAATTTACACCGACAGCATCAGATATCATCCCCTGAACAACATCAAACGGCGGTTGATATCCGGTAGTCGTTGGAATATTTCTACTTGATGTGGAAGCTACGACTGGACTTGATCTACATGGACAGGAACATTATCAACCGCGGGAACTCCAGCTGCTACCTCGCCATGACGGGTCCATATCCAATAATTTGGCTTAAACCCATTATTGTGCAAATGAAGTCGAATATCACCTTCCTTTTTTATAGATCGAAACACACATATGGAGCAAGGACATCTAATTCCACCTTGTCGCTCAAATTCTTTTTGACGCTTAGCAAAAAGAACAAATTCTTCGACTCCTTGTACAAAACGTTGTTTCAACCCAGTTCTTCCAGGAAATATTCTATCATACATCCAACTACGATCCATTTTTTTGTGTACGTTCCTTAATTATAAATACAACATATATCACGTGTTTGACCATTGGTATTGATATTTTTATGTTTGACCAAATATACAAATGGTAATATATTTTTAGTAACATTTTATTTTACTAATAAATTTACTTTTTTAACAATAATTGCAAATAACAAACAATTATTACAATCTAATTTATTTTATTTTTCGAATAATTTCTATAACATCAATAATTTTTACTAAAAAATAAACTATTACACAATAAATGAAATTTATTTTATTTTGATGAAAAATTTCAGCTAATAACATCAAATAATATTGAAATTTATTTATTTTATTACAAATAAATTTGTTAACTAACCGGTAGTGAAGAGAAGTGTCTGACTTGATGCTTTCCGGTGGACTTTTGTAAACAAAACTCCAAACTAGCAACTCCAACCAATTGCAAAACAAATAATAACAAAAAAATATTAAACAACACTTATTTAAAAACTAAAGATTAACTAAAACAATCAAAACTCAGTTAAAAAACATACCTTAAACAAAACTTAAGAGCAATCTCACAGAAAGAAAACAAAAGACTTCGAAAGGAGTGGATTGAGAGATTTGAGATGAAAAGAGTGAGAGATTTGAGAGAAAAAGAGTGAGAGATTTTGGAGAAGAGAGTGAAGAATGAGAGATTTTGGAGAAGAGAGTGAAGAGTGAGGGAAGCGGTTCGAATATAAAGGCGACACACCAACGACTATCACGCACAAATCCGCCGGTAATGGCCAGTACCGGCGGATTCCATTGACTACCGGCGGAATTCAGTCAACATCGCAACGGCTAAATGCAAACCGGCGGATTAGAGTGAAATACCGGCGGATTAGAGTGATTACCGACGGATTTTCGTGCTTACCGGCGGATTCGAGTGAAATACCGGCGGATTTTCGGTGCTTACCGGCGGAATTTTAAATTTCAAAATTTAATATTTATCCGCCGGAAATCCAGCTTACCGGCGGGTTTTTCCTCTGGCTGTTACCGGCGGATTTTCTACGATTACCGGCGGATTATTTGAAAATACCGGCGGATTTTTTTTAAATTTTATTTTATAATTGCCGAAATTATCCGCCGGTAATTGCAATTACCGGCGCATTGATTTTAAATTTTTTTCGTTAAAATGGTCCGTCGGTAAGCACATAAAACCCGCCGGTAAGCAATGCAAAATCAGCCGGTAATTTACTGGGGGACCCAGGCCGCCGGTATCTCCCAAAATCCGCCGGTAATTTACCGGCGGATTTATTCCGCCAAAAATCGCCCGCCGAAAATACCTTAAATTCTTGTAGTGGATAAGATGTTTTAGATTGTCCTCTGGTTGAACTTGGATTAAAACCTTATGCAATAGCATATGAGTAACAAGGGTTGTAGGCTCTAGAAGACTTTGACTTGATATTCACTGAGTTATGAAAACCAACAATTATGGATAACTGCAATGTAACTCATGCCCAACGAGAGTGAGATAAACTTTGTATAAATGCATTTTGATTGAGTGACTTGAACCTTAGAAGTGAAGATGCCATAATTATCTATGAAACGTCGTTGAAATTGTGAGTTGACTCCTAATTTCGAACAATTATGCGAGTTTAGCTCATATGCATCAGTTGATAAAGAAGTCTTTGGAAAATGCTAAGAATGTCGCCTCCTGTCCCAAAAAAAATATATTAATAAAATACAACCCAGTAGGAACCACACAGCACAATAAGAATGATAAAAGCCAACACCATATAAAAGCTGTACCCAAATCGCAAGCATTTGAAAGCTAAAACATGAAATTATATATGAAGGAAACTACATCAACCATTTGCAATGAGAGCAATAGTATAAAAGCTACCATGAATGCATATGAGCATAAACACCATACATCAGCAAATTAAGTTGATATTGACGTTTGAACCATAAGCAGGACATATGAAAGAGTACCACCAAATTACTTCAAGTTTAGTCAATTGGAGCCTTTAGTAACAACATGTGTACTCACTTCTTTTTGTCTCACTTCCAATATACACGGGAATAAAATACTACAACTTACTAACCATTGAATCTTTTGTTAATTTGATGAATGGCATGCATGCTATCAAGGACACATTTTGTTTTGTTTGTATAAACAGAATCCAACACGAATAGATAAATTTTGACAGCAAATACAGAATACAGAACATAGAGAATTAAAAAGCAAATTTCTTTATATCTTACACATAGCAAATACAGAATACAGAACATAGAGAATTAAGATATACAGAACACAGATTAATTTCTTTATATCTTAGCAAATACAGAATATATCATAGTCTGTTAATAAATCATATTAACAGCAAATTTGGTACTTATTTGACAGCAAATACAGCAAACTAAAAGTAAACTAAAATCCTGTTGACACATTCTGCCTTACAAATGTCATTTGTGGAGGAACAAAGCTATATAGAAGTCCATAAGAAGGGTATTTTAGATTGACCATTTGTTTGCATGCATTATTCAACTGAGGATTAGTGCTACTAGCTAGGTCGTACTTGACTTATGACCAGAAAATATTGAAGTTCCATTGTGGGGATTAATCTAATTGGTCCACTTAATTTCAACATCAATGCTAAGTTCTTAATTTTTGAACTTCTTGATTCAAATTAGATTGATTTTGATTTTGACATAGCTATATAGAAGTCCATAAAAAGTAAACTTATTTGACAGAATATACAGAACATGGCAAGTTTGGTACTTATTTGACAGCAAATACAGCAAACTAAAATCTTACAAACCAAGCCTTAATGTCATATAATCCATATCATATTACTTCATATTACTTCAGCAAACTAAAATCTTACCATGATCAAAGTTGCATGCAACAGGCTGCAGGCCTAATAAAGTCCTCAGTCATCCAAATTAACACCGCAATCTTGGGAAGACATTTCTGCAGAACCAAAATTATTTCATCTACAAACGAAAATATGGACCAAATAAATAAAATGTTATAAATTTACCTTGATCAAATCTAAGGATCTCCTCAGGGTCCTCATCATTAAATAGATAGTGTGGTTGCCCTTTCAACCAATCTTGCAAGCAAACAAGTCCTTCTAATATTGTGTGCTTTAAGCAACAACGATGGTCGCCGAGCACTCTTCCTCCCGTGCTGAATGCACATTCGGATGCCACTGTTGAGACGGGAATTGCCAACACCTCTCGAGCTATGCTTGCAAGAATGGGGAACCTTACAGAATTGACTTTCCACCAACCCAATATATCAAAACTTACATTTTTATTGTAAGCTTCAGCTTCTTCCTTTAAATACTTGTCAATTTCTGATTGTGGATCAGTTCTACTACGCTCAGTTGTTTTTAGATAGAGGTACATCGGATCATCTTCATCATCATCATCGGGCTGTGATTCTGGTTGGCTACTAAGCTCTATACCTTGATATTGAGCATACATTACTTTTAGGGAAGTCATCACTTTTAGCTTCAATTCGGTGGCCTTCGTAGCATCAACACATAGAATACCAATATGATACTCCACAAACGAATACTTCATCCTAGGATCAAGTACAAGAGCAATCCATAGCAAAATATTCATTGATTGGGGATCTCCCCAATATTTGTCAAATTTGGTTTTCATACTCTTTGCCATTTTCTTTATGCTCTCGTTGCTACTCTCTAAATATTTCCGGATCTTTGTCCCAATACCAAAAACCTCTTTCATGTAAAGATTGCTGGTGACATAAGAGGTTCCGGACATACTTTTAGTGGAAACCATAAACATTTCCAAAAAAGGCACCACAACCCTAGCATGATCCCAATCTTCTTTTACAAGTAGACCCTTGTTTTTCTTTTCCATATCATGCTTAAATGACTTGTCTCTCAATTGCAACAAGGAAAAGGCATTTTGATATTTTAGGGCCGACCGTAGCATGTAGAATGTAGAATTCCACCTTGTATCAACATCAAGAATAAGAGCAGTTTTTTCAGTAATCCTCTCTTGCTCCGCACATTCCATGAATTTTCTTTCTCTTGCAGGAGTAACCGTGACATATTTAATAGCAGCCCGAATTCTCATAATGGAAATATCAATCTCTTTTAGTCCCTCCTTGACAACCAAGTTCAAGATGTGCGCACAACATCGCATATGGATATAATCTCCATTTAGGACAAGGTTGTCCCAAGACTCCATCCTGCTCTTCAAGTATTTCAACCCCAAGCAAAACGGGGTTGCATGAGGTTCAAAAACTTCTGAAATTCTTCATTCTCCACAAAACGAAATGGGAGCTCCGCACTCACAATTGTCTTCGCAAGCTGAAGTCGGCATGCCGCTTGGTCAAATTTTGAGTAGCTTGGTGAAGATGCTACTTGTCCTTCGGTAGCATTTGACATTGCTTGCCTTTGCCTTTTGTTTGATGTATTTATAGGGGACTCCTTGCATCTAGCCAAATGGTTCCTCATTGAACTTGTTCCACTCTTATACTTTATTAAGTCTCCGCAATAGTGACATTTATCATACATTTCATCACCGGGTTGTTTATCAAAGTGGTCCCACATATTAGATCGAGGCTTACGCTTAGAAGGTTTCGGAAGAGGCGGTAATGTAGCTTCCGAGGCAACTGCTGTGGTATCTACCTCCGACTCTTCAACATTTTCCGGTAGTGTAAAGTCCAGGATTTGATCGTGCGACGTCATAGATTTCTCCTACATTGTAAAAAAGAAATGAAAGAACAAAGAACAAAGTCATGTAGTCAACATATATCATTCTATCATTCAATATAAAAGGATCTTCTTCAGATCATAATAATAACAGAAAACAGATGCTGAATTATGTTCAGAAATGCATACAGAAACAGAAATGCAGAACAGAACCCAGAAATGCATTTACTGAATTATTGTGTATGTCTGTCTCTTTCCTTCTTTACACAAAAGAACAACACAAAACATTTACTGAATTATGTTCAGAAATGCATACAGAAACAGAAATGCATACAGAATTATGCAGAACAGAAACATTTACTAAAAACACAGAATTACAGAATTACTGAAAACACAGAATTATACAGAATTACTGAATTATGCAGAACAGAAACATTTACTGAAACCACTGCATGGAACATTTACAGAAAACACAGAACAGAACCCAGAAATGCATACAGAAACAGAACCCAGAAATGCATAGCATAGCACCATCAGTATCACCATGAATATGTTCAGCTAAGGTCTATTTAACTCACAAAACAGAACAAAAACAGAAGAAGACAGAAGTTACACAACCCAGAAACAGTGAAGAAACTTACCTAACTGAGCAGAAGAAGCGTTTCAACTTTCTGAAGTTTGAAGAAGATGCGCTCTACGATTTCTGAAGTTTGAAGAAGATGCGTTTCCACTGGTTGGTACTGCGAGAGTGCAAGAGATGAAGTTCGAAGATGAATTTTCGTTGATTAGGGATTTAGGGTTCAAAGAAGATGAACTGTGACTGCCATAGAAGATGATCTTCGAAGAAGGTGAAGTCGCTGATTAGGGATTTAGGGTTCGAAGTTCCAAGGAGTAGAGCTGCGATTGAAGATGAAGTTTGAAGAAGATGAAATTGTAGATTAGGGATTTAGGGTTCGAAGAAGGAACTGCGACTGCCATAGATGAATTGCGATTACCATTGAAGATGATTTTCGAAGGGATTTAGGGTTCGAATTCCATTGAAGATGAACTGCGAATGGAGAGTGGAGACTTCAGAGTTCAGAATCTGCGAATCTGAATTTCAAGTTCGCGAATATGAATAAGTCACTTACACTAACTTAAGTTTTCAGTTTCCAGTTCGTTAACAGTTCAACAGTTTATTTGAGTCACAGTTCAGTTAGCGAACTGTATTTGAGAAAGACAGTTCGGTTCAGAACTTTAATGAATGGTTCGGTTCATAACAGTTCGGTTCGGTTCAGTTTGGTAGTTCAGTTCAGTTCGGCAGTTCATTTGAACAGCCCTAGGTGTGTGCCTCATTTCCTACTGAAAGTATTATTTTTCTTTTTGAAATTTCTGCCCAAAATGCTGCCCAAAATCATGAAAAACAGAAAAGTTTATCTTCAACACTAAAGTTAAAAGCAAATAAGAAACATGGAAGTAGGAAACTCAATTGTGAAAATAGCGCACTCAAATCCTTGCCTGCAAGTCCTATATCTCTCGGGTTGACAAATCAAACATCATTCGCACCAACGACACAAAGTACGTCCTTTCTTTTGCGATGTGAAATGCAACAATCGCTCCTCTTTTTAGTGTATTGTGTTTCAATCAGTCTTATGAACATGTATGGAAAACTATTGATGAATGCTAGAATTGTAAACTCCATAGGCCTTTTTGCACGCAATTGGATATTACTTTAATCCCTAGTATCACTTTCAACCTAATTTTAAAGTTGGTGATATTGAGGTGAAAAATATATTATTTCATTGGGTGACAAGATTGGTGAGTGGCGCTGCAATGAGGGCTAACATCAAAACACAATTCTTTGATAGAGTATGTAAAGGAAGCTAGGATGATTGTGCACCCTGCATAATGGTAGGAGATGTATGAGGATTATACTCTAGGGCTAAAGATTGTGCACCCTGTTTAAGTTTTGAGCTTGACTTGAAGCTCTTATGAGTGTGAGGATAACTTGAGTGCATTTGAGATGGTAATTGAAGTAACTTGTTTTTACCACATTGAACCTTATTCATGGGATCTCCAAGTCATGTTGGTCCCTGCTTGTGCGCGCGAGGGAGTTCATTCTACTTGCTTGTTTACTAACTCTCATTAAGCTTTAGTATATAAAGACTTTGGTGAATCCAAAGCCAAGCAATGTGGGACTTCTCACTTTTGAAATATCTTTTTATTTTCAATAAAATACAACCGTAACCACTTTCATTTGATGATAGGGATTCTAATGAACTTTTAACTTCTAGTCAATGATATTAATGGTGAGAATGAGGAGCAAGAGCAATCTATCAACTTTGAAGTGGTTGGTGGTTCAAGCAGTGCTCCACCTTTCGATAATGTTGACAATTTAGTCTTTGGTTCTATTGTTGAAGATTCATTATCATTTGGAGTAGAACTCAATGAGTTACACCTTTTAGTCTTTAGTGTAATAGTACAAAGTATGTTGTGTTGTGTAGACTCTAGACAAGAGAGTCTCTTGGCATTGCAATGAGAATCAACTGAGCACATTATTTTTGATAGTTTTTAAAGCTTAATGTGATTTGTTAAATATTTAAAACTTCACTACCATGTTTACCTATGAAGGAACACTACTTCACAGAAGAGCACTGGGCATATACATCCAACACATTGAACCAACAGTGAGTATGGCACTCCAACACCTTGTGTGATGCTCATAGTTTGCTTTAAAAACACTTTCGTCACTACAGCATTTTTGACTTTAGGCCACGCCAATCGTTGCCACAGCTAAAAAACTGTGGCTTGAACAAAGAATAGGCCACGCTTTTACAAGTGTGGACAATGAGATGGATATTAGGCCACGGTTACATTAACTTACCGTTAGGCCACACTTTAAACCTGTATAGGCTACGGTTAAACAAACGTGGATACCTAAGACCACGTTTTTCCAACCGTTGGCTTTAAAAATTTATTCTAAAACGCTTAAAACCGTGGACTAAAAAGGTTTTATTTAGAGACCATAGTTATAAAACCGTGGACTAATAATAAATATAACAACCGTGGACTAAATATGTCCAAAAATTAATTAGGCGCCATGTTTTTTGAGAAAGCGCTCAGCAAAAGCCAAAATTTCGATCCCACAAAATATCCATTCCCACGCACAGCGCCTTCCACGCACAGCGCCTTCCACGCCTTTCGACGTCTCATCTTCCACGCACCTCCAATCCCACGCAGAACCCTCCAAACCTTCGCAGAACCACACTTACACGCACAACCTTCGCAAGAAATTTCAGTTCCCAATCCCACGCAGAACCACACTTCCGCCTCACCTTCGTCTCCGCCTCGCCTCACCGTCTCCGCCTCGCCTCAACTTCGTCTCCGCCTCGCCTCACCTTCGTCTCCGCCTCACCTTCGTCTGCGCCTCACCTTCGTCGTCTCCGCCAAACACAAACAAACGCAGAAGTTACTTGTAGAAACCCAAACGAAACCCCAATCGTAGCCAAGCACCTTCGCCGTCGTCTCTGCTGGTTCTTTGTTGAAAGGTTTGTTCCCGTTCTCAGCTTTCTATTTTTGACCCTTCTTCTTCTTCTTTAGATCTTCTATTTTGATTTTTCCCAGCTTTGATTTAGTCAAAAAAATTTCCTCTAAACCCTAACTTCTTCGATTTTGGTTCGATTTTGGTTAGCAAGTAAACCATTATTTCTGTTAGCAAGTTCGGTTTTGGTTTATTTGTGTGTTATAATTTTTAGGGTTTTCTTTTCTTTCGGTGATTGACATTAAAATACCTAATGGTTCGATTTCTGTTAGGAAGTTCGACTTCTACTAGCAAGTCTGACTCTGTTGGTTGCATTTCGACTCTGGACGGCATTGGTGCGTTTGTCGGAAACTTGTGTCTCATCGGAAGCTGCTTCTTCTTCATCCAGCAAGTTTTTGTTCAAGGTAAACTTAAATTTGTTTGTATTATAAAAATTAATGAGAGTGAGAATTGAGAAGTTTTAGTTTTAGTTAAATAAAAATCTGTTAAATCAGTTTTAGGTAAGTTTTAGTTTTAGTTTAATAAAAATCTGTTAAATCAGTTTTAGGTAAGCTTCAGTTTTAGTTAAATAAAAATCTGTTTGTGTCTAGGTTTGAGAATTTAGAAGTTTCAGTTTTAGTAGATATGTTAATTCACTCTAGGTTGTGTTTAAAAATCAGTTAAATCTGTTTGTGTTTAGGTTTGAGAATTGAGAAGTTTCAGTTTTAGTAGATCTGTTAAAACACTCTAGGTTGTGTTTCTGTTTGTGTTTAAAAATCTGTTTGTGTTTCTGTTAAATCACTTCTGTTTGTGTTTGTGTCCAATTTCTTTTTGCTGCATTATTAAGGTTTCTGGCCAATTCAAATCTGTGATCATTTACAGGTACCACATCAACAAAATTAAGGATTCTGGCCTCTTTTTGCTGCATTATCTAGTGCTCTTCCTAGTTGAAGCTCCATTTAATTTCAATCTAACCAAGCTCTCCAACTCTGTAAGTGGGTTTCTTAGTTTTGACTTATTTCAACACTATAAATTTTGGTTGGTTATAGTTGTATAATATGCTACTTTTGCGTATTATTTTATCCTAAGGTTTTATATATATTTTATACTTTGAAAAAGCCACATCAGTTTTATCCCTTAGAAATTGCTATATGGTTTAGCACAAGTGTGATTTAGTGCATTTTTGCATTATGTTATAGCATCTATATCATAATTCCTATTGTGCAGAATTTGATGTATACCTTTTTATGTATGTATTAGATTTAATGTCATGGACAAAGAGTGGACTAAACTGCCAAGATATAGTAGAGGGTATAAGAAGGGTGTTAAGTCGTTTTTAAATTTTGCCTATACTAAAGGAACGCCTCAAGGACGCGAGATTTTATGTCCTTGTGCTAAGTGTAAAAATGATTCTTGGTTTAGAAGAAAAGTGGTATACAATCATTTAGTAGGCAATGGTTTTCAAACGGCTACAACATTTGGGTAAACCATGGGGAGAATATACCATCGCCTGTGAGAACGAACAATGTGACGGATGATCAAGAGGGCTCACATGACGACATTGGTGGCTTATTGTACGACACATTCAGAAATGTGGCAGAAGCAGAAAGGGGCAATGAGGGTCCCAATGAGGATGCTAGAAAGTTCTACAACTTGATTAAGGAGGCTAAACAAGAGCTATACCCAGGATGCAAAGACTTCTCTACTCTATCGTTCATTATTCGACTTTACTTGTTGAAGTGTCTACATGGGTGGAGCAACGCGTCGTTCACCGCCCTTTTAGAATTATTAAAGGAAGCCATGCCAGATTTAAACATCCCTGAATCTTTTAACAAAACAAAAGCCATGATTAGTGATTTGGGCCTTGATTATAAAAAAATTCATGCATGTCCAAATGATTGCATGCTATATTGGAAAGAACATGAGAATGACACCTCTTGTAGTGTTTGTAAGTTGTCACGATGGAAGGAGTTCCCTCAAGTAGAAGGTGAGTTTGAGGAAGCAAAAAATGAACATAAAGTGCCTGCAAAGATTTTGAGACATTTTCCCTTGATTCCCCGGCTTCAAAGGCTATTTATGTGTTCAAAGACAGCTGAGTCAATGCGATGGCATGAAGAAGAACGCTCTAAGGATGGGAAACTGAGGCATCCTGCTGATGGCCAAGCATGGAAGGATTTTGATAGACTTCATCCAGAGTTTGCTTCAGATTCTCGTAATGTAAGACTTGGCTTAGCAAGTGATGGCTTCAATCCCTTCCGGACCATGAGCATATCACATAGTACGTGGCCTGTCATGATGGTAGTATACAACTATCCACCTTGGTTGTCCATGAAATCTGAAAGTACATTGTTGTCATTGTTGATTCCTGGACCAACATCACCGGGGAACAATATTGATGTGTACCTTCAACCGCTAATTGAGGAGTTAAAGGAGTTATGGGAATTAGGAGTAGAGACATATGATGCCTCAAAAAATCAAACCTTTAAACTTCGTGCAGCTCTCCTATGGACTATAAGTGACTACCCTGGGTATGCTATGTTGTCAGGTTGGAGCACCAAAGGAAAGTTGGCATGTGCATGCTGTAATTATAACACTAATTCATCCTACTTGAAACACAGTCACAAGATGTGTTACATGGATCACCGCGTCTTTTTACCAATGACTCATGCTTGGAGAGCTAACAAAAGGTCCTTTAATGGAAGGAATGAACTTAGGTCAGCACCACCTTTGTTAAAAGGGACAGAAATTCTAGAAACCCTGCGATCTTTCAAGAATGAATTTGGAAAGAAGAAAAAAAAGCGAAAAGTTGATGGTCCATGGAAGAAGAGATCAATTTTTTTTGAGCTGCCTTATTGGGCTGAGAATACATTGTGTCATAATCTTGATGTAATGCACATTGAGAAAAACATATTTGATAATATTATTGTGACTCTCTTGGATATGACTGGGAAGTCAAAAGATCATCTCAATGCTCGTTATGATTTGCAAGATATGGGAATTAGAAAGAAACTTCATCCAAAGGAGATTGATGGTGGTCGTGCAGAGTTTGCAAAAGCTTGTTTCTCGATGAACTCACATGAAAAGTCTATTTTCTGTAGTGTTTTTAAGGGTGCTAAATTACCAGATGGGACTGCATCAAATATTTCTAGGTGTGTGCAAGTTGGTGATAAGAAAATATCGAACTACAAGAGCCACGACGCACATTTCATGCTACATTACTTATTACAAGTAGCAATAAGAAGCACCATGCCTAATGCGGTGGCTGAGCCTCTAATTCATCTTGGATCCTTTTTTCGCTCTCTGTGTATGAAAGTTATCCAAGTGCAAGATTTGGATTTCTTAGAAGCAGACATTGCAAAAACACTTTGTCAATTGGAGATGATTTTTACTCCTAGTTTTTTTGACATAATGGTTCACTTGCCTATTCATTTGTCCAATGAAGTGAGATTAGGTGGTCCCGTTCAATTTCAGTGGATGTATCCCATTGAAAGATACTTGTGTAAACTTAAGAGTTATGTCCGTAACAAAGCACATCCAGAAGGTTCTATTGCTGAGGGTTATTTGGCTGAAGAGGCTTTGACTCTTTGCTCAAGATATTTGCATAAAGATGTCGACACAAGGTTGAATAGAAGGAGTCGGAATCTTGACAACAATGATTTATGTGAAGTAGATCTAGCCGATTACTTTTCATACATTGGTCGTCCTTTAGGGGGGAAGAAAAACGGTGAACCATTTTCTCTAGATTCCACAACAAAAGCCCTAGCTCATCGATACCTCTTATTCAACTGTGATGATGTTCAAATATACATCAGGTACCTTAATAGTTAATTGTTCTCATACTCATATAAAATTTATTTTAGATTTAATCTAAGAAATAACAATGTTTTCTTTGTAGAGAGCATGATGATATTGTTAATCGCCGCACTAAAAAAAGAAAGTGGATCAAGGCCAAAACCCAAAGCCAAGATTTTAGTGAATGGTTTAGAACTCGAGCCTTGGAAGACGATGTATCGGATCAGCTAAAGGAATTATCTAGAGGCCCAAGTGATGTTGCAAAAAGGTTTTCAGGTTACCTTATCAATGGTTATAGATTCCATACTAAGAAACGAGATGCAAGAAGGAAAACCCAAAGTTCCGGTGTCACTTTGGGTTCATTGACTCCAAGTTTTGCAAGCTCTAAGGATGGGAATCCTACGACAGCAGCCATCACTTATTATGGAGCAATCAATGATATAATTGAGCTAGACTATTATGGTCACTTCAAATTTGTGTTGTTCAAGTGTGATTGGTTTGAGGTTGAAAAGGACAAATTTGGGCTTACTTGTGTAAAGTTCAATAAAAAGTGTTATCAAAATGATCCTTTCGTGCTGCCTTCTCAAGTCCATCAATGTTTCTATGTGCAAGATCCTCTTGATGCAAATAGGCATTATGCTATGAAAACTGTTCCCAGAGATTTATTTAGCATGGGTGACCAATCAAATTTAACAGCTCAAGAAGCTTACCAAAATGATTCTTTTGGTGATAATGACGGTGAACTCAGTTGGGCTAGGGAAGATGTGCCTGCAAAAATAATCGAGAATCCTTTAGATGTTATGCAAGAAGCTGAAAATGAAGATTATTCAGATGAGAACTAACATTTAGTAGACTTTTTTGGTTGTCTTTATTATTTGAGTTGAATTTGTAAGCTTGGATTTGTAAGCCTCATTTGAAAAGTTTAGTAATTTTTTTTGAAAAGTACTTCTGTGCTGGAAATGTTTAGTATTATTTGAGTTGTAAGCCTCATTTGAAAAGTATTTGAGTTGGAAATATTTATTTTAGTTGTAAGCCTCATTATGATCACTGATGTTGGGATTGTGTAGTTCTTAAATACTTTTCAGATGAGAACTAACATTTAGTAGACTTTTTTGGTTGTCTTTATTATTTGAGTTGAATTTGTAAGCTTGGATTTGTAAGCCTCATTTGAAAAGTTTAGTAATTTTTTTTGAAAAGTACTTCTGTGCTGGAAATGTTTAGTATTATTTGAGTTGTAAGCCTCATTTGAAAAGTATTTGAGTTGGAAATATTTATTTTAGTTGTAAGCCTCATTATGATCATTGATGTTGGGATTGTGTAGGTAACATATAATTATTTGTGTGCTTTACATGTCTCTTTTACTCTATTTGTGAACAATATGCTTCGTCATTTGAAAATATCATTCTAATTAACCAAAATTGTGTGCTTGGATTTTTTAGAACAAATGCAAAAGGAAGCAAACTTGAAGAGAAATATGAACTCTCAAGAGAGGGGTCAAAGAAGTACTTCCAATATTGATCTAGGTCAATATAGATCAAGCCATGAACTGTCCAGATTATTCCAAATCAAGCGTGAAAAGGTATTAAAAAATGTTGTAGGATCTAATGCACCTATGACTGAAGCTAAAGAAGTTAGTTCCCAAGCTAAAGAAGTAGGCAAGCAAAAGAAAGGCTACATTGAAGGCAACGGCAAGCTACCACACACTAAGCAAGTCAATTCCCAAGCCAAAGAAGCAAGCCAAAGAAGTTTGGATTCAACTAGGGAGCTTGCACCTACAAAAAAAATTTCTGATAGTGCAAGTAATACTCTCCTTAAGATTCCTACTCAAAGGAGAATAACAACTGAAGCATCTATGGCTAGAGACAAAGGATCCAAACTAATCCAAGATCCAAAAAGCAAAATTTTGGCTCAGGTTGAAATACCTATACAAATGCAAGATTCAAAGAGGTAAGCAATGAGGAAGGAAGTGGTTGAAGATGATGGATCAAGGGATAGACAACAACTCCTAAAAACAACAATGGCTGGAAATGACATTTCAAAGCAAAAGCATCAACCAAAAAAAAGGGCACTATCTGAAAATCATACTTCAAAGGACAAGGAGCAGCCTAAGAAAATGGTGGTTGAAGATGATGGATCAAGGGATATACAACAACTTACAAAAAAAAGTGTTGGAAATGACCTTTCAAAGCAAAAGCATCAACAAAAAAAAGGGTAATATCTGAAAATCACACTTCAAGTGAAAAGGAGCAACCTAAGAAAAGGGTGGTTGAAGAAGATGAGTCAAGGGCAAGGCAGGAAAATGTAGGCAAGAAGCCAAAAAGGATCCCGTTGTGTCGATCAACGACAATTGATGAGTTTCTTAAAGAAACCGGAGAAGTAAATGAGGAGTTGGAGAATGAAAGTGATGATGAAGAATATGATGTTATGGAAGAAGAAGAGGAGGAAGAAGAAGAAGAAGAAGAGGAGGAAGAAGAAAAAGAAGAAGAAGGCAATGCGCACAAAGGTGGCAATTCTGAAATTAATGGCAATGAAATTGAAGGTAAAGTTCAGTTTCTTGAAAATGTGTAATGGTTAATTAATTTTTTTTCATTTGATAGTGATAGTGATTATTATTATCTTACTTCACACAACTTTAATGTAAAAATAGGGACAAGAAAGAAAAGAACAAGGGGACCAACAAGGTGTTTAAAAATACATGCAAGAACTAGCGAAGATCGTCAAGAAGTTACTTTAGATGAGGATGGAGAACCAATTGGACCCAATGACAAAACTGTATCAGACTTGAGCTATTTCCTTGGATCTATAGCAAGGAATGCAGAGTTTTGTCCCTTGATCTACACAAACTTTAAAGCTTTGCTCAAAGATCACGAGGATCGTTTATGGAAATATGTCAATGTATGAGATCTAAAGTTTCGTATTTGTTTGAAATGATCAAATAATTGTCGAAGGTTGATGACTATTTTTTTTTCCAGGATAAGTACATTATTTCTGATAGAGGACAGAAAGCTGTGTTTTCTCGCATAAATGATGCTTGGAGAAGCTACAAAAGCGAGATAAAAAGAAAGCACTTTTTGAAGTACAATAGTATGAAGGAAAGGTTAAAACACTGTCCCAAGAACATATCTGAGTTTCATTTCAAAAAATTGGTGGCATATTGGTCAAATGACACCGTTCAAGTAAGATAATAGCATTGCTTATTAATTTAAATTTATATTTAATTTTCAGAATATAATTTCTTTTTCCATGCAGAAAATTAGCCAAAAAAATGCAGAAAATAGGGCTAAGCAAAAGTACATGCATCGTGTTGGACCAGTAAATTTTGCTAGAATTCGTGCAAAATTGGTATGGTGGTAATCATGTGCTTTTATGTATCATATTATATATGTAAATAAATAGTCTCTTAATTAATTCTGATTTCAATCTATGTAGCTTGCAGAGAAGGAGGATGGAGAAGAAGTTACCCAAGCTGAAATGTTTATCCATACTCGTAAAGGCAGGAAAGGAAAAAAAGTGGATGATCAAACACAAAATGCAATTGTAAGTTTCAAATATTTAGTTTCTGATTTAGTTTTATTGGTTAGTTGCTGGTTAGTGTAAGAGAAAACAATTAGTTTCTGGTTTAGTTTCATCTGGTTTAGTTTCTGGTTAGTTGCTGATTTAGTTTCATTGGTTAGTTGCTGGTTAGTGTAAGAGAAAACAATTAGTTTCTGGTTTAGTTTCATCTGGTTTAGTTTCTGGTTAGTTGCTGATTTAGTTTCATTGGTTAGTTGCTGGTTAGTGTAAGAGAAAACAATTAGTTTCTGGTTTAGTTTCATCTGGTTTAGTTTCTGGTTAGTTGCTGATTTAGTTTCATTCTGGTTAGTTGCTGATTTAGTTTCATCTGTCCCGAGGAATACTCAACCAGTCAAGATCCACCACATATTATTTAAGCAACAAAACAAAACAAGGAAATAACTATTGACAACACTTTCTATTCTTTGAAATGAACTACCACAGTAATTGCCCATTCCACCTCACACAACCGTTAACAATTCAATTTAGCTACAATCCAAATCCCCCCAATTGAACAACTTCAAAATCACCCACACACATAACAGATCCACTCCAAATCTCAGAAAATTTTAACCAATGAATTCAATTCCATAACCGACACAACAACTCAGTTCATAAAACACTCAAATCAGTCTATACAACACGGTTTATATGCATAACTATATAGAATTACAAGTTTTCACCATTTCAACACTTTGCAGCAGATAGGTGATGTTGGCTTCCTGATCTTATGAGCACATTGGTGCTGTGATTAATATTGTGAATTGGTTGCATCTATAGATGGTCCGCTTTAGAGGTTATGTATCCGATTTTGTCTTTGTAGTTGCATTAAGAAGTAGCCACTAGCTGTGCCTTTTAGATTTTTATAATGATAAGTTCATTTGTGCTTGTGATGACCTTTTTGTTTGGATATACATGTCCTCTCTTATTCTACAGATATTTTGCTGGGAAAAGAAAATGGCAATAATAAATTAAATGCAAAAATATATAAAATTAAGAAAGGAACATAGATATAGGTTTTGCCGTAATCAGCAGAGAGGGAAAGCTTACTACTCATTGGCAAACAATCATTAACCACCATAAACTGATTATGATAATATCCATCTGATAGAGAATCAAGCACTGTTTTAATAGTACTCTTTGGAGGAACATAGATATACTCATCCACATCAAAAAAGAACATCCACTTAGCCATAAACTTATATCTATGCAAACAATCATTAACCACCATAAAAACTGATTATGATAATATCCATCAATTAATTTAGATTGATTTAAGGCTGGTATAATTTAGATTGATTTAAGGCTGGTATAATTGCTGAGATTGCTGAGTTGCTGAGATTGGTATAAGGGAATAATGCTTCTGCTGGGGGAATAATGTTTCTGCTGGGGGAATAATGAGTCTAGAAGGGAATAATGCTTTAGATTCAAGAGATTCATGTAGATTGGCAAAAGTGTGTGACATGCATGTAGATTGCGCTTGCAAAGCAAATTAAGTAGCATATCTGTCAATAATGCTTCAATTCTTTTGTATTAGGATACTCTTGAAGAATCAATTGAAATTTCCAATGAAGATGCAAAAAAAGCATTCCAATTATTGCTTGGCAAAGAAAAGTCCGGTAGAGTGCGTTGCCATGGAAGAACTATGACTCCATCAATAATGAGGAAAAATGAAGAAATTGCTTCGGTAAAGAAGCAATATTCTAGTAAAATTACAGCCTTGGAAAGGAAGATGCAAGCATATGATGCTCTTTTAAAAAGTGTGTTGATGCAACAAAATCCAAATTTAAGTGAAGAAGCTGTCAACAACATAATGCAGTGTGCTTTTGAAAATGACAATAGTGAAGCACCGCACAATATTGATAACAATTATGTACTACGTTCTTCTACATCAACTAATGCTCCTCTTGAAAAGGTATGATATTGTAGAAGGTGTTTACAATGTTTGTAATGTTCTTGAATGTTATGTAACTTTTGTAATGTTTTATGTTTATAGGTAGGAAATGATTTTGAAGGAGATATTGAAGCTGATCTTGAAGGTTTTGAAGAGTGATCAGATGTGATGCAAGCGGAAAAGACTACTTTTTGCATTTTGAAGAACAATGTAGCTACAAGCATGAAAATTATTTGTAGATTTTTATTTTAATTAATGAACAAATATACGTGGCCTCAAGCATGAATATGCTTTGTACTTTCAAATGATGATGACTTTATCCATAAATGATGTATAATTTTATACATGTATGTTGTTTATTTTTAGATGATCTGTCCAATTGGTTTCGATATTGGTCTCTTATAATTCAAGTTTTTGGTGTCTATTTTTGTTGTGACTTTTGGGTGAATTTTTTTATAAGATCTACAGGCTAACCTATATATTAACATTAACAATGTATCTACAGGCCTTAAAAATTTCTATTTTTGTGGCTTGCTTCTATTTCATGGTGACTAATTATTGATATTTGAAAGAGAAAAAAAAACTGGACTTTAGGCCACAGTTATTTATGTGTGGCCAATTGAAAACCGTGGCTTAAACCCATAGGCTACGGTTATTTATGTGTGGCCAATTGAAAACCGTGGCCGGAAACTTTACTAATAAACCGTGGCCTGTTTTAATAACTTTAGCCACTGTTTTAATAATTCGTGGCCTAATGTGCCAAAACCGTGGACTAAAGGAATAGGCGACGGCCACCTAGACAGCGCCTAAAAAACCGTGGCAAACCCGTGGCCTAAAGTTCAGGCCACAGTTTTTTCACTTCCGGCCACGGTTTTGTCACTTCTGGCCACGGTTTTTTTGTTGTTGCCTAAACTACTTTTTGCTGTAGTGCGTACTTTAAAGAAGACATTAGTTACGATTGTTATCTAGTCTTTGAAATGATTTATATTTATAATTTAGAGAAAAAATGGTGTTATAAATATATCATTGAGATGCAACCCACAAGGACGTTTTACCATTTCTGAATTTTCTTTAACAAAAATCATCTTTACCAATATTCAATCTTGCTAGCTAATCATCATAGTGAGAAGAAATTGATAAGCAATACTAAGTCTTCGTGGATCAATATTTTTACTACGTGATAGAACCGTGCACTTGCGGCCTATCAAGTTTTTGGCGTCGTTGTTGGGGACTTATGATATTGATATTGATTCCTTTTACTACTTTGATTAGACTAATTTTTTTTTCCTATTATCATGAATAAGCATGTATTTACATTCTCCAAGGAGGAATGAGAATCCCCCTTGAGGCATCTTTGCACCACCACTGCCGTGCTTACAAAGGATATTCAAAAAACATGAAACACAAATTGAGAAAAGTACGGTTGTAGAGATAGATCAAAATGATGATAAAGTGGTAGTGCAAGATGAATCACAAAAGATATACCATCAAATGGAGAGCATAATGGAAATTGAAACTTCGCCTTGGATAAGTATAAGCCTATAAAATTTTGGGCTCCATGTTATCCTAGAGCAAGATGGACAAATGAGGACACTACTGATGGTGACCTCAAACACAGGGAATTTATGGTTACCTTATTTATTTCGTTTTTATTAATGTTTTAATTTGTTTACGTTAGTGTTTTAGTTCATTCCCCTATGTGAAATCTTTGAGAAGCCTTTCTTAGAACTTATTGATCTTCACTTCATGTTCTATTTGCTTGATTGGTTTCAAAAAATATGACTATGAATGTTACTTTTTTTTTGCTGCCAACAGGGACCACACACACACACCATTTTAATGGACTTTGTCATTAGAATAGTTGGAGAAGATTAAATAAAAAAATAAAAAAAATTGGTTCCCTTAGTGACTCTCACTGCATTTTGGTTACCGGAGAAATGTGTGTGTTGGGCTGTTACGAAAAAAAAAGCAAGAAAAAACCAATTGATGAAAAAAAACAAAATTTGAGCTCAACACCCCTTTGAGGTCATAGGTTACTAAGGAAATACTTTGAGTACCCTTTTGAGACTCGAAAACAAAGACACTCCTTTGAGATTAGTGTGGCAATTTCATTGTTTGCATATGAGTGGACTAACTTTTGTCTTTTGATAGATCTAAATCAAAGTTGCTCAAATTCGTTAAAACTAGTTCTTGTTTTAGGAATTCATTCTTCCACTTCTTAAAAATCAATACTTTAGGCAAAAGAACAATTTTTCCTTTCTAAACTCAAATATATTTTACCTCAAAATTATTTTATAATCATCTACCATTTAAAGTTACTTTTTTTATAACAAAAACTTACTTTTATCATAATCAAAAACACTTTGTTAGCCTTAAGAAATCTATTGGTTAATTTAAGGTTTAAAAATCAAAACTTTAAGATAATTCTTTCTTTGAATCATGTCTAGGGGTGCTTAAATTCATCAAAGTTTTTTGGAAGAAAAATATGGAGAAATATATAGTAAGGATGACAGGAAACTCACCCTGTTGTTGATGGAAATGGAAAGTGGAAGTGTTTGATCTACTTAGTTTCAAAAACAACAATTCCTTCTTATCAAGTAACAAAGACTTAATTTTTATCATAATAAAAAACACTTTGTTAGCCTTAAGTAATCTTTTCGTTAATTTAAGTTTTAAAAATCAAAACTCTAAGAAAGATCTTTCTTTAATCATGTCTTTGGGTGCTTAAAATCATCAAAGTTTTTTTGGAGGAAAATTATGAAGAAATATATAGTTTTTTCACTACAATTCTAGAGATCTATATAATAATAAAAAAAGAGTAAAGACCCATTTTAGTCCTTGACAATTTTTCAACGGGACAAATTGGTCCCTGACAATTTTTTGGGACAAATAAGTCCTTCACGTTTTCAAAACGGGGACAAATTAGTCCCTGACTTAAGGACTAATTTGTCCCCGTTTTGAAAATGTCAGAGACTTATTTGTCCCAAAAAATTGTCAGGGACCAATTTGTCTTATCGAAAAATTGTGAAGGACTAAAATGAGCCTTATTCATAAAAAAAAGATAGAAGGGAAATGATGAAAGGAAACTCACGCTTGGAGAGACTTAGAAGAGAAGCCGTTGTTGATGGAAATGGAAAGTGGAGAGTGTTTGATCTACTTAGTTTCAAAAACAACAGTTCCTTCTTTACAATTTTTCTTCAAATCTGACCACAACTAGACTTAAATCAAGAAAAGAATGAAGAGAGTGGGGAAGGGCTTCGGCTGGTGTGAGTTATAAAAGGGAAAGGAGAGTTGGCTTAATTACAGTTTTGGTCCCCCTATTATCACCAACTCACGATTTTAGTCCCCAACTATTTTTTCACGAATTTAGTCCCCCTATTTTACCAATTTGTAAAATCAAAATCCCCCTCTAATTTGGTCAAACCTATTGTTGAGTTGTCACTCAGTTATCTACGTGGCATGACAAGCTGTCTTGCCATGTTTGATTTTAATTTTAATTTTATTATATAATAATTGTTTTTAATTATTATTTTATAAATAAACCTTTTTTTAAACTTATGCAACCACCGGCATCTCCCTCACATCTCACCGTCATTAACCAACCACCGCCAGGTTCAGCGAGCTTCCCCCACCGCACCACCGCCCGTCCAGTGAACCACCACAGCCTCACCTTCTTTCCCTCCCTAAAAAATGATCCCCCACCATCAGAACCCTCTCCTCACCACCACTCACAACCACACTGTTTTGTTCTGTTTCTACTTGCCTTCCCATTTCTCTTTTCCTTTTCCTCATATCTCAGCCTCAGATCTTATCTACTTCTCCCTATTTCTTCAATTTTCGCCAAAAAAAGCACAAACGAAGCAGACACCAAAAGGGTTGTGATGGTGAGGGGATGATTTTCGAGGGAGGGAAAGAAGGTGAGTCTGTGGTGATTCACTCGACAGAGGCGGTGGTGTGATGGTGGAAGCTCACCGAAGCTGGCGGTGGTTTGTTAATGGCGGCGAGATGCGAGGGAGATGAGTGAGATGCGAGGGACATGAGGGGTGAGCTTTTGTTAATGGCGGTGGTATGTTTTTATTATTTTAAAATAAATATTTTTTAAATAAAAAATCCAAGTGGTAGTCCAACATAGCTTGACACATCAATTAAGTGAGTGCCACATCAGACTCAGGTTTGACCAAATTTGAGAGGGACCATAATTTTAGAAATTGAAAAAATAGGAGGACCAAAATCGTGGGAAAAAAAGTTGGGGGACCAAAATCGTGAGTGAGTGATAATAGGGGGACTAAAAGTGTAATTAAGCCTTCTTTGTTTAGAGAAATGTGGTTAAATGAGAGTAATGAGTGTTGAAAAGAATTTGTGAATGATGATATATTATGGGGGAGAGAGAGCTGCCGTGGGATATTGTAAAGGGAGGAGATTAAATATTTTTTATTTTTATTTTTTTCCGATAAGCAATGTTGCATTAATAGGAGCACTAGGGTGTTCAAAATCACAAACACAAGGATGAGATCACAGGTTGTTTATACATGAAAGTGCATTATTTCAGCATAGTGATGGAATGCAACAAGAATTTATTCCAACCCTGTAAATGAACCAGCCCCAAGATAAGAACTTCACCTGGGCCACTATCGAGTCTACATTTGGCTCTACCCCTCTAAAACAAACACCGTTACGAGATAGCCAAAGACACCAACAAGTTGTCAACCAAATAAGATGTTTGATCCTCTTCGCTTTCTTACCAGTACAAAGGTCGCCATAGCGTAGAAAATGATCAATTAAAGTAGATGGGCAAGGCACTTGAACATTCAGCCAACGACCAATCTCGCCCCACACCCTCAAAGAAAAATCGCAAGCCAAAAACAAGTGATGAGAATCCTCAATGTGAGACCTACACAAAACGTAGACCGCATCCTCCTCCAAGTGAATAACATGTCGTCTAAGTAACAGAGACCGAACAGGTATAGAATTGTTGAATATACGCCAACCAAACAACAAGATCTTGGCTGGAATACGAGTCCTCCATAACGCTATCAAGTCAGATTTCTGCAGAGTTGAAACTGGCCTGTTGCTGTCCACGGCTGAAAGTTGATTGGCTTGCAAAAGAAATTGGTAACAAGACCGAACCGTGAAGGATTTTAGTGGATCAATAAACCAACACCATCGGTCAGCAACTCCATGGGCCATATGAACATCACGTAGAATCGTCAACAACTCATCAACTTCATCACCGAATGCGGATCTAGCACCTGCGAAAAAAGAAAAATTCCACTGCCAATGATCATCACGCCAAACTCCTAGATCCGCCAGTCTCACATTTTTATTATTACAATTGTTGAAAATGTTGCCAAACTCAATCTTCAATGGACGTTGCCCAAGCCAATGATGATGCCAAAAATCCACTCTGCTGCCAACCCCCAACCTCCGTCTTACATTTGATTCGAACCAACCCACTGAGAACCTCTCCTCCCTGATAACTCATATTTACATGAGTTATTTATACCTATTCAAAGTTAAATCATGCAAGTCCTCTGACAATAGTAGGTTGTTTCTATTAAGTTTCTGTTAGTTTATTGCTTTTCAGTTAGAAAGGGGCTAAATTACAAATTCTATGCATTTTGGCACCAATTGGCGCCTTTGTGAGCGTTTTGATGCTTCTTGTGTTTTTGCAGTAAACTGAACGTGGCAACGTCTCTCATCACGTCTGAAGAAGGGCAGCAAAGCAAGAAAGTA